>VZRW01005066.1:32628-111002 GCA_013398125.1 Aegotheles bennettii
TGTTGCCATTTGGCTGCTGCTGACAGTCCTTGGGAAGACTTGTTATAATTTTCCATCTTCCTCAAATAAAGCTGATATATTTCTGGAAGTTCTGAGAATTTAATTATTTATAAATATGTAAAAAAAAAAAAAAAGATTAAGCACATGTTAAGTTTATGTTAATAAAGGGGAAAACAATGCTGTCATCATTTGATGGGAAAGAAAGCTATGGAGATTCATCTGTGGCATCTGTCAAGGAGGTTGGTTGTTATCCCTTCTTAACTCTGTCACAGGAGTCTTAGGATGACAAAGGGACATTAAACGGTGACCCAGTTACTTACATAAGAGAAAACCCAATTTCCACTGTTGACTGGTCCACGTGGGTCTGTTCACATGCTGTGTGTTCAGGAAAACGAGTATCCCTGCTGTCTTGATTCTGTTGGAGGCATTACATTGAAGATTCTAACCTACCTCCATACTAAAATAATTTAGGAACTACATCTAAACTTTTAGAAATTAGGAGTCTTAAAATGTTGATGTGTGTTCTCCAGCTAATGGAGAAATTTTTTTAATGACAGTTTGAATTTTAATTAGACAAGGAGCTTTTCCTAGTAAGGGATTTTTTAAGTAGCAGCTTTCTCTGCAAGGACAATCTTCCAGGCTTCTTTTTGCTAAATATGGTCTAGAAAATGGCTTCTGTTTACAAATTTTAATGCAATGGCAACCAAACAAAATTTGTTTTGGTAGAATAAAATGAGAGTTAAAAGCCATGGACTTCTGAATGTGGAAGTACCTTATAGTGCGAAAAATAGCTGATGTGTATTAGGATTTACGTGCGCTCCAGATATGCCTGATAGAATTTGGATACTCTCTGAAACAAACAGCTGTGTCTCAAGGATCCTCAAAGCTGTGCGCACCGACATTTGGTCAGCCTGAGAGTTGCACAGTTGTAGTTTAGGGAGCTTTGAAGTTGTGCAGAAGCCCAAGTGATCTCATACCATTCTTAAGCTGTAAGTAGATTACAAAGTTGGCAGACACTCAGAAGAATTTGTCAAATCTGTAAACCAGATAGCTGCCGTTCATTTAACTCCGGATAGAAGAGAGAATTTAGTGCAGTATGCTTTGGGACCTGCAAATAAATACAGCATACTTTAACTCTACAAGTATAAGTGTGTGCTGGCAAGGCATGTGTCTTAGAAATGTTGCTGATTTGGAGGACTGTCAGGTACATCTTCACAAATTCTGGTAAGAAATGTCAGGAGATAAGTGTGTGTATGTCAGAAATAGTTCAGTTCAAAATACGCATAAGTTGAGACAATGTAGATGCCTGTACAAAGTTGTGTTAAAATTTGCAGTTTAAAAAAATTCTTTCATTTTATGCTTTCCATTTTTAACTTAGACACAAACCTCTTATAAAAATCATGTTTACACATCTAAAAATCAGGGCAAATTGAAAACAAACAGACAAAACAAACCCAAACAAACCACCAACAAACTAACCACACTTTGCAAGGGAAATACTTTAAGTGATCCATTTCAGTATTAGGTCCCATTTTCCTCATACTTCACACCTCTTACAAGCTTACTGCTTCCTAGTCATGTGTTATAGAAGCATCTGAGGCATAAGTCAATTCTGAGCTTTTATTAAAACACCAAGCTATTCCTTGTGTTAGTGAATGCTCAGGAAGATTCATGAAAGTTAATCAGTGTTGTTGAAGTTTAATAGATGGTTCCATCCACCAGTACTTGCAAACTGGATGGATACAATAATTTTGAAGAAATATGCAAAATTTGTGTAATCTGTATTTTAGTTTTTTGTTGACCCTTCCTATCAGTTGACTCACGATTTGACAAGTTGTTTCAGTATCTGATTAAATCTGGTTAAGCAGGTGCTTAAATTCACATGGTGATTTTTAAGGCTTACTGCCTGTGCTCTGCAAACCTACTTGGGAGTAAGACTGGACAGAGTAACGTGGAAATTAGGAGAGGTGGAGACTGGGTCAGAAGACAGAGCTTCACGGAGGAGAGCAGCTAAGCAGTATAGGATGCATGACATGATGAGGATTGACCAAAACCTTGGAGAAACCTGTCAGGGCTGTCAGCCTGTGGGGAACAGGCCTGTGTCTGGGAGACCCGGGGAGGTGACAGCTCAGTGTGTCCTGGTAGTCTTGAGTTTGCATATCCGCTGTCAGCCACCTGTGTGTTTTTATGACCTTCCTGAAATACTAATGTGAGAGCATCAGGGCACAAAACCTGCAATTGAAAACCCTATCCTTATTGCATTCTTCACATTTCAGTGAATGTCTTTACCTCTAGAATACACCAGTCCAAAAAAACCCCCAGATGTAACAGAATACACAGAATACACATCCTTACTCATCCTGTCTCCCATACAGTAAAGAGGTTACAGTTGGAAGAAAACGCCCTTATATCCAGCACTTTGTAAACTCTGTCCTACCCTATTTGCCCTTAATTATACCCAGACTGGAATCTAAAATTGCATTGACCCATACAGATTAGTTCTGTGACGTTTTGTGGCTGTAAGCTGAAAATTCTGCTAAGCTTAGCTATTTAACATAAATATCAACAAACATAAAACATGAACAAGCCTTTATGGTTTCTAGGGTAAGTGGAATGTTTGGCTGGGGGGTCTGCATGTTGCTGAGGGTGGCTTGTTCTCTGACAGCTAGGAATTCCTCGTGGGAGCATATTTAGAAAAGCTTCCTGTCTTTGATGTTCTCCATGATAGTCCAGTGATTTAAATTAATGGGACTATTTTAGCATTTCTAGCCTTAAATGCCACCTTAAAAGTACGTATCACTATTTACAGGCCAGTAGCACATCTGTTCCCCTGTATCCCTTCTCTATGGAGAAATCCCATCATGCTTGCAGTCTAGCAGCACCCAGTACCCTGCAGGCATAACTTGAGTTCAGTTCTTCCAAATACCTGCTTGTGCTGTATGAGGGCTTTGGAAGGATTTCCTTAAATCAAAATGCTGTTTTATCTTGACAACAGGAACAAAGTATGGGAAGAGAAAAGGGTTTTTAAACCAAAGCAGGATTGTACACATCTTTCTTATGTAAATCTTCAGTGTCCACAGAATGTTTAACTTACTCCTCCTGGGCCTCTGACTGACTGAAGTCAGTCTTCTGAGTCCAGTGTACCTGGTAATAGCATCTTCATGTTTCTGACCACTTCCTCAAGCAATCTTCCAGTGCACACGCTGGAAGTCACTGGACTACTGACCATATTAGGCCCCTGTGGTACAAATACCTAAGACACTCTCCGGAACTGGAGCACAGGAGGTTCCATGTGAATATCAGGAAGAACTTCTTTACTGTGAGAGTGCCAGAGCACTGGAACAGGCTGCCCAGAGAGGCTGTGGAGTCTCCTTCACTGAGACATTCATTTGAGACATTAATTTGAGACATTCAAACCCCGCCTGGGTGCGTTCCTGTGTGATGTACTCTAGGTGACCCTGCTCTGGCAGGGGGGTTGGACTGGATGATCTTTCGAGGTCCCTTCCAACCCCTAGGATTCTGTGATTCTGTGAACTTCAGTGACCAGTTTAAGAGGAAATGCAGTGGGTGAATAAGACCATCAAGAGAAGTGGCAGAAGCAATAAACAATTATGAGATATTTCCACACTTACTTTTCTCTCCTTCTTTATTTCCCTCTCCCCTAAGTAACTACTAGCCATTATTTTTCATCCTGCCTGTTCTGTGCTCATGTGTTGAACTGATTTTAGGATCAGGATGTTGTACTATGTGTGGGGGAAAAAAAAAGCCAACCACAACAAAACACTGCTCTGTACACATGGATTGTAAAAATGTCTGGTTTGATTAAATGAATTTAGAAATCCACTAATAATCCTCCCTGGTTTCTCCATGAAGCTCAGGGAAAATATGCAGACATTGTGACTCCTGCCATTAGTGGAAAAGCAGGGACATGTTGGTGATTGAGGGAAAGAGGTGGAACATGTACATAAGGGGTTGCTGACAGGAACCAAGCAGATTCAGGACTTTTTTGGTTTTTCTTAATCCTTCACAATAAAAATTCCATCACCCATTTGCAACAAGATAGTGTTTCAGTCCAATCAGAGATACTAATCAATATATTCACATGTAGCAGTGCAGTGTGCACTTTTCAGGCAAAAACCACACTTCTCTATCTGATGTTACAATGTACTTATTTTCTTCAAGTCTTTCCTATTTTACTTAATAATCCTTCCTTACTCTTTGCGCTTTCTTACACAGTCTTCCTATTCCTTCAGGTTTTATTTCACTGCCCAGTTTTCTGTAATGTCTTCCTCCTCTTTACATCCTCCAGTTGTCTGTTCCTTTCTGTCTTTCCTCCTATCTCCCACTCTCCTCCTTTGGTTCTGTCTTTATTAATTAAATATCTGACAGCTTTTTCCATCATCTACCCTTTTCACTATTTTATTAGGGAAAGAATTGAAAAACTAGTGATCTACTTTCTAATTTCAAGAGCTGAAGTGATTTTTTTTTTCTTCTCTTCAGTTAAATAGCAGTAATTTACAACCAGTTTAAAATAATGCTTCAGTTTTGCCTAATGTACAATAAATGCGAATATGTGAAAGAATGTATCTCAAAGGGAAGAAATTGTACAGAATAGGGCCCTGTTCATTTAAATGCTATTTATACAGCATTCTTGTACCCACACAAAGCCCACACTGAGTACCACTGAAGTCACTGGGATCCTGCTTTTTCTGACTCAGCTGTAGTAGAGCTTAAACTGTCCTGTTTTGGTGAAACCATGTAAAAAGGCATGTATCACTCCATCCTTTCAAGATGGAATAATATTGGCTTTCTGGTTTATACTGTTGTGGGAAAAATGGCAGACTTTGGACTAATTTTGACCATCTGAAGCACTGTTAAAGTGTCTTTTATTCATAGGTATGGTACCATACTAACACATAGCATCTGAAGTAACTTGACAAATGAAGAAAGAGTCATATCCTATGGTAAAATGATTTGGTGAACTTGATATTTCTTAAAAATTGATGGAGTTATGTAGTTTAGATAATTTGTTATATCAAAGAAGAAACCAATTTAACATGGAGATCATCGTATTAGAACACCCTCCTGTACAAGGAATAAAAGGCACGATGTCATAAGCTGTTAATATTCATACAGTGACCTTTGTTCTACCTTGTAGCAGCATAGGGAAAAAGACAAATTTGCAAGACTGCTACACATTATGCTTCTAATGACATATATTGAGTGTGGACACTTAATGCTCCAAAGGCAAGAGTGGTGGAGAGGAACAAAAAGGAATTCTATACAATTCTTCAGAATTCATTTGCATCCCAGAAATAATCAGAAGTGCTTGTTTATCTTTAGGAAGGCTGTAACTTCTCACTTTAAAAGGAGGGTGAAGGCATCACAGTTCTGTTTTTGGCTGTTGAGAACAAGGTAAAATTTAAGACTTCTTATACAGTCTCTAGAAGAGGCAGGAAGAGTTCTCTTGCAAACATAAAATTCGAGTTCAGTGCATGTACCCAGTTCAAAACAGATGGCTGGAAAGAGAAATGTCCTAGATAACATAGCAGTTTGTGTTAGCAAGGGGTGGCCTGTTTTACTTTCTTTTTTTTTTTTTTCTTTATATTGATATTAAATAGGCTTTCTGATAAAAAAGCAACAGCTGTGGACTACTGGATTATTTTCCACCTACTTGGCTCTTCTGATTCTGAAGTTTCCTGTACTTCAGTGATCAGCAACAACAAGGTGTCACTTGGAAGCCAGCATACTTCAGCAACTATTTAAACTAAACTGCTTTCTTTTCTAAAATCAGAAACGGTCAACAAAACAGCATTTTTGGCTGTACCTAAAGAACTTGCTGTTTTTTTTCAAAAGCTGGTTAATAGGCACATTTTACAAAATTACTTAGCCTTTGGCAGGTTTTTTGAAACACATGCTTTTCTGTTTGATCCTTTTTATGTCTGAAGAAATAAATAGATGAGTCTATTGGGTTTTTTCCCATTACCAGAAATTTATTTCTTACAATCAGAAGTGTGCTGGGGGGCTTGCTTGCAGATTAAGATTAGACTGTTTGGGCAGGCAGAGGTGTAGCTCTGAGATCAAAGATTAGATATCAAACTTGAAATTTGAGAAATTCTTGCAAGCTTCTGGGTTTTTTCCCCTTCTTTCTTCTCCCCGGAGAACCTGCTGAAGTAGCCATTGTAACAAAACAGGCCTCTTCTGATTTTGGTTACAATTTGGAATGAAAATATTTTTGTTTTAACAATTTTTGTTTTAACACTTGATTATTGGCTTCTTAAAGTACAATTGGAAATGGATTTTGGTGGCCCCTATGTATTTATATAAAAGATTCTATACTACTTAGGCTTTGATCATGTAGCTCATTTATAAAGGTGCATTGGTTTAGTGAAAGTAAAACTTTTTTTCAGTGCTGAGACATGACTTCTTTGAATTAAAAACAGCAAACTCTATTGAATGACAGCTTTAAGTGTGTGTTGTAGTTTTAAATAACACTGTTTTGCAGTGCTTTAAGTGACCTGGTCCCAGAGCATTTAGAAAAGGTAATCTGTTGAAACCAGCTTTGCTGCTGAAGCCTCCTGTGTAGTCAGATTATGGCCTCAGTTCCCAGTTGCCCTGTATTATGCATAAAGTTACTGCAAATTTGATTTAAGATGGTATTTGAGCCCAAATTGTAGCTTTTATATTCTGTCTGGACATAAATGACCATGGGATAATGGGTAATAAAGTGACGGGTAATAAAATGATGCCCGTGGTGCCTTCATATTTGAGATGACTTGAAGGAGTCTCATTTTTAAATACTCATCATAGTTTAGTAGAATTAATGGTTTTAAGATCTGCATACAGTTTTGAGGCTGCAGTGACTCACAACTATGGAAGCCAGAAAAAGCTGCAGGTGTTTGGTATGCTGGAGGACTTGCGGCACAAGGGAGTTAGGAGTTGTATTCTCAAAAGAAAGACTGTAGTCAGTCTGGTGTCTCAAGATGTCAGACACAGATGAGGAAATCTGACTTCTCATGCATTAGAGAGATAAGGTAAATGTGCTGGCCATTGGTGACAGACAGTTACTGAAAAGATAAGAATACTGAACTCTATAATTTGAAAAAATCTGAAGAGGGATCTATAAACATTAATTCATCTAAACAGCCTTTTTATCAGAGAGTGAATGTAGTGTTATGTTTAACTACATGAAAAGTGAAGCAGGGAAATAAAACCAAACTAAAATTTAGCCCTCCCTGTTTCTCTAAAAAAGTGAAAACAAAACCACGAGAGTAGGTTGTGAAAAGGTACATTCCTCTGTAATCCCATTCTCATGCAGAATTTAAAGTTAATGTATAGCAGAAGGCTGCTGTTGGCCCAGATAGAGAAACAGAAAAGAAGTGAAAGCTAGATTTTTACCTTGAACTTCGAAATGTGACTGTAGGCAAGTAGCCTAATAAGTGAAAGGCATGGTGTGCCAAAAAAATACTGGGTTTCTGTGTGAAGACATTTGCTCCTAACATGTTGTTTTCTAGTGTGATACTGCATCATTGAAAGGTGCAAGAGGTGTCATAATGACAACTGGAATTAAAACAAACATTTCCAAAGGCTTGTGTTCAGACTACAACTTGTGCACCTCAAAATGTAAAAGTTCTGGGTATTTTGATATACATATCGCCTCCTAACTATTAATAGGCTGGGAAGTTTCTAACCATTTGTTTTAATAGAAATGTGTAGAGTTAATATACTTTGCTGTTCTACTAGTGAACAGTTCACAAAATTGACTCTGGTACTTACGTTCCATTTGTGTCATGTACGCTGTCATCTCACAAATTTTGAGATTCTTTTTTTAAACAGAAGTAATTTTTTTACATACTGTTGTCGACCATCTTCCCCCAGAAAAAATCTCCCCCCCAAGACACTGAAACTAACCCGGAATGCCACGTTGGGTGCCAAGATTTATTGTCTTGGTTTTCGCAGTTAGGGCGGACTGCAAGCTTCCAAAACAATATTTATTGCTCACTTCTTCCCCAAAGGGAAGAAAAAATAAACAATACAAACCAAGCGCTTGGAGATTGAAAACAAACTATACAAATTTAATGAAAACAGGGAAAAAAGGGATAACAGGGAAAAAAGGGAAATGGAAGGGGAAAAAGAGAAATATATTTACAAAATCCCAAAACCAGGAGTCCAGGGAAGAAAGAGTTCTCCTCTCCTCTCATCTGCCGAAGAGGTTGGGGGANGAAGAGAAGAGAAGAGAAGAGAAGAGAAGAGAAGAGAAGAGAAGAGAAGAGAAGAGAAGAGAAGAGAAGAGAAGAGAAGAGAAGAGAAGAGAAGAGAAGAGAAGAGAAGAGAAGAGAAGAGAAGAGAAGAGAAGAGAAGAGAGAGAAGAGAAGAGAAACTCGGCTTCCGATTCCTTCACCGTTTTTTTTTCCTTTAGTCCTTGGGAGGAAGTTTTGTTATGGAATAATTCGTTCTTCAAAAGGAACAAAAAGCTTCAAACCATAACATATACAATGCAATCCTCTCTTACCTCTCTTGAGGATTTTTCTTCTTGAGCCCAAAACTTCTGTGTTTTGTAGAACAAAAGGGTACTTACCTGTTTGGAAAGAAAAGGAACTAAGAGTTAGATGGCAGGAGTAGTCAGATCAGGATTTTTCCAATCTGCTCTGCTAACTCTTAGTAAGAGCAAACAGTTACATTTCTGACACACAGCAAGACTTAGATGTACCTGTAATAAACATGTCCTACATGGAGGCACTGTGATAAGCCCTGTGGTAGAGCCAGTGAAGGTGTTTTGAGCTGCAATTTGAACAGATTCATGGAATCATAGAAAAAATACAGAATTGTAATTTGGAAGCATTTTGAAGCAGGACTGTTGCCAACACTAGAACCACTAGAACTTGAAGCCTCCCTAGTCTTTGTAAGGTCCCTTCAGGTAGCTGCAGGCCTTCCTTAGCCTCCTCTTTGCCAGACCAAAGATGCCCCCGGCCTCCCCTTATATGTCATGTGTTGTTCAGCACATGCCCATCTCGGTAGCTCTGTCCTAGACCCTCTCCAGTTTTTCAGTATCTTTGTTGATCTGAGACATTCAGAGCCAGGCAAAGAATTTTTGGGACATACAAATCAGTGCCAAGCATCAAGCAGAGCCTTGATCTGCTGGCCATGCTCCTAATATAGCCAATATACAGCTTGCTTTATTTACCTTGAGAGCACGCTGCTGCCTCATGTTTTACTTGGCATCTACTGTAACCCCTGGGTCTTTTCAGCAGGTTGTTCCCAGCCTGCATTGATGCTTGGGGTTATTCTTGTTGTGCCCAGCTGCCTATTTCAGTGGGATGTGAGAAAGGAGAAAGACCTCTTTTTATCTTGTGCTTATAGCTGAAATATTAGCAATTTTCCTGATAAATATTGCTTGAAGGATCAATTGCTGATCATATTAATTAGTATTACCTCAATAACATTCTATATGAGGCTTTTGTGTGTTAATAAAATGGAGAGGAAGGATATTAAACCTGATACTGCTTTTTAAAATCTTCATTCTTATATACATCTTCTGGAAGTAAATGGAATATGGCCAGCAACAAAGCTGCACTAATCTATGCCTGCTGATACAGAAGCATTCTGGTCTT
Organism: Aegotheles bennettii; assembly: GCA_013398125.1. Taxonomy (NCBI): domain Eukaryota; kingdom Metazoa; phylum Chordata; class Aves; order Caprimulgiformes; family Aegothelidae; genus Aegotheles; species Aegotheles bennettii. The sequence continues at coordinate 42,240 of VZRW01005066.1, forward strand.
TCCCTCTTATTTCATTAAAACCTCAACATATCAACAGTAGTTAAAACTGACAGCAGCTTTCAGCTTGTGCATAATCCATACGTTTACTTCATGAAATATGTCTCTAAGCTTTCCCCCTGTAACCTGTGACAACTACTGAACTTCTTTTATCTACTTCCTCTTCCTTCTACTTTCAAGTGATCAATTATAACTGAGAAAATAAAGTTTAAGAAAACTATAATTGGAATACTTAATAGGAGAGATTCTTTTCTCAGCTGTGGTCCCTTTGTGGCTGGTATCTGTGGGAGTTGTATATGCTGACCAAGAGGAATTTCCTTGGTGCAAACACTATAAACGTGAGATATAGAGAGGACTGTGCTGTTCCTTAATGTTGGTGCAAGATTCCTGGTGGGGGATGGGCTGGGGCACATTGTTGGAGTTTTTCAGACTACTGTCAGACTGTCACAAAGATTCTTAGTGTCTCTTGACTGTCAAGCAGTCCATAAATAACTCCTCAGTGCACTCAGTTATGCTGAAGTCTGCAGCGTCCCTGTTACATGCGGGAGCTGGTCAGGAAATCACCTCTCAGAAGATTATGCTGGGTTTTGACTTCTGTTTGCTGTGTCTCTGCCTTCTGAAGTATCACTGCATCTTTCAGCCCTAATGACAGAAGGACTGGCAGTCGATCAGTAGCTCAGTCTTTCCAAGAGTCTATGTTGGGTAGTTTACTGGCATTATAGACCAGTGTAACAGCACAACAGCAGTTAACAGTGATACGGTTCCCGAGACAATGATTGAAAGTGGCATAAAATAAATAACATTAATATCCTGAAATACTTCCTGCAGTAGAAGTTTCGCTGTAGATGCATGTTTAGGGACAGACTGCGCTATACGTATGTGCTGGATTTTAGGTGCTGGTTCCCAGCGTTGCGTTCAGAAACCTGAGCCAGGGGTTTTGGCTCTCTAAACAATGCCTGGAGAGTTCAGAGAAGGATCAACTACCAAGCTCGGCAGGAAACCACCCATAATTAATATGCATACCATTTTCTGATCAGCATGATTTCTGCTTTAAACTCAAGACCTGGAATTGGCTTTTAGAGGTGGATGCCTGCACCTTTTCTATGAAAGTGTGAACCTTCATTCCTCCTTTTCGAATGTGAATGGAGGAAGAGGTGCAGGTGGGTTACCACTTTCACCTTTCTTGGGATAGGCACACATTTACACAGGTAAGAGAATACTCCAGACTTTTTCTCTGCCTGAAATTGAAGCTGTGCCCTCAAGCAGACCAGAAAACCAGGCCTAGTAGTGGGATGTATTCATAAGCCAAGGCACATTTTTTAAAAGGTGGACGTGTTTAGCTCCAGCACTTTTTCCTGTGACTGCTCGTTTCTTTCATGCAATGACTGCTTAATATAAAATATATTTCAACACAACAGGCAGAAGGTCTTTCAGATCTCACATGAAAAATATAAAAATCCAATTCAAGTATGTTTCTGGGAAATTGTGTTTAAATCCTTTCAGGCAGAGGATAGTGTTTGATTTATTTTGCAAAAGGCAGTTTCACGTTTTTGCCATCTGCTTTCTGTTGGATGCTAATGCCTTTCTCCAAGAATTCCTGGGTTGCCTGTGTGTACAAGGCACGTGCAAAGGAGGGGCAAGAAGAGATGCTCTCTTGGAGATATCCCAGTAAGACTAATACATGAATTTGGATATTAAGCTGCCGGAGAGGAGTGCAAGAATTCTGGATTTGGGCTTAAGATGAATGCATGTGGAACTTCAAAGGAAGGAAGGCTAAATTTCTCCAGAATTTGGTGACAAGTGAGTGGGACCAGGGGAGGCAGGCTTCCTGGAGTCATCTCTGTGCATAAACCTAATTTATTTTTTTCTCCCCCGTGATTTAAGGGTCAGTCAGGATCTGCTTGGTCAGCAGAGGGATAAGTGTCTTTGAGACAGTGTACATTCTTGATCTGGGGGCCATAACATTTGCAACTGTATCTGGTTGTCACAGAACTTTGCATCCCTTGTGAAACACATCCCAAAGACTTGTTTGTCCTCCCCATCTGCTATTAGCTCTGCCCTTCATTCTTGAGACCTGAAGATGTGTGCAGAGCCTGACTCCCTTCAGTTTCTGTCAATATGACTCTTTACTTAGTCTGAGAAATGGTTATTAAACAGTGAAAGCAAAGCTCTCCTCCACTTCGTGACACACTCAGATCCTGCTTGTGGGAGAAACAAATGACTTGCAATTTCATGTAACAAGTGACATTTTGCAGAAATCTTTTGCCTTTTAAAAATTTTTTCTTTTGAAAAAGAAAAAAACAAAACAAAACTTGATTGCCTTTTTTATTGAGCTTCCTACAAACACACATGTCTTGGGAGCATTTCACTTGTTTTTGGGATGTTGTCCAAACACAGCTGACTGCAGAATGAGGGATTAATAGTTTAATTAGGAGTCATGAGATTTAAGACATATAAACTAGCCTTTTGAAAAATTTTTGCCCCAATTTGCACTGTCAGATTTTCTCTCTCCAAAAACATATTTCCAGTGGACACAAATTGCATCTTCTCACTCATTCAAGTCTTCATCGTAGTGATTTGAAGTAATACTTGAGGCCTATAGGGTTTGGATTATGATTTATCCAGCTATGCATATGTAATCTAATGTGCTGCCTCAGAACATCAGTATCATGTTTACTGCACTGTCACTGTTGTATAATTTTTACTAAATAAAACTCTTAAATGCTGTGCAGAGGTTAATGACCACTTATAACTATAGCAGTCATGCAGAAAACTAGTGGGTTTGGTGGAAATCTTTCTTTAAAATGAGGTTCTATTAAGCATTTTGTGCACCATTTTAATTTTGCCATCTGATTATGCAGTTTTATGTCAGTCTTACATAAAAATTCAGTTGAATCTTTTTCCTGTAGAGAGCATCTGAGTTGATCCTATCACTGCAGTATTTTTATTGATGCTCTATATCCTATGCATTCTTAAGTGAGAACAAATAACTGTGTTAATAGGTAAATATTTATCACTAGAGGGATTAATCACAGATGTCTACTAATCTTAGTAACACCAGGTTTAAGGCAGTATATGGTACCTTTAAAAAACAAACTCAAAAGTACATTTTGGCCCTAAAAGCTTACAGGCAAATGATGCTGACAACCCAAATCTTCAATTTACAATATGTGGGCACCACATATTATACATATTACAATATGTGGGCACTACAATGCCTGCAAAGTGCATATTGCTGATTTGGGGCCATTTTAGTAATTTAGATAGAACAGCCAAATTGAAGGACTAATGGTATCAGACAATCTCACCAGCCAAGAAGCAGTGCTTTAAAGGATTCAATTTTCTTTGTCTCCTCCATTGACATTAGAGAATTTTAAAGGCCTGTTTCTCCAAGGCATGAGGAGACTCATGTTTCTATCAGCCCTTCTGTGGTTACAGGAAATTTTTGAATTACAGGTTTTAACAATTGTGTTTTCAGGAGGAAAGACGCATTCTTGCACGATAGACTTACCCTCCCTTCCTTCCTTGGGAGAAAAATGTTCTGCCAAGAGTAACTTTAGTAGGAGAATACAGGCAAACAAGTACTTACCACCATATGAATTTTTAACTGTAAGACATTTGTGAAGCCTCGCAGTTTAGATTCACAACAGATACCTTTCTAACCAAACAGTAGTGAAAATGGCAGGTCACTTCCATTATGAACTTGTTTGCACACACTCATCAAATTGAAACAGTGTATTTTCAGGGCTGAAAGGTCTCAAGTACAGTTTGTAATTATCATGTAGCTTGTACTTAAAAGTAGTGGGGTTTTTTTGTAATTTTGGGGAAAATTAAATAAAAACAAAAGCAAATTTTGAAAGTTCTCTGAAGCACAACATAAACCACCATTAAGACTTCAAATCTAAGGAATGTGGGTGCTTTGGGAAATCATTGTGAAGTCCTTCAGTCTGACGATACAGAGGCTGGAACTCCTAACCTTCTGCTGGGATAGAGAATTTGGGGAAAACTGCATGTTTCCATAACAAGGTATCTGCAGGGACAAGTGCTGTAGATCAGCTGGTTTAGGATATGTATCTTGTTGTCAAGAAGGAAAATGGAAAATGCATGAGAGCTGTTGCATAACAGAATGCCTTATGTCTTTTTAATTATGAATAGCTAAGCTATTTATGACCTTTTTTAATTTGATTTTTAAGCTTTATTTTATCAGCGATAGCTATATTATTTTATATTTGGATCTCTCTATATAATGTAAAAGTAGAATACAAAGTGACCTCTATAATTATATCGGAGTAAATATTTACTCTCCTTGCTGAGGTTTCATTGAAGTGTGTCGTGTGAGCCCTTAGTCTTTCAATGTGTAGTGTTGCGTTGTCAGGCATCAGAGGTCTCTTGCAAAGCTAACATGCTAAGGGAGCTCTGTTAGCCCAGAACACCATGGTTGCAACTTCCCTGGAGAAACACAAGTCAATAGCTGGACCAGGAGAAAATGGGTTGCTTAGAGTACTCTGATCGTCCTTGAATTTAAAACTAGCTGCTTGATGATCCAACAAACAAAACAATTTCTTAGCCTGGAAAGGGACTGGGAAATTCAAGTCTTTGTATTTGAAGAGTTTTTAAAGGGCTTACCATTCAGAAAGATGCTCAAGTCCAGACTTCCTTCTAGAATGGTATGCATTTGCAGGCAGATACAACAATTTGTATCCAGCAATCACATGCAAAAAAGACAGTAGCAAAAGAAAGAAAAGTTATTAACTGATAAAAAATTTAAGATTTCAGACCAGGAGTACAAAAGCAGATTATATAAATTGTTAATTTTCAATGACAACTTCATTTAAAGTGCCAAGATACTTTTAAAAATGTAGCACTGAGTAATTCTAGAACGTGTACAAACATCATTATGTTCTGTTATTAGGTCTCTATAGCCTTTCCTTAAAGCTTCAAAGCTTTTCCTAGATTAGTCACTATTTTTTCCACTGCTCATGCCTATTTTGTTTTCTCTAGTAGATTACTCTTTGGGTCCTAGTCATATATATTATGGCTTTAAAGATTGGAGTAACTATTTTTAATTAAGTCTACAGCCAAGAGTTGATAGAGAATGTCAAAGCAAAGATCTTTCTATTGAAATCCTTTCCAAGACTCATTTTTTTTAATTGCCCACAAATTAAAACAGTTATAATAATAATCTATATTTTGACATTTTTACTCCCTTTAGTATGTCATTACATGTCAGGACCTCCAAGTGTTTAGGCACATGTGGAAGACTACTTACAAAAGTACTCCAACAAGAATGAAAAAGTTACTCATGGATAAGTAGTCACAGAGTCAGCCTCTTATGTCTTCCGAGTGCTTATCCTACAGAGACTTAAGATATAAACTAATCCCATTAATTTACAAATTTCATACTTGATTCAGTTAAAAGGTGTTGAGGGATAGGAATGAGGAGGGAGTGTTACTAAACCACTTCTTATAGCTGAAATAGCATTTTTGTCTCACTGTGTGTTTCTTGCATCCCAGACAATTGATCCTCTAGCTGAGAGTCTGGTGGAGCATTCAGCATTGTTTTACCTGCCTCTTTTGACTTAATATAGTGCAAAAGTGGATCACCTAGATTATCTCTGCCAGTCCTGCAGCATTTTGAATCCTCCCTGATAATTTGGCTATTACTATTATTATTTTTGGTAGCTGTTTTGCATTGAAGGCTACAGACCAGGCCAGGCAATTCAGTGCTATGTGTTTATGATGTATACAACCTTATCAGGTACACTCATAGCATCACATGAAAAATGAAGTCACTAGGGACATTGGAGATCACCTAATACAGCCTCCTGTGCCAAGCTGGGCTAACTTTGGAGCTAGATCAGGTCACTCAAAGTTTTTTTAAAATTGGGAGTAGGGGGTTTTTTTGGCAAACCAAGTTTGGCTTTCCAAGGCAAATTGAATATAAATTACACTGTGGAATTTATTTTTCTCTATTAAATACACATATTTTTGCACAGTGACTGTAGAGAATAAATCTGTAACTGATTTTGGCACTAAATGATACATACTTAATATATACTGAGCGTAGTCCCCATCTGGTGCTGAAATCTCTCTCATTGCTCGGAGCGGTGCTTGAGATTGGTTTCCCCAGTGAAGGTTTTTGCCACCGAACATTTCTTTAATTTGCTGTCTGCTGTGACTTTAACTCCCGGCTCTGAGTAGGCCGAGCAGATTCTTGCCATGTTTGCAGTTTCAGAACAACCAGGCACCAGGTTTTCGCTTTCACTTTGTATTTATTTGCCTGACAAGGAACTTGGAGCAGCAGTAGACTGAACAATCCTAAATGTTAGAAAAAAATATATAAGCCCCAGCAACAACCCAAAGAAAAACCTCAGCAGTTTACTTTCAAGGTTAGTTTCAAGTTTACATGCGAGTAAACTTGTTAGAACCTAGCCATCTGTAGACTATTAGGTGCGTATTTGACAAAAAAAAAGGTAAATAAAAAAGCTGTCAAATGACTCTTGAACACTCAAACAGCTCAAAGGCTCTTTGTGTGGTAATGTTGGCACAGCTCCTAAGTGACCAGATGGAATTTTATTAACACTCAACAGGACAGGAGCTGAGATTTTGTTTTTAACTTACTATATTTGAAACGCTTGTAGGGAAACTGTCAGAAAGCTTGATACTTTTTCCTGCTATGCAAAGTTACACATATACCTTCTCTTAATGCAAAGATGTCGACTGCTTCAGAGGTTGTCATTTCTGGAAGGTGGGGAAGAAAGAAATGAAATGTGTGATAATTTAAGTATCACAACATTTTAGTGAATTTTAAAAAGGTGTTTTTATGTGCACAATTAGTGGTCATATGAAAAGCAGAATTTAGAAATAAGCTTTTTAATAGACTTAAAAATGTATTTTTGTAAGAGAGAACAAAAAAGATCTAAGTATTAAAATAACCTTCATTTCAGAAATCAATAACCACTGATGGTAATGATGTCAGATTTCCATTTAAGGACTCTGGTGAGCATACAAAGCCATGTAATTTTATGTGAATCTTTTTCTGGCATCATCATGGGTTTATTGTCAGTAAGAAATATCTGAAAACTGAAAATCTCCATTGTCTCTAGTAAATTGCAGGATGACCTTCAAGCCGGACAGCTTAAGAAGCGAAGAAACAAACTGTAACATGCTGTGGACTCACTGGTTGCTCTGTGCCCTTTAAGTGCCTCCTATCCGTAGTCAAGGTTTTCAGTGAACTTGTGATAGCTACAAATGTGCTGAGTTACAGATTAGTATTTCATAATATCTGACTTACCTGAGGCTTCATGAAGAGCTCTGATGTGACATACCGTTAGAGTTAGCAGTACTAATTTTGAGTCTGGGTATCTTATTCAGGCAAAACTCTTACTGGTGAAAGATAAGCCTGCGGGCTTTGTACAGAATCAGATCCTGCATTTGTTCAATAACTCAAACTGGTAGCGTAAGTATAGTTCTGTCAGATATGGGAATATGGACTTACATTGTATAATTTATACGTACTTACTTGCGTAGTGTAGGCCAGATCCAGAGCTTGTTAAAGTAAGAGAGTTTTTCTCAGCTTCTTCTTCGGTACTGTTGCCAGTCCTGGAGCTTTGTATCCTCAGCCTTGTGTTTCCTGATTTTCATTAATTTATGTATGTATTTATTTTATTTTTATTAAAGCCCCAGTTCATACCTTTCATGTAGGAGAAGATGATAGGCCCAGTATCATTACAAGAGGAAAAAGTAATTTTAACTTATTTATTGAAAAAGCTAATGATAGATTAACCTTATTATATAGATTAGGAATGTATGATTCAAATCTAAGTCATTGTCCTGCATTATTATAGCATCCTGCAAATGTCCATTCAGACTAACTTCTAGCATTATACTTACGTTATTTTGTTGTTTAACAAGCCATATTTTGTACAGAACCTGGAGAAATTATAGAGAATTGGATGTCCCGTTAAATATTGAAGGAAAAAAAAATCAGTGTTTGTTCTAATATTATAATATTAATATTAAATCAGTGTTTGTTCTAATATAGTAAGGGAAATTATTTAAAGGAAAAGTAAAATACATTTTAGGAAAGTTTTTTGCTTGCTTGTGTAATGTCTAGATGAGCATTTGCCATCTGTAATCAGTTAACTTGGATCACGTTAAGATCAGGACTTTTAGAGCAGGTATGATCAGAAAAGGTTATATGCAGTATTGTAGGTGATCATCACAAAGGAAAGATTAAGCTGAGAAAGCTAACGGTTTTAAATTTACAGTTTCTAGGCCGTACTGTTTCTATATATTAATTATCTTCTGCTTGTTTTCTATCACCTGCTCTTTGTTCTTGCTATCTTGACTTGACAAAGTGTCTCTTGCTTGTTAGATTAAAAATGCTCCAGGCAGAAAGCATCTGGAGGGACAGAAGAGGAAGGGAAAAGAAAGTGGACAAAATAACATAATTAAATGGCAAACATGAATGAAAAAAAGAGCCAGTAAAGAGATGCAAGCCCTGTTAGTTGTGTGTGTGTGCATGCATACATAAGCTTTTCTTTTCTATACTCCTGCTCTGCATGGTTGTCTATTTATATGTAATATATCATTGTAGGGAATGATAGCATTGATTGTTGTTAAGGTTACCCCTTTATTTACAAGATTCTGTTTCAGTACTTTACTAACTCTTCAGGAAGAGTTGTATTCTATGTCAAGTGTCTGCTTTAGGCTGTACATTTTCATTTGCTTGGTGGGTTTTTGTTTTAGCATTAGCAAAAACCAGGTTTGGACTATTGTCTGAAGTATCAGTAGTTGTTTAAGAGACAATTTTGGTCCTATTGTTTTTCCCCACATAACTTTTTTCTTTCTGTGTGTAGGGTGGGCAGTGTTCCAGGATAATTTGGTTATGGAGACCTTACATTGATCAAGGACCCTGCCTCTTATGTTGCAGTATTTGGAAGCCAAGTCGTAAATTAAGGAAGGGTGGACATATAAGCACTGGTCTGATAGTTAATAGTTGAATGTTCCCACAAATAACTGGATCCTTCTCTCCCCCATGGCATACAGTTCCTGTATGAAAGTATGGTAGGCATTTTTTTAAACAAAATATATCCCTGGTAATTTCTTGTCCTGTCTCATGCTTTCTTAATACCTACCCCGTGATGTGTTGCTCTCTGCTTTATAGAGGAGGTGCTGAGGATTATTCTTACCTGCATCTGAAAAGACTCCAAAGGAATCCAGAATGTGCAGTAACTCTGGAACCTGAAAATTGGGAACTATCTCACGTTGGAAACCCCAAGTTGCTACACAAATAGTTTGGACCTTAAATTTTCCATGTTTCAGTTCTCCCATTCACTCACACAGTATATTGATTCCATCCTACCTTATAAATACCCTGCAAAACCAAGCACAGTAATACTGTTGAAAAAATGTGGCATAATGTAATGATACTAACTTTAAAATTGCCGGTGAGAAAGGAAGTAATCCTTCAGAACAGGATTTTTTAATGGTATCTGGTAAATAAGACTAGAACCACATGCCAAGAGGAGAATAAGAGAAGACATTAAGTAGCTGTTCTTTGACAGAACATTTGTCCTGAAAGAGATAGGGTTCCCTTGGAAAAAACAGTATTCATCATGTGTACATCTTGGCATGCATTGTATTGTATGGCAAATATTGTACAAGGTCAAATATATGTAGGTTGATTGAATTCTGGAACATTCTGGTTTTTTAATACTTGACTGTGGAACCTAATATCACTCTAGCAATTATTCATTTGCAATAGTGTATGTATATGTTATACATATTCCTGTATGTACACCTATCTCTAAGGTAAGGGAATTGTGGAGTTCTTATAACATGGAATACATGCAACTTTTGCACAGATATGTATTTTACTTATTTGGGGGAATACATTAGTAATACTATTTGTTTATATCTAATGAACTTATGGAAACTCTGAGAAGTATGTGTATAACTGTGGAAAAAAAATGAAAACACAATGAAACTTAAGAATGCCAAATGAGCAAAAAATAAAAAAAATCACCAAAGTTGGCTTAAAAAGTCAACATTTTGTAAAGGATAAGCCTTCGGGTTGTTTCTGTTTTCTCTTATAATATCTAGTTTATATTTTCAAGTTGTTGTTTGTCTTCCAAACTTGAGCTCTAAAAAAATGTCTATTGAGAAATGAAACCTGATATTCTCAGGTATTTGAGACTCACTGAGAAGAAAGCAACCTTTGAAGAAATACTAGCTAACACATGATAATATTGTGACAACTGACGAACTGGGAATTGCATAATTCTAAGTGTTCCTGGGAGCTGGTGTGGCAGGCTGGCACACCGAACAATTCATTCACATAGTTTGAGCTAAAAAGTCAGAATCTGGTTGACAACAGAAAAAGGCCCTTGCCTTTTGTGAACTGACTGCTGTGGCTACCTACATACAGTGGCCAGCTGGTTGGCTCTGTCATAAAGCCGGTTCATTGCAGCCTGTAGTGGCTTAAATCTTGGTAGAAACCCACTTATTTCTTGGTGACCACTCTTGTCCTTCAGCAAGAATTGGTAGGGAGACCTATAAATACCTGTGACATGAGCTGTCACATATTATATTGCCACAGATCAGACCTACGGGAAGCAGGAGGAAGAAGGAGCATAGTGCCCATCACACCCAGTGTGCAGAGGTGGGCAATAGTACACTTACACAATGTGCTTGCAAATTCTTAATCAAGTGTTTCCCTTCTTTTTTCTAAACAACCTGTTCAGTGTATTTGTCTAGCAGCAGCAGTGCCCCTGACCTTAGTGTATCTACACAGCATGGCTAGTAGCATAGGTTTGACACAATCTGTGAATGTGAGAACATTTTATCTATTAAATAGTATTGCATTTTTCTTAGCCAGTTAAACAGAGTAAGAAAAATCCATATACACCATGATACACAGGTATTTGTCTCTTGCATCAGCTATATTCTCAGGATATAAAAAAGTTGAGCCTTAAAAGGGCTCACTGTTTAAAGGCTTAGGTTGTCATATATATGTTACAATTTTCTTTAGTTTTTGACATACATCTATGCCTGACCCATTATTTGTATTGATGGTGTGATCTCTTCACCAGGGAGATGAGTTGGTACTTTTTTCCTGTAAATGCAGTAGGAAGGCTTTCTACTTCTATGCTACATTACCTGCACAGACTTTTTTGGAAGAGGTTTAGAGACTTCATGTAACCTAAGTGGCCAGATAAGAACTACACAAATGCCTGAGATGTGCTAAAGTTAGCCTTTTGACTAACTTGCAGCTTTTCTTTTTGTGTTATTGCTGGCAGTAGCTGAAGCATCAAAGGACATTTCTATTTTTTAAGGACACAGGACAGCTGACCTGCCTTAGCCTTTTTCTCCATCTGGGAAAATTGCAGCAATGAACTTTGATTTTTTCCTCTATATTCAAAAGTCTGATGCTGCCTTCCAGAAATGCAAGTACCTTGAATAGTAATCTGGAGAGAGAAATCACTTAAAGATTATCCTTTAAAAACTTTTCTAAAAAGTAAGGAAAATCAACTGTGTGATGTGCATGGATTTACTAAATTAATACAGAGTAATATGAACATGTGAGAATTAAACCAGAGGACACAGAGGAAAATTGCATCTTACCTAGGGTAGAGACAATAAGACATTTTTCTTCCATTCAGCACCCAAACAATTTTTCTCTGAAATTTGACTAATCTTGATACAGCACATCACTTGGGATAGAACAGGCAACTTAAATTCTTTATTATCAGTTTTATAATGGAGTATTGAATAAAGCCACTGAAGTGGATTCATTTTTTCATTGCAGACAATGCTGTGTGTTCCTAGCTTACTAAGGACCCAGTGAGAATTTAAAAGGCTTTTGTCTATCAAAAGTCCCAATTAGTATTTTCTGTTATGCTCTGACTGTCTCCTGGGTTTTCATAATGTGGCTCAGTGAAGATCAGACACTTGAAGAAAATAAATTATATGAAAATAAAATGTGCAGTTATCTGTCAATTAAATGTAATTCTTTACAAACCATCTTGTATATGATTTTGTCTACTCCTAGTAATAGAGTACCAAAAAAGATCTTCCTGTAAACTGAGAACCATGTCTTCTTTAGTTGAAATAATTACTTTTTTTTATCATTACCTGATTTTTAAATGAAATTCATCCAGTACAGATTCTCTTTATCAAACTATATTTTTTTTTTATTTATGAAAAAATCTATTTCATCCTTCTTTTAGGACCTGTTTCAAGCAAGACCTTTTAGGGCTTTTTTAAAATCAGTAAAAGTTGTTACATTGATTTCACTGAATTTTGATCAGTTTCCTGGGACCTTAAGATAATTCCAGATCTTCAGCGTTTAATTATGAAATATAAAGATACTTAAATCTCTACCATGTTTTCCTAGGGAAGGGAGAAAAATTTTCCAAGATTCTGCAAGATCTTCTGAAATGACATTATTATAGTATAGCATTTGCAACTCAGGATTTAAATAATAGGGAAAGGATTGTTAACATGCAGAAACCAATTACAGCAGCTACAGATCAATATACTTTGCAATAGTGTAAATAGGTTTGTATTAATATCTATATCTGTGACTACAGTAGAAATAATAAGCAAAATTATTATCAAAGATCTCCAGTTTCCCTCAAGGAAAAAAACAACAAACCAAAACAGAAAATAAGAAAAAGGTAATTTTCACTAATTTCTGTTTCTAGTTATCTTTAGGGTTAATCCTTTTAATTCTGTTTATGGGCATGTTATTGAGGGAGTTCAGAAATAATTAAAAAAACCCCACAAACCCCAAACCCAACCAAAAACCACCACATCACTCTTTCTGCTTAAAATTAACTGGAATTCTACAGGAAAATGAAAATTTTGCATTGGCAAGAGATTTCAAGTGAACTGAATGTTAGCTGATGCTGCTTTATGTTCTATGCTGATTTTAAATACAAACTGTATTTGTTGGCATGTATAGAATGACCTGATAATTACCAGAAATAATTAGGTAGCTTACTGCTCAGGTGGCAGTGAGTTATGGTGTTTTCAGTATTTTCAGGTAATAAAAATGAAACTCCATGAGATTGAGGTGTCAGAAGAACAGATGCTGAAGCAAATGGATAAATGAAAGAGTAACAAGTCTCCAAGACCAGATGGTATATATCTAAGATTCAGAAAGTGTTTAAGAATGAAGCAGCTGAAGTGTTGACAAAAATAGGCACTCTCATTAAAATTGGTTACTATGCTAGGAAAGTAGAGCAAATGTACCTAAGTTAAAAACAGGTTGCAGTAGGAGCCCTGCAGCCAGCTAGTGATCCATCAGTATTTCCCTAGAACTAATAAAATAAGGCAACCCCCCCCCAAAAAAAACAAAACCCAAAACATTAACTCCCCTCAATGAACATGGTAGGGCAGAAACAAACAAGCAGGATTACTGTTAAAAGTTCCTTCCTGATTGATGTCTGGATTCATGTATTTAAGTATTAATCTGGTTTAGGGCCAGGATCAGCCTCAGGATCTGTTCAGCACGGAAGGTGCAGCTGATAACACAGAATTTACATTACTGGCTGTGAAGAAACCACAGAACCCAAAATCTTTTCCAGCTTGCTGGATCCAAACAGGTGGCCCAGGGAAGTCAAACACATCTGGGGAGATTTGTTGGTGGGCCAGAGCACTGTGACAATGCAGACACCATGCAGCCCATTCCATCTGCAGCCGAAAGTCAGTGCACCCAATTTCTGTCCTGTTTCTGATGGTGCCTGACCAGTAACTGACGTCTGGGAAAGAAAAACACTGGGCAGGGCAGGCACAGGAGGTAGGCAAGTACAGGGTGGTATTCTTTTCCAGTAATCTGATGTTTGGGAATTTTCTAATCCAGAAGTTTTATGTATATCGTAATATTAATAACCATGCATGGGCTTTAGTTTCCTCATGATTTTTTTCTAATTGACTAAATTAAATTAATCAGTTTAGAGTTCCTGCTTCTTAAGAGTTCCACAGTTTAATTGTATGTGGTGTGAAATTATACTTTCTCCTCTTTAAGTTTGTTGCTTGATAATTTCATTTTAGTATTCTAGTTGTTGTGTTAGGAGAAATAGTAAACAGTAGTTTTCATTACCCTAGTCCTATTCACGACTCCATGCATCTAGATAATTTTTTTGCACTCAGTAATTTATTTTTTTTTTCCAAAATTAAGAGACCTTGCCTATTTAACTTCCTGAGGAGTAGTTGTTCCTTACCTTTACTCAGCCATATTTGTACCTAGTTCTGCAGTACATCATTTACAGCATACAGTGCACAGAGTTGTATGCAGTATTAGAATTATGGGTGCATAGTACTCACTTTACAGTGGCAAAATAGTTTTCTATTTCCTGCTTGTTTCCCAACAAAGCTCTTGACCTTTGAATTGTCATAGACCATTTGGTCTGTTCTGTCCTCACCAGGTCTCCTAGCTGTGCATCCTCAAGCAGCTTCAGTGACTTCCTGCTGGGGATAGCCCCCAGCTGCCAGCATGCATCTTGCAGGGCAGCAGAGCAGAACCAGCACCCTGCAGCTCATGTGCCCTGGAGGGATGCCGTGTCTCTCCAGAGACTCAAGAGAACAGGGGTGCATTCACACTGCCCACTCCACTGGAGGCATAACTCACAGAAGGAACATCTCTTAAGGACCAAAGAGGAGTCCTGTGCCAGGTTGTTGCTTGAAAAGGTTACATAGAAGAGCACCAGTGCAGCCAAAAGTGTCTTGCTCAAGCTATACTAAGTGAAAAGAGACACCTGCAGATATCATCAGCATGGCTACAGCACCTGTGCCTGTTGGCTTTCTGAGACTGTGCCTGAGGATCCGTCTCTGACATTGCTGACTGAACAATGCCTGCGGAACAGAGTGTATGATTCCCAGGTGGCCTAAATTTCCACCTGGTGAGGAAAAAGGGCAATTGCTTACTTCGATGGCCAGCACCTCCACCTCCCAGCTCTGGCCTGCAGTGCCATTGTGTAGCAGAGAAGCAAGATGGAGCACAGGTTCATGTAGCACATGCAGATCCATCTCCTGTGTGTGCCAGGCAAGTGCTAATCCAGTCTGTATGTCAGATGTGATTCACATGAGGGTTACCCCAGCTGTGTCCTGGCAGCATGTAAAACACCACATTTACAAGGACCCACTCTCAGCCAAGCACATCTGTTTGTCATTCCTGAGAAGAGTAAATTGCTGTGGGAATCCGTTGAGTCACACCGGACTTTTGCTGCTATTACAGGAGCACTGTTACTTCTATTATTTTTAGGAGACAATAGCCAGCTAAGTTTCTCCTGGCATTACCTATCAAAAATTAATTCTTTACCACCGGCCTCTGACAGCATATATTTATGTCCTGAGCAGATGCCAAGTTTCAAAATTTCCTGGCTGGGCTAAGAACAGAGAGCTGTTTCTAATGACAGATGTGGGTGGTTTGATAGAAAAGTATACACCTGGGAACACTTGAGGGCAGCTGCTGTGAAGAAAGGAGGGAAGGAGTATTTTTTGGCAATGGCCTAAACATGAGGATAATGTTCTTCTGTCTTCAATAAACTGTGTATGTTTTGGGTATTTTGCATGTCTAGGTAGATTAACTGTTATATGGGACTAAGTATCTCTGACAAGGTATCCAAAGGGAAGTATCTTAGCGTTTCCGTACATAGATTCAAGAAGGACCCATCCTGAGCATTCCTGCCAGCTTACTCAATGTCTTGGGTACTAATGAGCTCTGATAATTTTGGGCCAGTCTTCTATACTGTCTTTGGGGAAGGGGCATCTGGTGTTATTAAAGACCAAAGGCATGCTACAGATCTCACTAGTTGCTGGGCTTCCTGCTGCAAAAGTTGGTTCAGGCCAAATATGCCTACTCTTCAGGCAACCAGCTTCAGGATCAACAAAAAACACCCCACCACTCCTACCACCACCTCCACCATGGGAGCGCTCCTCAGGCACCACTGAATATGGTTGTGCATGGAGTGCTCTGCTGGTGGTGTGGGGTCTGCGTTAAGAGTAGAAACACAGCTGGTATCAGAAGGGAAGGGAAGAGCATGGGGTAAAAATGGCTTGGGAACTGGCTTCTGGCCTAAATGTGTCTGATCTTTGTGTCAGTTCCTAGGTTCTCGAATAATATAACCTCAGAACATACTTCCAGGCAAAAACAATCATGATGAGTCAGTGGTGGATTTTCCATAGGTTAGTTTGTACTGAAATTCAAGGAAGTTAAAGTCCGTACAAGAAAATTAATTAATTTCTGAAGTCTAGTCCATGTAAACATACACATTTACATTTTTAAGACATTTATGCCATTATAATACAAGGAGACCCATAAAATGGCTGCGTTCCTTCTGCTCAGTTTAATGTCTCATTGTCTCCTGAGAGGCAGTGCAACAGACTCGGGAGGTTCTGAGGCTCGTACAGCCACCATCCCTGTAATTGCAGAACTGCTTGAACTTTTTTTCTTATTTGAAAAGCCTGTTTCAGTACATTCCATTTCAATACCTATTAATTTTGAATTTCGTGTCTGTTAAGTTGCATGTGTAATGTGATAGTCCCTGCAATAACAACAGTATCCTGCAGTGACAACACCTAGTATACTCATCGAAAAATACAGGAAATGTGAATATGTTCAAAGTCTCATTTTTAAAGAAAATGTCTATACTGAAAAAGATCACAAAATATATAAAAATAAACTATCCAGACAAAGGCTGTCCATCTAAATGCTCAGCTAAAAACATTTGAAATCATATTTTTGACATCAGTCTTTGAAGATATCTTTTTTGTGTACCTTGACTTTTTCTGTGGTTTGGATGGAGATGCTTGTGAAGCCAAGGCAAAATTAGCAAGTTGGTTCCTGTCCACAGAAGCTGCATCCCTAGATATACACTACTGGGTATCTTGTAAAAACTTTGCAGTCTAGCCAGCATTCCTGTGACCCTGATGCTAAACAAGGTTGATCAACACCAAATTTTTACAAGATGAAAGAACAGTTTTCTGTATAAAACAAATCAGTGATTGAAAATAGGAATGACTCATAGAAAAGCTCTCAGAAAAAAGGGTACAGTAAAATGAAATGGAATATTAAAGCATTCACTTATGTTAGTTTCTGACTATTTTTCCTTGTAGAAGTGCCTGCACAAGAGATAGCAGAAGTTTGCAAGATACAGTAGTAATGCTGTGCCACCAAAAGCAATGCAGGTTACTATAGTATTTAAACCACCTCATTTTATGAGTGTTTGTGCAGGAGTAGTTACCAGGAGAAAACAAAATGCAGCAGTAGGTGGTATGGGTCAGGCAGGTCTGACAGCTCTTGCCTGATTCCTCTTCCTGGTTTACCAGTTTGTATCATTAGGATATATGGGATTAAGATCTGTGGGATTCAGGGCTTTCTGTCCAGATAGGAGAACTAATTTTTCTGAAAGCAAACCGATAAGCCAGGTGTAAGTATGAGTGACTCCCTGTGCTTGGGATTACCAGCAAAAGAGTTGATACTTCTGTTAAATTTCTGATTTAGTGCCTTCACAAACTCATGACCCGAGACCAGACTGCTGCGCAGCTGTGCCATAGGGAACATTACTAGCCTTATTTTTACCTTTGACATCTTGATTGTACCCCATTAGAGCTTTCCAACTAATATGAGCTTTCACGTGACCTTGCATGTTGACAGTATCTATCCACGTTTCTCTGACACTTGGCCAAAAAGATTCCTTATGTTGTTTTTATCCCACGGATTTTTCTCTCTGAAAATATGATCAGCCTATGCAGTAACAAGCCTACTGGAAACAGCTTTTGTGGAAAGAGAGGATGAAACAGGAAAGTAAGCAGGGGATGATTGCGAGAAAGCAATGGGGATTTTGTACATGGAAGACAAGCATCTGCAGCTTCTTCACTTAGTGACAGGTTAGGTTCAGGGCAACTGTGAAACTGCAGAAGTCAGCAAGCCTTGTGTGATACACATGCTGAGAGCCTGCTGGAACACTACAGCCCTTCCTCTCTGAATATCCCTGTCACTGTCATCTCAAACAGTAAGGTTTTGTTATTCTCACAACAGCAAAAGAAAAAAATATATATATACATAACAAAACCTCTGAATCTGTTTAAGATGTATTTGCATTATTTGCATATGTGCGAGATTCTCAGGTGTCAGGAGTAAAAGTGTCTTTCAAGGTGTTGACCCTGTTTAGAAAGGAGACTGACCGGCTTTGACAGAAAGAGTCAAAGTGGGCAAATAAAGACTTTCTTGAATGCTGCTTTTTTTCCTATATGGCCTTCTGACAGTGTGACAAGAGGCCTGTTGTTTCTACAGTATTCCTACTTATATTTTCTCCTTTTGCACAGAAAGAGTAAGTCTCAAGCTGCAGTAAGTTTAGAGTTGTACACTTGTTAGAAAATCAAGGATTATTGTAAGTTATTTTAAAAACACACTTTATGTGTGTGGTTTCTAATTTAATTCCTATATTGTTTTAGAAGTACTTGCAGTATCCAGTCATATCTAGTGAAATGGCAATTTGGCACATATTGCAACATAGATTCATAAGGCATTTTAAAAGTAACATTGCCATATGTGTCCACTGATGGAGTGTGTGTCTAAAGTTGAAGTTAAAAGTCCATGTATGTCAGTGGGATGTGCATATGCTCAATACCATGAGAGGTTGAATTGTTTGTTCTAGGGAATGAAATATTTGGATAGTGACCTTTGAAAATTTTGCCCAAAATGCATCATTCTGCATATCATATGTAACTGTATAGTATTAAAGTAGTGGGCTTTCCCCAGAAAAATCTTAACATGAGCAGAAAGGGGAGGTAGGAAAAAAGACTGAGGAGACCTTCCTAATTCAATTGCCAGTTCTGGTGTGCCAGGGAGTGGAAGAAATTACAAATATTTGAGGTAAAGCACTCATCTCTTTGCACTATAGAATGAAATAAGTGGGAACCTGTGATATATTTGGTACATGCTAGGTACAAGAGGCTATAAGAGAAAAATAAAGTCTGGATGTGCTCTGCCATAACAATAGCCTCTCTCCATAGTGTGCAAAATATGATGTGAAGGTGAATTTCTTACCTATGCATTTTCTTCTTCCCCAGATTGTGGGAACTATATATTTTTTACCATACCTGTATTTATATAGTAGATTTAGTCCTCTTACTATAAATGGCTGCTACGGTTTCAAAGCTGAGTGTGTGAGTATAGAGGGAGATGAGATGCCTGTAGGATGGAAGAGAATTAGTGCTATATTAGCAGAAAACTGAAGAGCATAGAGAGAGGGAGGTGGGTGAGGAAAATGTAAGAGGAGGTGGAGTGCACAATGTTAAATTGCAGTACTGGGGCTGGTCATTGGGTACCCTGCACTGTGCCTTTTGCTGAATTCCAGTGATATTTCCTGAATAATTTATTTAAGCAATGAGACTTCGAAGTGCATCTTCAGCTCTACTGTTGCTTAAGTGTCATTCGATCCGTGTGCTGCAGTAAGCCTGCGAGACAGTAACAGAAGTCGGTAAAAGGGAAAATGTTAATCTTTTTTTTTCCCTTAGTAGCTTATTCCAGGAGGTGTCAGTTCAGCACAGTGAGGAAAGGTGGTAGGGAGTCAGGTTTGAGATCTCGAAGAGCACAACCAAGTGCAGCTACCCCAAAGGCTTTTACAGTTGCCTGCACAGTGCTGGCGCTCTGCATTTAGGAGTAATGGGATTCTTTAGTTACAGTGTAGCTGAGAACGTGTTTACTACCGAACAGACAAACTGCCTGATAAACAATTTCATGATGAATTTCGTATCTAGATATTGAGCACTTAAGAATGAATCACCTTACCTTTATCTATGTGGAATATTGGGATGCATAAATATATGCTAATAAACAATGGAGGTGGGACAAAACCCACTGCTTTGGCTGAGAAACAGAGCAGCTCCAGGAGGAGTGAGATTCCACCCTCTTTGTGGGATGCCTGCTGTGTCTCCACTCGGTGGCCAGTGCCTCCAAAGACAAATAAAGGGAAGTTCTTGCCATGCCGCTTTTCCTTTGCACCATCTCATATGTGGGTAAGTGAAGAGGAGGCAAAGCACAGCAGCTGCCAGCTCGCCTATGAAGGGAGCTTCATACATTGGTGTGAAGTTCTAAGGCAGTACTGGCTGCCTTTCAGGGTCAGCAGATACCAGTGATGCATTGCAAAGAAATTGTACCTACGGTGCTGTAGGGCTTGAGTCAAGGCTTTCTGAATAGTCACGGAGGAACAAAAGACAGCTAGACACTATCTAACATTATTTGTTTGAGTAACACTTTTTGCTTACTGACAGAGTTGGCATGGAAACTGAATCAGCACTCATTTTTTAAAAGTATAGTCCATCCAGAATGAGGTTAGTCATGAGTGGGCAAAGCGAAGAGACTCAGGCTGCAGCTGCTAACACTTACACCTTGCTTGTGAATAGACAGAATGCTCGAAATGGTAGCAATCATATTTCCCCAGCTTTTGTGGTAATAAATGTGCATCTATTGAGAATTATGTGGTTTGGGTGGTTGTTTGGTTTTTGTGGCTTTTTTTAAAAAGGAAAGAGTTATTTAATTATCTGAAATCCCCAGCAGAACTTTCTTATTTCTAGAAGATGCCTTATGCTTTTATGGATCAGTTGCATTCAAAAAGTTAACACAGTTCATATAAACAATAATGCTTGTGACATTGTGGTGGAAAATGGCATAATACTTAAAGGCTATAAGCTTAGCACTAGGGATCTGTGAATGTATAGCCAAGATTGAAGCCTGCACAGCATGCAGAAAATGGCATCTTCAATTACTTTCCCTTTATTGTTGAAAAAATTCAAGATGTGCTTATTGCTATCAGATTTTTTCCCACACACAAGGATAAAAGCAAAGAAATGGCTGCTGGTTTTCTGCTCCAACTAGGCTAAGAAAATATTGATGCCTAAATTGCTGTTCAGTGGCATTTCATAAGGTGCCTGCTGGCATCCTGTTCTCAGATGCAGAATGATAAATGTGTATTTAAATTTGAAAAAGTTTAATTTCATCTATAACCTTTGACTCCTGGCTTTTTGTATCCTCAGAATACAGACCATACATGCCTTCTTCGCTGATAAAGGATCTTGTTTCCTCTACAGTAACTATTTACATTCAAGGTTATAATGCTGTTACCAAATTGATGAGGGCACTGATTTCTCTTTTCTTTGTGTTTACCAAGCAGATAATCTAAGCGATGCCCTGAAAAAGCTGAAGATAACAACCACTGACAGCACAGCAGATAGCTTGGAGGGATGCTTGGACTGTCTGCTTCAAGCTCTGGCACAGAACAGTAAGTTGTATGGACCTTGCAAATTTTAAATCATATAATGAGATCAGTTAGTAAAAATGGAGGTAGTAAAATGTGGCAGAAAGACTGGCTGAAGCAGTAGGCTGCTGGATTGGCTATTCAGGGTTGTTTTTTTAACCCATATAACTTTAACATCCAGGTAGCATCGAAGACAATGATGATAAATGCCTGGATATTTGGAACAGGTCCAGTCCAGTCCTTTTTCTAATATGATGAAGCGACTTAATTATTTTTCCAATTGATCACTCAAGAAACAAAGAATAGGGTTAGACAAATAAGTCTGATAGGATAGGGAGAGGGATATGGAAGCAGCTTGCTAATTCTGATTAACAGAGTAGAGTTTCCTATTTGTAATGTATTTTTCCTCATACTTGTCATCACATAGTTCTTATTTCCAGTAGTTTCAATTAGCAGAAATAGGCAGGATATCCAAAGATGGTCCGAATCTGACATGTGGTATGATAACAAAAATAACTTAAGTATGGAACAAGATGTGGAACATAAGATATGGAACATACAAAAGCTGTAGAATGTGTGTCTCCACTCACAGTATGCAGAAAGGTATGGGAAATGAAGATGACAGCTTATAAGACTTGTGAGTTTAACTTTCTTAGTGCTTCAGAGGGTGGCAGAAGAAAAATCTGTGTACAATTTCAGGTTGAAAAACTTGTCAGGATAGATACAAGCCATGATTAGAAATTCTTTATTTAAGAAAAATAATAATCATTTGTAAATATCAATACACTCAAAAGTACATACTATTAGTAAGTCTTGTTTCTTTCCCATGATGGTTTTCTATAAATCACAGCCTTATGGCTTAGTTGGCGTAAAATAGTTCATGAGGTTTTTTGCCATGAAATATAAGCACCATCCATATGAATTCAAATATGGATTATAACAATCTCCGCATTTAATGGTAGTGGGGTTTTAATTCTGATTATTTTTCAAGCAGCCATCAGCTAGGGAATAATAAAGTATTTGGGTTTTAGATCAACCCATTTTTTGAAGATGCTGAATCATTTTTCTTATGGGTTTATTTATAAGGTATATCTGATACTTTAATCCAACTTTCAGTTGGATTTGGTATTTCCCGTACTTTTAAGTCTAATACGTACTAAAAAGAAGATGGTATGAAAAATGACAAAGTACTCAGTCTAAATAACAGAGTTTGCAATTTTGACTATTGTACAGCAAACTTATTGTACAGCAAGCTTTCTTGCAACCAGATTATTCTCTTCCATCTCAGTCTAAGGGTTTGCTCTTCCTTCCAAAATCTTTTCTCCTGTAGTCTTATAGCTGCCAGATCAGATAAGCAGATTATTAGGACCTCTCTCTTTTGGGTGGTTTTTAAAAAATTAGCTATAATCCTTCCACCATTTACCATGTTCTTTGAGTGTACCCTGCTGAGCTGCCGTATGATAAACATCTCCACATATTTTCACTTGCCTAAGATTGAGAGCAACTAAAATAACTCACTGAAAATTAGATGGGTTAGATGGGACAGTTTTTTCAACAGCTTGCTGGTGATTTAGGAGCCTGCATATCAATTAGGAGCCTCTATCAATTCCCTTTCAAGTGAATTAGGTACTTTAATACCTACGTTCTGTTGAGTGTCTTTGAACACTTTATTTCTCAAGTTAGTCTGATGATTCGGAAAAAAAAATTCCTCACGGAAGACAGGTTTCTGTTTTGGAACACATTTGTGAGAACAGCAGTACATTTTAAAAACTTCAGTGATTGTGAGGCAAATTGCATGCAATAGGTTGATTCAACAAATAGATATAGAATCACCTTTCTAAATGCTGCAGTCTCTTGAGTTATTATTGGGCTAGTATTGGCATATTATGACTGTTGTTTCTGTGACCAAACAACCATTGAATATCCTTTCTCATGGTTTTCATCCATCCAGTTAACATCTTAATATGGATTTGATTGATTGATTGATTGATTTTTAGTTATAGTGTGTATTATCATGTATATGATATAGAAGTGGGATACACACTGTACCTCTCTATATAAATTATATAATAATAATTATAAATCAGATTTTTTAATATAAAACTTGTTAATTGTAACAGAAATAATTTAAATAAGATTTCTCAAATAATTATTCTATTGTTCTTTAGTATATTCCTATGTGTATGATTATATTAATGAAGTATCCATTTTGATTATTATTCAGTAAAGCATCACATTAGAGTAACACATGAAAAATAAGCCATGCAATGAATAGAGTTTATTTTGAGAGATTTTTAATATTGTGACACACAGAACTTAAGGCTTTATTCACTTCATTAAGAGTTGGAGAAAAAAATTTTATCTTGCATAAAATGTAGTATCTTACTAATACACTAATGCAACCCACTCCCATCTACTGCCAGCCAAAATGGCAGTTAGACTCAGTATTAATACAACACTGAGTGTTTTAACAAAGGAAATAATCATTTCTACAACTTCAGTTTGAGCACTTTGTATGTACCTATGAATGTTTCAGAGAGCATTACACTGTTTTTAATTGCTAACTGCATGCATGCAGCATAGGGTTGTGGTTGCTGCAGAAACAGTTAAATTCCTTAGTCTCTAACAATACAGTGACAGTTATAGTTCTATTTACTTTCATAGAATCTTTTAACTTTTCGTTATGTTAAAACTTTACAAATTACTTTCTTCCCATATTATGTACCATATAGAAAGAGATGACAAAGTTATGATGAATATTGCAGCTTTTCATTTCTTTTTATGTAATCTGCTGCTTTTTCTTTTGTTTTTCACACTCCTTCTGACAGCTGATCTTTTGATAATCCCAGACAGGCTCCAGTGCCCTAGAACATGATACCTCCTGTCTGGCTTTATGAGCTAGTCTGCCATTTGTCACACCAATCAAATTAAGATGTATGAGCACATACATGCTATACATGTTATACAAGGGTGAATCAAATAGTTTGCTGAATGTGGTAACTGCTGGTAAATATATGGTAAGCCAAATTTAGGTGGGTTTAGTTGCTGTTTGTCTAGAGAGATAATTGTATAGCCCTTCGCATCTGAGACATGGGTCTGAAAATACTGCACAGATGATTTCTTTAGGAGACATTGGAGAAATGTATATTCCTATTTACGCAGATATTTTAGTTCTTTTCTGTCACCAGCACTTCTGGCTGAGGCCAATCAGCAGCTTGAGGTACTAGATAAAACTGAGGACTTTAGGATAAAACAGGCAACAATGACAGAGGAATAACAGATAAGTGTGCATTAGAAGTACTTCACAATAAGAAGGACGTACCTCAGTTTGCGTGGACCTCCTCCAGCATTCCCAGTGAAGTCAAAATGCACCCATAAGACCTGCAGCAATGAAGACGTGCGGTAACATTAGCTTAGATTCCCAGCTAATGTAAATCAACACATCTCCTTTCACCTCTGTGGATCTACCTCATTCGTATAAGCTGAGATTCTATCTACCTTACTTCTGAAAGGAAAACACAAATGCTTGATCTCTCTCTGCCCGCCAGCACTCACCATCTCTAGATTGCTAAGCTTTCCATAATTTAGATTTTTAAAGGCAGGCTGGGGTGCATGATGCACAAGCAGTGTTAGCAGCAAAGAAATAGTCAGCCATGCACTGGACCAAAATACTGGTGTCCACTGAATCAGAAGGTGAAATTCATGAATCACATATATTTTCTTTTAAAAACTATATATTGAAACAAATTACTCCATTGCCTGCTCCATGGAATTTGGATTCTTTCTACACAGACATAGTTTGATGTATTACTGTCAAGAAAGAATTGCTGATCTGGAAGCAGACTGATTAACTGTGATTAACTGAGATTAACTGTGCATTGCAAAATGAAATTTAATTTTGTGTTTAATAAGTCAGAATTCCTTACATTATCATTTCAGACTTTTTACAAACAGGAGTAATTTTCTTTCCCCCTGCTGCAAATGGACTAGTAATACACAGCTTATCTTGTAGCTGCTTTCTAATAATGTGTGTAAAGAAGAAAAGAATTGAAGTCTGCAGAAAAATCCACTAGAGTAAATTGGGGGAAGGAGAGCTCTGGTAGGTGAATCTGGATGCATTTTGCTCAGAGAAATACAGTTGTGTCACCTCCCTGTGCTCACCGTGGAAGGATGAGTGATTTTCCAACACAACACAAAAATGTTGCACGCTTGTCTGCAGCCCACAGCCATCTACTTCAAGGTCTTAGCCATAGTTATGAAAGCTGTGTATTTACTCTGGTATTTTTGCAAAGTTTCTGTCACATGTAGCAACTCTGGAATTCAAGGGTATTTTGTGGGCCTTTTTTAATGACAGCTTATAGAGGAACATTCTCTGAAATATCATTCTTCCCTTATGTACAAGTGGTACTGAAAGTTAAACTAAAGATGCAAGGGAGGTATATTGGCTTTCCTGAGCAACATAAATTCTCAGTGCAAATACTGTAGGAAAAATGACAGTATTAAACGTCAGGTCCAGTGGCATCATTAGATGTATATTAATGAATTTTATTATTTTTTTTAATAATAAAAGCCACCAGAATGTTACAAGCTCAAGTTACTTTCTATTTTGGAGCCAAAACCTGTCTTGTGAAAAAGAAAACAATTATTGGTTTCAAGAGTTTTGTTCTAAAAGTGCAGTGTTACATTTTTTTACTATCGTAATTCAAAGAACATAGTGGTTAGAACTGAACTAGTTACATGTAGAAAAAAATATGTGAGACAGTGGATACAATTTCATCCATTTATGATTTTATTGGCTCACATATTTTCAATTTAAGCCTTAATCAATGACAGGCTGAACTACCAGAGAAAAGCATGATAGCTTAACATATGCTTTGCAGCTTGGAATCTATTAAAAAACCCCAAACTTGTTGAAAGAATGAGTAAAGCACTTAGGTGCGGGGGAAAAGTCTTTTGAAAGATTGTATGCTTACATTTCTGGAAAGAAGTAGTGAATGCTTTATTTTTTATCTCACACCCAAAGAAAACTATGGGTATGTACTATTGAATTTTGGAAACAGTAGGTTTATTATACTGTACAGGGAAATACAACAGAAAACAATATTGGCTGTGACTTTATATCAACATATAAAGTTTTATACCTGTTAAGAGCCATCTCATAAATACTGTGTGTATTAAAAAAGTGCAGTTATCCTAAGATCCACGAGAAAGGTCTG
Organism: Aegotheles bennettii; assembly: GCA_013398125.1. NCBI lineage: Eukaryota > Metazoa > Chordata > Aves > Caprimulgiformes > Aegothelidae > Aegotheles > Aegotheles bennettii. Next base: position 68,722 of record VZRW01005066.1, read on the forward strand.
CCTGAGAAAAACAAAATGATGAAATAGAGGTTTTCCTTTAAACCACAGGCCTTCTGGTACATAATTATTGCAGCAACAACTACAAAAAATTGTTACTGCTAGTCCAGACATTCTGCGTTTCAGATAGGAGAGGTTATAGCAGACATAAATAACCCAGTTTTGACAGATGAGAAATCTGAAAATCAGCTGAGAACGTTATTTTTGGCTCTAATATACTCAGTGTAAGAGGCTGAAAATGCCCGCTAATCCCAGCCTTCAGCACCTGGCTCTGAAAAATGTCTGACATGTAATTGAAGTGCAAAGGCTAGTACATGCATTTGAAACATTTCTTTACATATACTTTTTGGGAGGCTAAGAGTATGAGTTTACAAGTTTTTGTGTAAAAATGGTTAAGCAAAATCACACCAATAAAGACAAGCTCATGTGAGAGGGCAGGGCCCCAGTTTTGAACAGGATTTAGAAACGTTGGAAAGTTCTTACGGTTCAAAGAAGAAGGTTTAAAATAATGCACTTTACCTTGAAGATGTGGTTGGCTACCATGCCCTGTTTTCTATTTGTTGAGATATGCTGATATGTGGAAACTCAGGGAACCATCAATTGACACATGAAATTTTTTAATTTCTGTTTGAAACTGGAAATTTCAGCATTATTTTAAGGCTACTTTGGCATGTCATTTTTCTCCCCATAATGAACACAATTTCTTTATGCTATTTTGTTTTGCCCCAAATCCTATTTTGGCTATATACTGTAGCCATGTTTTGTTTTGAATATATTCACTGTGTTGTATCAGAGAAAATAACATTATGTTACAAACTTCCTGGGCAACTGCTAGCAAGCCTTTGCTATCACTTCTTTGCTGTTTCAAATTCATGGTTTTGAGATCATGAGCTCAGCCCTCCTACCTAAAACTTCTGCTCAGGTTTTCTCTTTAAAGTCACCAGTGGGTTTTCTGAAACACGTTGGTTCCTATTTGATGGCATCACAGAGGAGGATGTGTTAGCATCTGGAGTGCTTAAGAAAATGTTAGATTTCTGCAGAGACTGCAGATTTCTCACATTTCTTCATCAGTCTTGGAACTTTCCATCCAATGCCGTGAATCTTCTGTAGGCACTGGCTTTCAAAGGCATCTAGTTTCCTGTCTTCAATGTTTTGGTGGATTTCCAGTTTTCACAACCATATGTTAACACAGAGGTTATATTTGAGTTGGAAATTCTTCATTTTATTCTGTTCTTTATAGCTGTGGCTTCCATATGTTGTTGAATTTAGTTAGTACTCATGCTTTTCCTGTACTTGATGTTCCTTTTCTGATCTTCACTGGCCATAGAAGAAGGAACAGTTCCTTTACTGGAGCAGAACAATCGTGGAGAATTTAGAGATAATGTTTTGTAATTGTTAAAATTAAGACTTAACTAAAAAAAAAAAAAAAATCTGCTTCTCTGGAATTTTTAAATGGGTTACTGTTGCTATTAATGCCTTTGATTTATGAAAAAAGTGAGGGCTTTACCTATTTTTTTCTATTTTCTTTTTGGCCATTTTTGACAGTTTTATGTAAATACTCTTATTTATGCATTGCAGAGTCAAGTACGTGGTTATCTGCTTAACTTTTAGCACGTGAGCATGCCATCTGATTTCAGTGAAATCTTGTACCCTTTTAGTAGACACTGGATTAAGCAAAAGTAATTTCATCTTCTGTTTCCATGATTCTCTCACACATTAGTATGAAAGTAAAAGACATGCTACCCTCCCACCTCAAATATAGAAAATAAGCTTTAGAGCTTTTTTCCTAGCAGATTTATTCTCAGGTATAAACGTTACCTGAAATCACTTTCATTTTTTCCCATTAGCTAGACAGTGCTTTCATAACGGTGACTGCTTACACAGCATTATAGCTTATGACAAAACAGTATCGGTCTACAGGGCCTATTCTGACCCTCACATGTAGGATTAACTTTTGGCTGCTATTGTTTCATATGAATAAAAAGAGCCCTCAGTCTGCCCACAGGTTTAATACACATTACTAACAAGTAAGCTGTAACAACACAAGCCAGTGCACAAGCTCATCGACATTGGTGCCAGTTGGATGAGTGGCCTATTAAACCAACTAGTAACTGGTAGAATTAAGCCCAATGACAAATACAATTTCCTGATCTCTTGTTCCACTTTGATCTTTAGCATCTCCCTTTCTTCTTAGCAGTAGTCTCTTGTCCAGGTTGATTTTTGATCCTCCTCAGTGATCCTTAGTATATATCACCCACTTGTGATCTTGTAAAGAGAAGGAGGCCACGCATGGATGTATACTCAGACACAACAAACACAAGCCTGCATGTTAGTCCTGGTATGTAAGTGTCCCAACCTGAACATGCAAACAAGCAACAGACATTTATGGTGTATATCAATGAAAAGAAAATACAGAGATGAAAGCGAGAACATCCTCCTCCAAAAAGACGATACGAGAACAGTATTATTGCTGGAATCTTACTAGTTATCTGTGTATCAATATATCAATATATCAATAGTTATCTGCTGAGATTAAAGTATACTTCAGGAAGATATATGAATAATAAGGAACAAAGTAGTTCATAAGATGTTTTTAGAGGAAGGAGAGAAATGGGAGAAGGGAGAACAGATTAAAGATAACATTTTTGAAAGAAAACAACAAGCTAAATGCAGGTACCTATGATGCCATATTTTCATAATTCCCACTGACTTCAGAATCTCTTGATTTAGCTCAGTATGTTACTGCAGCACACACGTTTAGAGCACAGAGTAAAATTAGTAAAAGGAATATAAAGAAAGATTCTGCCAACATTTACATATATTCTTGCATTTAAGGACATAGATTCTTATGTTCTGGTAGTTCCACCAAGTTCAAGAGGTATATTTGTATGTATAAAGCTATATACATGGCAAAGCATTTGCATGTTCAGAGTCAAAATATATATATAGCCTCTTCTAGCAATTCCTTTGGTTTGGGTCACCGTCAGTCTTGATTCTCATATGACAGTAGGTGTCAAGGAAAGTGTTCTTTCTTCAAAGGTGTATTTCCAGTTTATTTCTTAGTATGTTGGCTTTGCTGAGTGTCCTATAAACCTGTTTTTCTTGATGGGGAGTATAAAACTATAAAATTAAAGGAAAAAGCATGACATAAGCATTAAGCTATTGCTATTGAATTATGTTTTACAACATCTAGTAGAAATTAATATGACATTTAATGTAACTGGGAATATTTTGCATGACTGTTCTGGTTTGAACCAGGATAGAACCACTTTCTTTTTAGCAATTTTACTTTTCAGTTAAGTCTCTTCTAAGTAGCTGCACTTGCTGACATTTACTGCAAGTTTTTCAGTCAGTGTCTGCCTCTAGGACTGATAACACTCGATAGTTACAGTTATTACTGGAAAATGGTATGCAGAAAGGCTCTTGCTTATACTTATTCCTATAGAAATCAAGGTCACTGCTTGGTTCTGCTGAATTTCTTATGCTCTGGAAAGAAAAAGGAGCAAAGGGGTCACACCTGCGACCCTCCTCCAGGGAAGAGTGGACCAGACAGGTGACCAGAATTGACCAGACAAAGTATTCTATCCCATACACATCATACTTGGTATAAATCTGAGGGCTCACAGGAGTCAAGTTCTCTTTATCCATAGCCAGCGTCCTTGAAATTGTGCGTTCCTGCATCCAGCTCCTGTCTGCCACAGACTCCAGGAGTCCAGTCTGGGACTTTCCCAGGGCTGCCCTGCAGCCATTTGGCTGATGTGAACATTACTGGGCGGGGGATGCATGATACTGGTTTTGTATTTATTTGTATATATTTCATTATTTTATTTTTCATCATTATTGTTTCATTACAGCTGTTTAGTTTCCAACCCATAGGTCTCTCTCCCTTATTCTCTTTTCTTTCCCTTTCTGGGAAGGGAGAGGGGTTAATAGAGAGCATCTGTCATTTGTTTAATTGCCGGCCGAAGATTAAACTGTGACAATGACCAAAAATCATTTTGATTGGCTTATATGCATAAAATCAAGTCTTATGCTCACATAAATGGCAATAATGGATTACAGAGGAAAAAATTTTTGACAGGAGCTTTTTCATTTACAGAGAGATCGTTTTGGTGGGGAAATGAAGACAGTACATAAAACCCTGAGGAAGGTTTTATATTCTGCTGCTAAGGCTTAGGCCTGCTTTTGCACTAGCAAGGATGGAAACCTTCTTGGTACAGATGCAGTTTCTACTGGCTAAAACATTCTTTTGCTACAATACCTTATGCCACGTTCCTCAGAAGGTAACATTACCAACAAAATGGACTTTTATTATTTTTGTATCTTTTGGCATCAGCAGGAAGGGTTTGCTGGTAGGAAACTATCAAACAAAAAACAGGCATCTTAGACCAGCATACTCATGCAAGCAAGAAATTCTAGTCTGCCTCTGATGCAGGTAATCTCTTGTAGTGGAACCAAAGGTTCAAACTGAATTTGGCCAACTCAGCCAATTAAGCTTATTGCAGTCCATTAAGTTTACCTGAGAAGATTTCTAGTCAAATACCTTTCTGAAAGTTGGAGATCCTGATGGATATTTTGCAAGAGGGAATTTTGGCTGGAATACTTTGTTACAAAGAGTCCCATCTTTTTTGCTGAAGAAGGATGTTTCTTGCATCTTATTTTATGAAGCTGTTGCCTTTTCATGGCAATGCATACTCGTAATCCAGAAATGTTTCATCCTAAGTGCTGTGTATAATACATTATTACAGTATACCTATTTAATTGGAACATACTAAATCAAGGTGACTGCTTTTTATTGGATTGTGTCCCAGTAAACTGGCATACCCTAATGATACGGAATGGTAATCACTGCTGCTTAGTGGGTTTATATTTTACATAAATTCCTCTTAATAGTGGTGTATTTATTTAGTGCCAGATAGTTAAATGATGTTTATCCAAGTGTTAAATTCCAAGTGCTATTCATTGAATACACAATGTGCCAAATAAAGATTAAATATTATATATTTTTTTCTTCACAGAAGGCATCAGTGAATAGCAGTTCTAGATAATAGAACTGACAAATTTCTTTTTAGATTGCATTTTTTAAATGCAATACAGAAGCAAAGGTCTGCTTTTCACAAAAAATTGTATTTAGAGATCATGTAATTCACAATATCAGGTCTGAAATTTCATTCTTAGTTTTGTCCCAGTCCCTGAAACCTGACTTGAAACCTGATCTTTTTTAGATTAGCTTTTCCTTGAGCTACCTTGGCAGCAAAACTCCCTAAAAACATCAGTAGCTAGAAAATTCCTTTGTATGTAGACGTACTACTCCAATTACACTGGCCAGAATTTTACAGCAGGCATTTGAGCTTGCTTGAGAGCACTCTTAAGAGGTTGCTTAAAAGGAATATGAAACATTTCCTGCATATATAATGCACAGCTTTCAAATCTGATTTGATTTTTAAACTAAATCGAATTTGCAAAAAGGATTTTACACTACAGGCCTAGTATTTCTGTTACACAAAGTGAAAAACTAAAGCATGAGGATACTTCAGTAAGTCCAGCTAGTACAAGTAACAGAAGAGGCAGATTTAAATGTCCACACAGGCTGAGTATAAAACATGAACTAGTGGATGGCATTTGTAATAAGATGCCAGACAACAAACTTGGCAGTTGAGGCACTCTTTTATCAAACTCTTTTACCACCTATGCTACTGAAGTGGTTACCTTCTGCAGAGGGCGAGTCAGAAAGGGAGAGGGGGGGAACTAACAGCCAAGATAAACCCACCAAACTATGAATCTGAGTTCTAAACTAGATCCAGTTCAGGAATTCAGGGATTCCAAGCTGCCTTACTTTAATATTCTGCCTTGTTCTGTGACATATCCATGGAAGTATTGATGTGGATATTTCTTCATTGAAGCCTAAGCTGGCTTGTTTTTATTAAACTACTTTGTTGCTACCTGCATCAGGCTATTCATCCCAAAACTCACTTTTATTCTTTGGGTATAGCTTTTGGAGAATGTAATCAGTGGGAACCATGCAGCTTGGTTGGTGAATGTTGTCTCTCTCCATCTGCCCTTCCTTCCTTGTTGGAACTGAGACTTTAATTACAAACATCTGTGCACTATCTCTGTTTCTTCATTAAAAATAGGAAATGAAGTTGCTCTGTTGCTGCTGGCAGGGACAGAATAGAGCAAACACCAAGATGGAAACATTCACACAGCTAAGGGAGAATCCTCCTTCCCTGCCTCCTAGGGGTCTAGTTTGAAGGATAGGTGAGCAAGCAGATTGTTTTTGAGGGGATTTCCCCATGTGAGGAGGAGCATGCCAAAATGAAGTTATATTTATTCATTTATTTCTATACATAGTTTATTATTAGAGGATTTTTTTCATGTAAAAACAAGTCTTATTAATTGGAACATTAAGTTATGCTAAGCAAAAGCCTCCTTATCAGTGGTGCATTCTTTGCTGCATGAGAGCACATCATTTGTTTCACTGAGGTTCTTTACAACCCACTTTTTCTGCTCTTGTAGTCAGACTAAGATTTCCATTTTGTAGTTTGGAAAATACAGTAGGAGGCTCCAGAGAGAGAAACAGTGCTTCTAGAGGGAGGCCATATACAGAGAGAGCATCGATACTTGCTCTTGGTCACTTGAACCTTTTTTACTGTGGTGGTTAGGAGGATGTGCCAGTTAGAAAGATACCCCTTACTCTCTTCATTCTCCTCCCTTCTGCCTTCTGAAAGAGCAGATGGAAGTTTCCTTTCATGATATACATGGCTCATCATTAATTATTCATGTGTTCATCTTTCTGTTTGTGATGAGAGTACATGAAGGAGGGACATTATAAAGCCAAGGTAATATCCTGCAGTGTTTCAGGAGGTTTATGAAATGTCTTTGCAGCTAGAAATACATACATTTTTCAAAACAGTACACTGCAAACACGGTTGGCTTAATAAAGAGGACACTTACGAAGTTGCTCATTTATGATTCTGTGATGTGCTTCATTTCTCATGTAAAGCTCCACAACATGGGAATTATTGCAGTGCTAGCCTTCACTACTGTTGGGTTACATCTAATAGTGTAACAAACTCATTGTTCATAGAGTACAGGAACAGTGTACCTGTAGTTTTCTTCTGCTAACAAGAGCAAAGTAGTAACATTTCTGTTGGATATGCTTGTATTTCCCTTTCCTGCCTTTTCTTTCACTTGAAGGTGGACAAAATAATACAGAGAGGAGAAAAGAGTGAAACAGAGGAGTGTAATTTCACAGGAAATATAGCTGAGAGGGGAGAGAGTGTAGAATTTAATTTGAGACACACGTAGGATTTTTTTTCCTGTAGTGATCTCTGCTACTTAATTAAGCAGTCTGATAGCCACGGTGCTCAGTTCTCCAGCTCTGATCTATGTCATTAAAGAATTTCCTGCCCACACCCTTTATTATTCTGACTTCAGGCACTGCTAAAACCATGAAAGCAGGGATATTGACATTTTAATCACCCAGCTATGACATTAATAAGATTTTGGCACTATGTGATCTAGCATACCCTTTGTCTTGATATCTAGTGATATAAAGAGACATCTAAAGCTGCAGGTTTAACCTTAGAGGTTTTTTCCCCCAATTATGCTGCCATGGCACATTACTGTATTGTATTGTGTGCAAATGGTCTGTTTCTAAAGCTGCATTATTACAGTCCTACAGTTTCTTTGCTTTAAGATAGGGGGCAGCGGGTGCTCGATGGGTGGGTTGGTGCATGCAGGCTGAAAATCAGGCTTTGAAAGAAAGCATTTGAAATCTGGACATCACATAAAGCAAGAGGATTTTGAGGTGTGGCACTCTAACGTCAGGCTACCTAGATTGTTAGGTTTCCTTAAGAGACAAATTGAACAGATTTGAAAGAGAATGCAGTTCTACTAAAGGAATTAAAAGAGTAAGCATAAGCCAAATTTTTAGTGTGTGATTAATGTTGGCTATAATTTTCTTTTACTCCATTATAGAAAGCATGAGAGGAGATTATATGGTGGAGATTTTGCCTAGATCTTTCTTGCTCCTAGAGAACCATTTGGTTTTATGAGCTCCAACTACAATTGACAATACATTGAAATAGCAATTCAAAAGATGACAACTGAAATAAGTTTCCAAAATAATTTATCCTCTAATAATTTAATAGGAAGCCCAGAATGAAATGAGCATGCAGCAGATTCGTATCCTTAACAAATAATTCCTCTTTCATGCATACACATGCAGACAGGGAGCAGGGCAGGCCTGCTCAGGTCTCTGAAGAGAACAAATTGGCAAGAATTGAGGGTTGCCTATGCTAAAGCCATTAGCAATTTCTAATTCTCAGCAAACCCAGAAATATTTCCCCTAGGCCCAGGCAGTGGTGTGGGTACCAGCCCTTTGGCAACATTGCTGTGTGATCTTCCAGTCTTAGGTTCCACAGAAGGAAAACCAAATCGTGGTTTTTACAATCACAGTGAAAATACTGCTACATAAACATGACCGTTCATCATCCCCTCCTAAAGAATAACACCACACACTTTTTCCTGAATTTCTGTCCCTGTCTATGTCCCTTTGCCTTTTATGTCTTTATACAGGACTTATGTTACATGAAGCTGAGCACAAAAGAGAGAGGTGCATGGGCCTTAATGCAAGGGCAGTCTAAATCCACGCTTCCTAAAGCCCTTGCCCTAGCAACCATAGCACTCTAGTTGCAAGTGGGAAAAACAAAGGAGAATAAAAGCTTGGCTTGCTTTAGGGCCATTAATTGCTTTTCAGTGCTGTCTGCAGCTGCCCATCCTTTAATTCCACAGCTACACCTTCAGTGCATCCTGCAGAACAGGGTCTAGAACTGCATAGATACATGTTCATAGAGTCTCACACAAGGATCTTAGCTCATGTTTTCCAAGTAGCCATGAAATAATTGTCCCATTTGAGCACTTATAAGAAACAGCCAAACTGCTTATATACCTGTAGCTGTGCTGAAATAATTTTCAAAACATACGACTTGGTATATTCTACAGCCATGTATTTCAACACTTACTGCCTGAACTGAGTGTACAGTTGACTCCACAGACTAGTGAAGGGTGCCTGAATATCTTCATATGGACTTCCCAGTGTCCATGGGGAAGCCCTGTTCATCATTCATTTGTTGATCCCTCCTCCTTTAAAAGAATATAAAAAATACTGAGCAAAAATGCTAGATTTAACAAGGCAATTTTAGGTTTATATATGAGATGTCTTGTCCCAGTTAAAATACCCTTCCTTGTGTAAGCATTTCAAAAGCCCAACAAGAAGACTGATTTTCTATAACTAAAATGTCTGCCAACTACATATGTTTTAAGAAATTATTTTGTGTGTTTCAGCACATTCTTTTTTTTCCAACTTCTTAATTAGAATTTTAATGTGATGAACGTAGAATCCTTGAAAAAAAAAAAAAATTATTCTGCGGATATAAAACAGGACAATTTAGAGTAATGTGCATGAGGATGTAACAGCAATTTTATTGGTGCATTCCCTGATGCCTTATATGGAGAGTGTACTATAAACTACCTGCAAGAATTTAATGTCGTACTGTTGTATCTCTATTTTGACACTGGATTAATTTGTATATTACACCAAATGTAAATTGTAAATGTTCTGCAGAGGAAGAGCAGGGCTTAGGTAGACTTGGAGTAGACAAGCTGAAGTGCCCCATGGCTTTTTTTACACTCCAAGGCAATTAAGGGCAAAAATGCCTGAGAGCGTGCTGTGGGCTGCATTGTTAGTAGCTATCCTTTTGCCTGAAGCCAGAATAACGTGCTTTTCTGCTCAGTTATGCTTGAGCACTAATTCAGGGTAGAGTGGAAGTAGGGATGTCCCTGTCCAGTGATAAGAGAGGTACACTTGCTGCTGGTCAAATTAATCAGTCTTCCTGCTTTTGTGACACTCAAAAGTTTGACACTGGTACTCAGCTTGGGTAAAAAGAACCAGTAGATTGTTGGTTTGAAAGGGGGAGTACATGCAGGTATGCCTTCTGTACTGCTTAAGAGTAAGAAAAAAGTCAGTGGTCTGTTTTCATCTATGTGATCCCAGCTAGCCAATTTCCCTATTTCCAACAGGTCTGTAAAGCCCTGTGCTTTTATTAGTACTCATTTGCTTATTTAATAAAATAAATCAGTGCATGTGCTACATACAGCTGGCCTGGAGAAAGATTTCATTTTATTTTGGCACTTCTTGCAGAATATATTTTATTCTATTTATGTAGTAGAAGTTTGCACAGTAATGCATCCATCAAACTACAGATCATAAAAATAAGACTGGATAGTGTATATCTTAGCAGTGTGACAGGAGAAACTCATTAATGTCTTCCACCTACTAATTGCAGTTAATATCATACAGGTTGACAGATACCTACATTTCCAATTTTGAATTCTGTACTTTGAGTTTTGAACTTAAGGGAGAAAGAGGATCTCTTCTTTAATAGACAGCTAAGATGTCTGGACTAGTCTTTAGTCCTGACATGATATTCTCTGAATTCAGACTTTTCTTTCATCCGTATATATCCATGGGAGAATATATCTACAAAGTATATGCTATATGTCAGAACTTCTAAAAGCTTCCAAATAAGCCATAAGCTCCTTTACATTATCTCTTCTCAGAGGGTTTCTCAGTGCATTTCAAAAATTTCAGTTAACTAGATTGCAAATTAATAGTAATTAACATTTAGATTATGCATGATATGTTGAAATTAATCAATCTTCATTTTATACCTAATCTGTTTGTAATCAGATGTCATCACTGACATACTGTAGATGACTAGTCCTAGCCAAAGACCAACATCCCAAGATGGAATTGAATACAGAAATACAGAGGCATAGCTGCAATCCAGACTTGAAGTTCTCTTGTTTTAGTCCATTTTCTGGCATCTGGCTCCCAGCCAGTGAAGCTTGCACATACTGTATGCGAGCCACAAAACCCACGTGAGTCACCTCTACCAGGCTTGTGCTGGCTTCTGCTCAGGGTCAGCTCAAGTGGATCTCTCCTGTTCTTAGAGGCAGCAAGGGTTGTCCTGGAGCTGCCACAAGTCAAAAATCAGTTGCAGCCCTGAAAATGGGGAAAGGGAGGAGAAGGAGGAGAGAGGAAGGTGAAGCACAGCTGAAGAGTGGTTGCAAACTGCTGCCCTGGAAGACTAGTTAGATGTGGTGTGCAAAATATGTATTTGCTTGTTCAGAGGGAAAACAGAGAACCTTGTCTTGATAAAACTATTGGATTAGTTTAAGGCTCCTCCTTTGTTGTTCAGTAGTATATAATATCCCTCTCTTTACTTGCAGATTTGAAAGATACTATATAAAACCAGAATTCATTGATTACTACTATTGCTGCCCAGCCTGACTATCTTGATAGCTCTTACACCAGAGTAAGGGGGCTTCTAAGAAACTGCAGAAAGATGGTGCTCAGAGGCCTGTCTTCTCAACTTTGAAACGTCTATATCTGTTTCTCACTGTTACTGGCAAGCTCTAGCTTTTAAAAATTTTTTAAATTTTAACTTACACTTACACTTACGCTTGCTCTTTCACTTACTGTAAAGCTTTGATTTTAAGTGAGCAGATTTTAAGTGAGCAGTGTAACAGAAGTTACTCAAGCTGTGTGTAAGAGGAGTCTAAACCAGGATCTGCTTAGCTCTCCCTCTTCTCCAGTTTCTGACTCCTATGCTGCATTAAACTGTGCTCTCAGCTGTAAGGACTTTTCCCCATCATTCTTTGAATGTTTCCAACAGTTCATCACTTCAGAGTACTGTTCCTTGACTTTTACATAGTATTTTAGAATGCTGCATATTACTCTCTGACCTTTAGTCTTTTTACCATTCTCTCAAGTAGTTTCCCTATGTATGAATGAGCATATGCCTGCATTTACTTGTATAACACAGAATAGCCTTATAAAGAAAATTGATTAGGAATGGCAAAGTATTAAGTTCTATAAGTAAATAAGTACTTTAATAATTACTTTTGAGAGACTTAACTTCCCTTCTGCTTTTCTTTTCTTCCTCAAAGTAAGCTGATGCATAAGTCATTTTTGTGTGATGTCTTTTTCAGATATGGAGACAAGTGAAAAAATCCAGAAAAGTGGAGTTCTTCAGGTGTTCGCAAGTCTGTTGACGCCACAATCTTCCTGCACAGCAAAAGTAGCTAACATCATAGCAGAAGTAGCCAGAAATGGTGAGGTTTTCTACAAGAACTTTTCTGCTGGAACATCTTCAGTTTTTCACCTCACTTGTCAGTATGTTTTATTTCATTTATGTTTTCATTTTGTAGATTAGACACCTTTCATATCCCTCCCTTTCACTCTTTTTGTTTCGTTAAATTTTGTTTCTCTACGTTCTAATACAGTCAAAAAGCATTTGGCTGTTGGAATTTTTTAGTCCGTACTTTCATCCTATTTAGTTTTTAAGACAATCAATAGTATAATTTATTGGGCAGAAGTAGCATGCCACTGGCTTTATGAAATGCATATAATAAAAAAAAGTGCATCCAGTTACATGTAGTGTGTGTAGTTACAACAGAAGTACGTATACAGGTGGTTAAGGGATAGTAGATTGTTTCTTTGGTCTGAGATTTGTGATAATAATATTATCATTAGGAGGCCTTTGATACCACATGAAAAAGTTACTTCTACCTAAAGAGTGTTAGTGTAAGAGCCCAGGATCCCAAATGAGAATCAGGGGTCCATTTTGGTATGTATTGTATACATACAGACATATAATGTAGGAGATAATCTAAACTATTTAATTTTTTTTTTCTTTAGAAAGAATTACCTTAAAGCTCATCCAATACTCTGCATACTTTCAGCTAAAAAAAATGGCCTGGTGTCTGCAGGCAGGTGCTGCTGGCAGACTCTGCGATGAGGCAGAGAACGCTTGTGGCTGACTTTTCTCACTCCTTGACTTGCTGCTGTTACCACATTTTTTTGCTGTCTCACAGATCTATTTTGCTATATATGGCACCAATTCTTTTACTTCTTGCACTTGCATGACTTTGATAAATACAAGTTCACTCAGCATATTGCCTAAATATTTTGTTGCTGGATGGGAGACTGAAAGTTTCTGCTTACTCCAAATGGAGGGAAGGTGGAGGAAGGTTTTCATACTCCTTTTCACCACATGAGCAAGAACCTAAACATACAACAGAACAGACTGAGACCTCATGATTTTTTACGAGGGAACAAGTTCCATTTCCTGTCACAGATGAGAAGAAAAAAAATAAATTAAAAAATCTGACCTTGATGATATAGAGAATATGGTAAATTAGTGGGTGTAAAAGAAAGTGATGCAGGGAGCAGCTGAGGAACACAGAAGAGTTTTCATAGGCAATTAAGAGAGGAAGAGGCTGAGGGGACTGTCATGGGCTAGACAGTTGTTTTATCACCTGACCCCACCCGGGAGGGGGAATCGGGGCAAGGAAAGGAGACCCATGGGTTGAAATGAAAACAGATTTAATAGAGTAATAGTAACGATCTAATATTACCCCCAATGCTAATACAAGATACAAAGTTGTACTCAGGTTCAGACAGCAGTTGCGAGTTGAATGCTTCTATGGGTGAGGGCTGAGTGCCAGCACTGCGAGCACAACAGCTCCAGCGGCAATCTCAGCAAGCGGAGGAGCAGCCTCAGGCGTGGAATGACTGGTGAGTCAGGCGGGACCCTCTCGGGAAGGCAGCCATGGTTCCCCCCCGGAACCTCGCAACGTCTCAATTTATAGTGAGGGTGATGTTTATGGTATGGAATGCTTTGGATGGCCCCTCCTGGCCCACTGCACCTGCATGGCTCAAAACTGCCCTCGACCTTGGTCACCATGGAAACCTGCACACCAGGGCATCTGATCTCTCTTGTTCTCACAGAACAGGACTCTGCAGTCTCTCAAAACTACAGTTTCTCTGAACAGAAAAATGATTTTAGAATTCTGTCCCAGCAAAACCAGGACAGGGGACATAGAAGAAAGAGGGAGGAACATAATACATTTATTAAATAAACATTGAGATGAAGATCAAAGTGAGTGATAAAGAAACAGATAAAAAGTTACAAGGACATGGCAAGACCAATTTTAAAAAACAGATGTATCTGATACTTGCTCTGTTCATTACAATGGATACCACCACCATTTATCACAGTATAGCATCTGTCCACAGTTACTAAATAAAATGTTACTAGTATCTCGGGAAGGTGGGTCAATTGTGCTGACTACTATCTTCTGTTGAACCTGTGCAGGTGTATAGATATCGCTGACTCGGCTTCATCTGCTTGTGGATATTTCAAAGTTTATCATCACGTGAGGATTGATTACCTTTATGACAATTATTTCTTTAGCTAAAATACCACTGCAAGATTAACTATAAAAGATACAAGATTTTGTTGCTGCAGAAACATCAAAGAACATTGTAATAGATGCGACAAAGGGAGTATTTAAGAACATTTATTTGTACTTCAATTATTGTATGAAATCTTTGAGTTACTGACATGAGAGGTTCTGTTGATCCAGAATCAGAAAAACTTTCTCATCTCTTTTTATAGGGATTGTACACTGTGGTTCATTCTGTGTCATAAATGACTAAGTAACAAAAACGTAAGCTGGTTTTGGAAGATCCAACATAGTCTGGGATTGGGAAAGCCATAATTTGCAATTCACAGGAAATCAAAAATGTACTGACCTTTTGCCTATTCCAATGCTCCATCTCTGAAAGGTGCTCTGTAGTAAACTATTAAGTAACACTACTGGTGTATCAGGTGGTTGCTTCTGTAAACTTCCCTTGCAAAATGTGCAGCACAGTGGTTGCCTAAATAAAACTCCTCCTGGAGACCAGTCCTTTGTCTCTCTGACAGCAGGATAATTCTCTATGACTTAAACGGTATAAAATACTTCGGTCCTCTGTGACTGGGGGGCATAGCAGGAAGGAAGGACAGAAAGGCAGAGAGCTTCCCAGTGGATGGGTCCCCTAGCTTTTCTCCCATGGTGGGCATCAGTTTGACTGTGGAAAGGTACAGGCCGCTGGGCTCACATAACCTCTTGTATTTTTCATTCTTTCTTTTTCTTTTCTTTTCCTTACCTTCCAAATAAAGAGCCTGTTACTCAGCTTTAATTCATTTTTTAAAAATTTTTGTAAAGCAAAAGCTTTTCAGAAGTTATAATTAAGGGAACAGAGAGTAAAAAATGCTGCTCGTTTTGGAGTATGAATACTAGTTTTAAGTAATCTTTTGTGTTACTTAGTAATTTTAATTTATGTTGAATTTGTTGGGATGGAGACAAAGGTTGTGAGTACACTGTTCTTTTCAGCACTTCTTTATGATGCTAAAAACATGCTCAGTCTGAGCTATGTTAAATTAGTTTCCATGGAAGTCAATTAAAAACTCGTAATTCCTTCTAAATTAAAAAAATAGTGGAAAGAATGTAAGCCTAAATCCTGACCTGGGCTTATTCTCTAGAAACTTGCACGAGAACTGACATTGTTTGTCTAATCATATGTTTATTCTCACAAAAGGCCCAGTTGCAATGCCAGTGTAACTAGAATGGATGAAACAGAAAAGAGCCGGCTTGCTTTAACAGGCTTTGCATTATTTGCAGAATTTATGCGGAACCCCTGTGTGGATGCTGCGTTGATCCCTCCTTTGGTGCAGCTGTTAAACTGCAAAGACCAGGAAGTATTGCTTCAAACAGGACGTGCCCTGGGCAATATATGCTACGATAGCCGTGAGTGTTTAAATATGCCATATTTTGTAGATGCTCTTGTAGGAGGGAAAGGAATGTTTTGGTGTTCTGTACATTATGTACGGGGGGGTTATTTTTCTCTTGTCTTGATTTTTGGTTACCACACGACTCTTCTGATTGTATGGGACAAATGACTGTCACACTTGCATTATGCTTTTGTGATAGAAAGATTAAAAAAACCTGCTTCAATATTGTGATACAACTGGATATAAGAATAGAAAAGATTTGTGATCATGGGTTTGTTTTTTTTAAACGTAATGAGCTAGGTTTTCAGAGAGCAGGTGCTGCATACACCAAGCACTTAATAGTTAATTTTTCCTCAAACAGAAGGCCTCGGAAGGAAATAGACAAGAGTCAGAAGGGAATATTCATAATTTACCACTCTCAAAGTTGTGCAGAGCTATATATGTGGCTGAAATGATGCCTGAGCTATGTTGTTGATTCTCTTATGTGGCCAATCAATTGCTCCAAGATTACATATTGGTATTTTTGGTAGTGAGGGGTTATGGAGGGGGGAAGGGAGGAGGAGGTTGGTGAGGTGTTTTAGCTCCTTGTGCGCACAATAAATTTTGCACTGCTGAGCAACTGAGTTTTTAAATGCAAATGTGACTCCATGTGCTGATTACATGCATGGATATGTCATTTGCAAAACCAAACCAATGGTTGCAGTCTTTTGAAAATGCAACCTCATTATCCTTTGCTTTAAATATTTTTATAAAAGCCAGTGCATGATAAATATGGTACAGAAGCAGAGACACCAAGAACATCTTTCTGTGCACCTGAAGGAATTAGAAGCCTATGGATATCTGCAGATGGGAAGTGAGATGGAATTGTAAAAGCATTTTGTTATCTTGAGATTTAGTGCCTTATTTCATGTGGCAAGAAACTTTCTACTATATGTTGCATTTACTGAAAGTATTGCTGTTCTGAATACTGTCTGTTGAGAAAAACTGAATTGTTAATAACCTTTCTCCTTGCTACTTTTTTCATCCTACTTTGGAAATTTACATTTTATATTGTTTTAAATTACCTTACCTTTGACCTCAGGGAAGTTAATCACATTTTCCATGCTGGCATTTCCATTTACAGACAACTACTGCTTGAGGATGTTAATGTATAGTTCTTTCATTTAGGATTTTCTTTAGGGTGACCAATCAACTGAACAGCTGCTTCCCCATGGAAACTTTAAGTAGAAACTGTTGAGCTTTCTGTAACATAACTTATTTACTGTATTTTATTTCAGGGTCATACGTGATACGAAGCTCACTCCCAGGTGGCACTTGTTTATTTCATATAAGTAAAATCTACGTAACTATTTGTGTCATTGTTGTTCAAATCACATTTTTTTATGGAGTACAATAAGGACACACAAAAATGGGTTTGGTAGTACCAGGTATTGTGGACTACTGCTGGGTTTTACAGTGCAGGATTTATCCAGTACAGAAAAGCCGTACTGCACGCCTTGTGTTGCCCTTCTGTGGAACAGAGCTGGCACTGATGAAATCTACAGCAGGCAGTGACGTGTTCTGTATGCCATGTGTTACTTTGTTCCCGTGGGAGGACAGTCAATACCTTTCCCCTGTATTTGAATGAGATTAATGAATAAAATGTAATAAATTGTCACAAAAATCAAGATTAGCATCTTGGATTCGAGTGGAAGAGGCTATATATAGTGCTTATTTATCACATCCACTCTATCTGACTTTATTTTGTATGTTATCTTAAGGCATAATGATTATGTAGTTATGTACCCTATCCTAAATTCTTATTTAGGACAAATACTTTCAATATGCTTACTACTATAAAATTTAATATATTTTCTTTTATGACTATTAGTTTACCCTAACAAAGAGCTTTATAATATAACAAAGACAAGGTGTGGAAGGGGCCAATAGTTCTAATAACAATGTTATTATGTATTAATAATATTTTTCTTTTCAATTGAGACAAAAGCAGCTGTTACCCTTCTGATAACTGGGACTCGTAGAGGAACTTGTATCAAAGCATCAGTAACTTTACCATATACATGAGCATTTTTTCACTACTGCCCATGTAATTGTAACATGCAGTAACAAGGAAGGTCTTTAAGTCCTAAATCAATGTTAGGCTGAGATTATGAAATCAAGCCCATATTGAATGGCTCATAGCAACATTTCTATTTATTGAAATCCTCAGTTATCCTGTATTTTATTCCAGCAGGCATGCATCACTTTGTTTAGTGACAGTTTGTTCAAAAAGGAGTTAATCAGGTCTCGATATTTTTGAGGGAAGTCTGCATCGCGCGGGATGAAAGTTGCAGGACAAATGGCTTTTCCTACAGTGAAGGCCCCTTAAAAGTGGCGTTGCAGAGGAGAAGGATTACCTGATTTTTTTCTTGATTAAATTAAAATGGCAGTGGTTTTACAGATCCCAGAGTTGCTGCATGAAGACAAGACCATTTCCATGTAAGTTCAGGAGGAGCTACTCCTGGAACGCGGCTGCTGTGGGAAGGTGACTCATGGCAAAGTCCCAATGCTGGAAGGTCTTTAGTAGCTTCCACAAGGTAAAAGGGGAATTAACAGACTTGCTGGTAGAGACCTTACTGAACATATTCATCTCCTCACAGAAAACATGAAATAAAGACCTGTTGACTTACTGACAGATTTTCTTCTGTATTAAGTTTGAGGTACACATACACAGTGTTATTGTCTGGGTGCTCATCAGTATTAGCCCCCTAAAATAATACTGAATAACCTGTTTGAGCATGGAAGAAAATACAGAAAATTAAACACAATTTGTACAGTTAAATAGGAAGAAATAGGTCAAATTTATTCCAAGCAGCCTTGAGAACATCCTTTTTAAAGTATTTATGTTGTGAAGAGATCTGCTTTATATGAGTCTCTGAACATCAAGAAGACAGGCAAATACAGTTGCAAAGCAGAGTAAAAGGAAGCTTTGTTAGTAATGATGAGTCTTCTAGTCTCCTAGGCTTCCTCTTATGTACACAGATGAAAGAAACAATTGAGGCAGCTGAAAAGATTATAAGTCAGAAGCAATGAATTTAACTAATCACAGTATGCAGACTGTTCAGCGCTATCTTACAATTTAAGGACAGATACATTCCTGCAGGCTCCTGTACAGCCTGTAATTGTTCTACATGATTTATCTGGTAAAAGCTACATACAACTCAGCCACCAAATTTTCATAAACGCAGAAAGTGCAAAGTAAAGAAATGGAGATGTGATCTCTCCTCCTCTCCCTCCTGCTTTCTCCCCCACTATATCTACAGCCTGTACCAAGTACAGCTGCTTGTACTTCCGTATCCCCAGGCGATGGATTCCTCAGCCTTGCTCAGGGCCAGAATTTTGTCTGAACTGTATTACTAGATGCAAACCTCCTAGCCCGCTCATTTCTTTTAAACATCAGTTACGTTTTTTCACTTATAATCAAAGCTAAATTCTTAGGCATTGTTCAGTCGGAGCATAAGACCTATCCTAGCTGCTTCACCACTCTTTATCTGTTAATCAAACTACAGCTACTTTTATACTGTCTCTCTTTCCAGCTTCCACCCCAGCCCCGCCATTCTCCCCAGTGCTGTTTCTTTAGTAGGTTTGTTCATTTATGGCTGTTACAGATGTACAGATGTTACAGACTAATAGGGCATATCTCCAAAACTTTCCTAAGTTTCTCCAGCACCTGAACCATGGTTCCACATGCAAGGTGAAGATCTCATCTCCATTGTTCACAAAAGGTTATTTTTAATATAACACAGTTCTTGCTACAAAAAGTAATGTCTGAAGTCAGAGCAGAATGGTTAATTCTGCTGTAGATCAAGCCTAAAACTGATGTGCTACCATCAGCTCTGGCAGTTGGGATATTAAGTTAAAGAACAGCATTATCCAAATTGCAGCTTGTGATCACTTCATGAGTAACCTGATGGCTAGTACATGCCTCAGCTCTCTCTGCTGGCTCCTTTCCCAATAGACTGGGAACACTCTGGTGACTTGAATCATGTGACAGATTGAGTGCTTGGGGGACAGGGAGACCAAGACCACAATTTTCAATTTAGACCTGCCTTCTTGCAAGACCCACATGAGAATGCAGGGAAAAGACAAAACCTGTCTAGCCAGGTCTTTGTCTTGTTCTGACACCCCATACACCAATGCAGTTAGTAGTATTTTCTTAGCAGATAATAGTGATAAAAAACATTGTGAGGCTAAATTGATGATGCACATGCTATCTTAATCTCGGTGATCTTTCCACAGATAGTTTTTTACACACTTCAGTTTCGAACTTATTGACAAACTATTTTCCCATGTTTTTATATAGCATTAAGTTCACTATAGAAGCCACCATAATCATACTATAAAAGTGATAATTATAAGAGGAAGTGAAAGGTTGGGATATTTAGAGCCTAATTCAGTAGCCATATGGACTAGAGGAAGTCACTCTGATTGACTTCAGTTGAGATATTAGATTGGACCCTTATCCGTTAGAAAATAATTCCTTCTTGCTGTTTAGAGCATCCACATATTCTGATAGCTGTCAAAGGGAAATAAGCTCTCCATATATCTTATAAGGGAAATGAAAAATTTCCCATTCTGTCCTTCCATAATATTCATATTAATGGCAGTGTTTAGACACCTCCTTGGGGAATCCCAAAACTATTGCTTTTTGCACCCATCCACAACCTTGTTTCTTCATGAAACAACCAGCCTGGCTACGTGTTCTCACCAACCTTACTTTGTGATATAAACAGTTATGGAATTGGAAAGAAACTAAAAGTGCCAACTCATTCTATAAAGGCTTTCCTCTGACAGCTGCTTATCTACCTTTTTCTGCAGGAAATTTACTGGATCCTTCTCTCATTTCCCAGGCTGTACATCTGTTATCTACCCAGTCTTACTTGTATTGATGGCAGGACTCCTTCTTGAATTTCACATGGACCCAGACCTCTCCTTATCCCAGTCTTAACACCAGACCATGAACATTACACCACTTCATGTTAAAAAGATCTTACATGTACTATAAATTCTGTATACTCAGCTGCTCATTATATAAGGATGTACAGACCTCTTGCAGATATCTGCTAAGAAAGGCTAAGTAGAAAAATAAGAAACTACTCAATTGTACAGTTACATACATCTCCTCTCAGGAGATGAGGTTAATTTCAGGATCTGAAGCAGAAAAGCAGACACTTAAGAATTAAAAATACTGGAAAGAAGTAAAATTCAGTTTTCTTCAAAAAATGGCATGATGTTTTTCAGTACCATATGGAAAACCAGCAGAATCCTAGAACACAACTGGTGTTGCTAATGGCACACTACTGGCTAATCATTTTTATGAAGGTCACCCTGATTCATGCAGCCAGGCAGCATCTTGCCACAATATTTTACTTTTCATTGTACTAGATCCTACCAAACGCAAATGTCACCTACTAAGCTGTTTCCCAAGCAATATAATGAAATTGATACCATAGGCTTTAATTTGCTGCTTGAAAACTGATTGTGTAGAACAGCTTACAGAGAATTAAAAGTCTAGTTTTTAATTGCATGGTATTAGTGTTTTACCTTTAGATCTGTCATCTCCAAGGCATGTCAGAGTCTTAGAAAACTATACCATTTTTATGTTAGAAGTCCTTGATAATGCAGTATATTTTCCAAGCCTCTGCAGCACAAGTGTTGCATCATCTTGAAACTAAGCATACCATATGCATGCCAACACTTACTTTCACAGTAATATTTAGTACTTATCAGCAATTAATCATGAATGTTCTTAGGAAGCTGTTAAATATTATCCTAATTTACTTATTTTATAACTGGCCTAAATGGAATCAGAATGATGAGGAATCTTCCTAGAGCATCAGAAAGAGCCATTAGAGAGGTGATATCAAAAACATGAACTCTCATTCTCACGCTTTGCTCTTTTTTAAATTTTTACATTCTAAATATTAACTCTACTGAAACAAGTTGCAAAATTCTAATGACTTAAGCCAAAACTTAACATAAGCCTATATGGGAAAAAAAAATAATAAAAAGAACCAAAACCAAATGGCCATAGGTTTGCAACTTTTCCCTTCTTTAAGGTGAAGGTATGAGGCCTGATAATCTGTTTGTTTTAAGAGTATAGGTATAATAAGTCCTGCTTATTTTCTGCAGTGCAAATAGTTTTCCTCTTTCTGTTTTTTCCAGGAAGATTAGTTGAATAAGCAGAATAAGTAGATCAGAATTCTGTCAGTACAGGTACAAAGAAAATAAAATCTAAGAAACAAAGCAGATTTTTTCTAATTCCTTAATTTCTCCCCCCTCAGCATTTCATTCACAATCTGTAAAGTTTCTGTATTCATATTCCAGCAGGCTCAGAGACACTTGCTTAATTTACAGTCAAACCAGAAGCCGCAGGAAAAAGGAAACATCACACCCCTGTGTGATGTACTCTAGGTGATCCTGCTCCGGCCGGGGGGTTGGACTAGATGATCTTTTGAGGTCCCTTCCAACCCCTAGGATTCTGTGATTCTGTGAAATTTAAAAAAAAAAAAAAAAAAAGAGGTGGAAGGTGTTTCCAGGGTCTTAAAAAAGGTCACTAGCAGACTTGGAAAGAAATCCTACTTAATTCACTAGATCTTGCTGCCATCCTAAGAGCAAGTTAAGGATTCAGACTTTGGTTAAGGACTGAGCTATTTCTTCATACTTCAAAGCTAAACAAAGTAGGAAAGGCAAAAACTTGAAATTCCCCTATAATATTTATGAAGACTGAAAAAAAAATTCCTTATCAGGAAGAAAAGCTCTTAGAATTTCAGTAACAATAAGTGAATAACACAAGATACGTTATTCACTCTTCTTTCAATTCAGCTCCCATTGTCATGTCTTTTTTCACTTTGCCTTTTAAGATACTGAAATTGTTCATTTTTATAGATAACTGCACTGTCACATGTTGCTTTCAAGCCCCTCAGAAAACAAAGCTTGTTGAGTGTCTAGACATGGCCAAAGTGTCTAGCTTATTCTACTTTATTTAGAAAAGTAGGCATTGTGTGAGTGGAAATATCAATTGCCACTAAGTCAGCAATGGTAGAAAACATCAACTGAATTACCATGGAAAATGAAGAAGGAATATGTAGCACCTTGCTAAACATCACTTATGTATAATTGGGAAGAAATTATTATTTTTTTTTAAGCTTTGCAGCCATCATTCTTCTTTTAACTTTGTGTTTTAACACAGTCTAATTATAGAATAATAGCTTATATTATAATATATATTATATATTATAATATATAATATATATTATAATATAAGCTATTATTCTANAATATTATAATATAATAATAGCTTATATATATTATAAAATAATAACATAGAATATAATTTTGTTGTACCTTCAGATCCACTTCTGTAGATTTGTGCAACACTTTATGCACCATGCATATACTGCACGGGCCAAGCCTTTTAGTTGTTTGTAAGATAGCTACACAGACATCTGGTTTTATACAGCATTTAACAGCATAGAGTTAACATATAACATGCAAACCACCTAAAATCAGTTACATTTGTTGCATTCATATAAAGGAATACTGTGCAACTCTCAGAAATTGGACATTATTGGCAAAGAACTATATTAGTAAAATCTATCCCTTAATGCAGTGAAGCTCTTGAATGTCTCAGGCAGGGGACCAGGACTCTGTTTAGTTAGAAGGTCTGCTGTTTGTACACTAATATAATTGAGAGATAGTGCCCACCAGGGGAAGTTGCAGCCTAAGTATTTGATAAAAGATGATGAGGAAAGAGTTAGGTAAAACTACAAATAATAGCAAGATGGCTAGCATTAGCAATACCAAAACTGTATTCCTGTCACTCACAGTGTTGGGTGTGTTTGAACAAAGTTGGTCTTTGAGTCTCCTTGATCCTGAGACTGCTGTGTGTCTGGTTAGTTGTCCAGCCAGCAGAATGGCCTGAGGAGTCAGGGTGGATGCCTTGAATATGCTACCTACAACAGCATTCACATTTCCCTGAAAAAAATCACTTACCTGAGACATTGTCTGGTTTATCAACCACATCTTGGCACCTCCTGGTCTCTTGAGTGCAGGCTGTTCTGCAGTTGTAGTGCATTGCCAGTTGCTGTCCAGTCAAATTGCTGGCTTGCCTTCTGCCAAGGAGGTAAAAGATTTCCTAAATCAAAACACTTTGTTGGTCTTTCCCAGGTTATATCCTACAACTCTTCAGATACAAGAATCTTCTACAGGTCAGCTGCTCCATGCAGCCTGCACACTAACAAGCAAGAGCCCACATGCTGCTGCTTGGAGTTGCCTTATGATTCAGGGCAAGGATCACATTGATGCCAAACCCAAGACTCACCCCAGCTTTTCCTAGATCCCAGGGCCACATGTTAACTTTCTTACTTCTCTGAATAATTTTCTTTCTTCCCAGAATCTGCAAATATGTTTTATAGCATATTTTCTTGGGTTGGTTTTGTTTATTTTGTTTCTTGGGCTTTTCGCAACCTACTCCAAATCCCCACTTCGCTCCTCTGGCTGCTTTGGTGGAGACCCACAGCTCCTTCAGCTAGCAGTACCGCTCTCACAAAATACGAGGCTAAGACTCTTGCTGAGCTCCTTTCAGCAGCACCCAGCAGAACACTTCTGTTCTGCACCAGACCGCGACCGTGCCATGCTCAGTTCACATCATTGCATTCAAGGCCTGGGAGTAAAAAGTCTAAATTAATTACTGTATGCAGATTTATTCTGTTAATAGCATGAAACACTATAAATGCCTATTTATCAGTGTAGAAAGACTGCCTGATATTTTACTGTATAATTGGATTCCATGATTTATTTCATGCTGTATGAAATAATAAGCATAGGCTGGCTTCAGTACTGCCGTATGGTCTCCTAAACCTAGAGTAATTTGTTTGACTACAATGGAATTACTAAGGAGTTGCATAGAGTTATAAAATCAACTGAAGAATCTGCTGTAAGCATATTGCTATATTGAAACCTCAGGTCCACTAACAGAATTTGACTGAAGGTCAAGTATTGAAAAGTCTTGAACAGTAAACTCACCACTGTTGTTTTGTCTGAAATTAGAAACGCATTATTTTTCTTGTATGTGTCTGACATAAGAGGAATATGAAAAATAAGCAAATTTTATTGGAATTAGATTGTAGGGTTGAATTTGGCTTGCCTCAGCATAAAACTAGGGAGACTGCGGTGCTGGCACATTTACCCATCCCTTCAAACATTCTGCCAAGCTCTTCACTCCTTAGAGTGTGGTTGGCACACGTGTACTTAAAAAAAAAAAGCTATACAACAGCATTGCCCTTTGTGAGCTGCAGTGAAGCATTTTTTAAGCAGAAATGTGAATGCTCTCATTAAACTGTTTGATCACTGATCTCTTAGGTATAGCAAATGTTTATTTAAAAAGGTCACAGGAAAAAATTTCAACACAGCTTCTGGGAGGCTGGAAGCACGTGAAGTGTGGGAGTTCATAGAGCTGCTGAACTACAAGCTAATAGCTGGATTGAGAACAAGGCATGGCAACATGCTGTGGTCTTGTTTTGACTGTAAATGATTTAGAGTTTGGTGAGTATTCTTGTGTGCAAAATCTGTTTCTTAGCGACAGAGCAAGGAGAAGTGAGTCGGTAATAAGTACATGGAGCATTCTGAGTCAGAAACATGCTTTTTGCTTGGGGATGCAACAGGGTGTCATAGCCTGAGCTTGGAGTGGGTAGTCAGGACCTTCACAATTTTCCTCCCACATCTGTTACAGGATTCTTTGTGGCTCTGCACTAATGAACTGAGTTAATCCTCTTGAGCATAACAAGACAGCACAAGGAGATCCCAATTATAGCACTAGCCCAGGTCTGTTCTTTGCCCACGTGCCTAGGACAAAGAAGCAGCTATGCAGGGTGAACTCTAGCATGGGAAAGAGGTAGAGCAACAAACTCAATTAAGGCATCTACCTCTTTTACAGTTTTACCAGCTTCTGTAGTCACGTCAAAGTCTGGCACTTACAGCCTGCCACCTACTTGGGAGGGATCCCGAAGTTCATTTTACCCTAACTTTTTGAGTATACTACAGAGACAGAGACATTTCTTGGAGTGAGATTTGTTTCTGAATCTTTCTGTCTTACTGTAGCTGTCTGTGCAGCAGAAACTGATTATGCATCTACGCAACAAAAATATTGTGCGGATAAGAATTTTGTCATGTATTTGAAGTGAGAGATTATTATATATTTAAAGATACAGCAGGTTTTGATACATAACATCTTTGACAAACCAGAGAGAATGAAAGTATAAGGACATATGAGTTAGATTTTCATTTATTGTAAGATATTATCACACAATTATTTTCAGTGGAGTTGTGCCAAACTCCATCCAGGTAAGGAATTTTGTTTACAACTGTTTTTTGGGTTTTTTTAAGCCTTGCTTCTGAACCCTCACCCGACTGCATTTGTATTATTCTTTGCTTATGCATTTTATATGCAGTTCCATATCAAGACACTTGATTTGTGACACCTGATTCTTAGCTCAAGCTTAATTTTATCATGGTTTTAGTTTGTTGATTTCAATTGCATTATAATAATTTGAGGACCACAATCAGTCCAGAATTAGTGATTCAGGTTCATTTTGCACACCTGTTTTGACTCATCATTTTATATGGTAAATCTAAGTACTGATTCTGAACACCTGACTATATTGTCTTACTATATTTTGGTGTAGGGCTTCCTTTCAGCATTATGCCTACATTTGTCACTGCATCAAGGATGTAAGAGATTTATTACTTTTATACTTCTCCTTTTTTATAGTCCTTCCTTGACACAGAATCTTATCTTGCATTTGTTAGACTGTAAACAGATTCCAGTTTCTCCTTTTTCAAGATGGAATATACATACCTGCAGTGAAACACAGTCCCCTGATGTCCTGATCATGTTCAAGGTGGAGACAGTCGTGACAGTGATGTTTTTCCTCTGTTGTGTGTATCTCAGTTATTCCGCACATGGCTTATTAGTAATAAATTTAATAGTTAAGATCCACCAAAAATTACCTTTCCTCCTTCAGTTCCACTCAGCAAATTACCTGAAGTCCCTAAATATGCCCCTCACATATATGTATATCATATATTTATGAATATATATCGTGTAGGTGTGTATACAATACTTATAATCCTTTTTTATATATTTCGTATATTAACAAGAATTGGAGGATTTAGAAACTTCATTTTGCAGAGTTCTGGAACTCTTTATAGTGGAACATCATATTATAAATGTGGACAGCCTTGGTTTTCATACTGAATATATTGCAGAATGAGGAAAACTTGGTAGCCTGACCTCCACATGTGACGGGAAGAGAGATAGAGTGGTAAATAACGAGGGAAAAAGGAGATTTGCTTTGGGGTCATTAAGAAATTGGGGGGAAGGGAGGGGGGTGTTCCTATTTTGCAAAACTTCTGCTTTAGTGGTTTTCCCCCCAGGTTTTGTTCTCATCTAGATTTTCCAGTTGATTCCAACTGTTACTCACTTGGAAATCTCTCCTTTTGGAAGCCCTGGAATTTAGGTTATTGACTGTTGTCTGTTGCTGATTGCCTGCTGGGAAAGGAAGCAGTATTGTCGATTACTGTAATAGAAGGCAATATTTTTGCTTTATGCCTACGCCAGTACATCAAATCTGATTTGTTATACAGGAAGAGCTCCTCACAAAGATTATGGTGTGTTATTTGCAAGACTGCAGAACATTGTAGTTTATTATAGATGCAGAGTGAATTTTTCTTTTAGCTATGCAAAAAAACCCCTGTTAGTGGTATTAAATTTCAGGTACAGAAGTACAAAGAACATGCTGTGTGGCAGAGTGACAGCATAAACAGCATTTGTGACTGGGAACTAGTACCTCTGTCTGCTTTGTCCATTGTATTCCCGATTTTGTTTTTAAGTAACCTAAGTAATTTATTTTCTATTTCAATTTTTCCATCTGCATAACAGCAAGAGTAATTTGCATGGTCCACAAGGGTGTACAGACTAGGCTTTGTACAGTGCTCAGAACCTCCCTCTGGCAAAATCTATTCAGTCTTCAGAATAGTATTTATCAGCTCCAGTGGCTCTACCTCAAATACTGGACTTCTTTACAATGGTACTAGTGCCAGGTGGTTAATCCCTTTTGTTGTAGGTGTTTTCCCTTTACTAGCTCTGTTGCACTAAAAGCTGGCCCTCAAGCATCTTTCTAGGTGAATTTGACAACATTGGAGGAATGACTTCACTCTGTTTAAAAACTTTGTTTTGTATGATTACTGTTATGTTCGGGACTCTGCAGTGGGTTTTGTTTTCATTTTTTTTTAAATGTAACTCTTTGTTTTACAGATGAGGGCAGGAACGCAGTTGACCATGCAGGTGGTGCACATATTGTAGTAGACCATATAAGGTCACTGTGCAGTAAAACAGATCCAGCCAGTGAGAAGCTCTTGACTGTCTTTTGTGGCATGCTGATGAACTATAGCAATGAGAATGGTAAACAACACCGAAAATTTGCTTTATATCTACCAGGAGAACAACCCCATCAAAAAAAAGAAAAAAAAGAAAAAAGTTAAAGTCAACTGGAGTTTTACATTGTAGATATTAAGTTGTTCTGAAAAGATCAAGTACCTCAATTCACGTATACAATTTTCTGTTTCAGTAAAATTTTGTTCCCAAAAATACGAGATATCTTCCTGATGCAATTCCATATAGCACATTGTATAAAGTTTTAAAATCAACATCTGGAATTTACTTCTTTGTCTAAAAGCAATAAATGGAGATGTATCATACACCTTAGGGAAAAAACAGATTTACAGAAGTAAACTAGAAGGCTACATTAAATCCTCTCTTTTTCATTTAGTATCAAACAACACCATAAGACTAATTTGCTGCAGGCATGTAGTGTTGTCTTGATGATTTGGGGTTCTGTAGGCCAAACAGTTTCCCTTAATCATTTTTCTCCTTGTGAAATGTTTATAAAACCACGTTACTTTCTTCTGAGATAAATGGGGAATAATTTATATGTATGTTCAACACTGTTCCATGTCTACAAATTGTAAGTTTATGTTCTTTACTCCATAAAAATGGAGATGTTTAGAGGCTGGGACAAAAACATGAGATAGTATCTTAAATGAGAAAACCACTGAGGGTAAGAAAATAGTGTTCTACACTAGTTGTACAAACATATCAATATATTAGTACCTGGTTTGCCACTGCACGCAGGCATGGTAATATGCCAAACCATATTTTACAGTGTTTACACATTTCCAAGTTTTTCAAAAATTTGAATCTCTAAGAAAATTGGGATAAATGAGGAAAGCTAAATAGAGGCTGTTCTCCTGACTTGTAATAGCACAGATTGCTAATGCAGTGAGCTAATCACATTGTTTCTTCAGTCATGTCTATTTCCTGAACTGCATCTTAGGAAGAAACAGCTACTTTATTAGCTGCTCACCAGCTAGTTATCTCTTGCTGTAACTCACTTTCCAAAGCTATGTCCCTGAAACTCTTCTACTTTTCAGGATGGTCCATAGGCTTAACTTTTTTTCTTTTACCTTTACTACTGAAATTTTTAATCTGCTTTATCATTGCTTCTAGCATAGAAGATGTGTGTTTTCCGTGCCATCTCTCTGGAGCTCTTAGTGTCACTTATCCACTTCCAAATATCACTGTTGTATGTGTCTCATCTTTCTCTTGTTCTTACATTCTTTTTTTCTCCTCTTTTCCTAGTATTATCTAAGAACACTTGCTTACAGTACTTCTTATACAAATAGCAACTTTCTAGTTACTTTATTTCATATAGTTTTGAGGAACTGTTTTGCTTGATGTCTGCATGAGTGTCACATTTTGTTACAAATTTCATAGTGTTAACTTCATATTTTCTTTATTTGTTAAAATATTTGGAGCAAATAGATATTCTCACCTCTAAGCTACCAGAATCCTCTGGATTAATTAAGACTGATGGGCAACCAGTATATTTGGGAGCTCAAAATAGATGAGTCCAAAAATGCTGTGTAGAGATACTGTATCCATTTTGCTTCAGTGACCAAGCTCCCAGCAGTTCTTCCATAGGAAAACTAATTATGAGATAAATCTCCCAAACAAGCAGCTTCTGAACAGTTTAACTATTATGAACACTGAATAAATGACTCATTCCATCTAATAAGATAGTTTACTCTGATGCAGTCAATAAAGCAGTTGTGTAGTTCAGTGACAACTAGGAGGATTCTATAGCTGCTCTGTACTTTGCTGACATTTTTCATCTCACATGAACTAACGAACTGACGCAACATTCACAGGAGTCACTGAAGCAATGTCAGAATTGATAAATGCAGGAGTATTCCCAGCTCCTGGATCCCGCCACCCTGTCCTGTGACCACGTCAGGGAGGAATGCTGGGGGTTTACCAAAGCTTACCCCACATACTTGGTGGTCTCCATGAGAAAGGACCTTTTGGTAGGGACCCAGCTCCTGTTTAGCCCAGCACCCACAGTTACACTGTGTAAAACTTGTGTCCTGTAGTTTCATTGTGAATTTGCTCACTGACTGTGGCAACCACTGAATTAAACCCCAAAGAATCTGCCAAATAAATATTTTAAATAAATAAATTAGTAGAGGATTAAATTTTTAGAAGAAAACTCAGTAACTGTACCTGCAGCATGTGAGTGGAGAGATGGGTAGTTGACCTGTCTTGCCAGTTTTGTTTTAAGAGCCACAAGTACAATTGTTGTGAACTGCTCTAAAAATATCACCTGCGGACCATCATAAATTTTCAGGACAACCATTGATGTCAAATCTGAGCCCAAGATGACCATCTACTTCCACGCATTGCAGCATCAGGTGGATAATATTCTGAGTAAATGCAGTTCTTTGTCGACCTGTTAAACATGGAAACTCAGATTGCCCTGACACCTAATTATGCTCACAGATTAGCAGATACCATTTTCAGGATTTACTTGCAAAGTCTTGATTCCATGTTACTTACAAAGAAGATAAACACTACATGGGCTTTGCTGGAGAATGAGGAGTATGGGATTGCAGCCTAGAGTCCCAGGTTGCTTTGTATGTAGTTATAGAAACAAATTGGACAAAAATAAAAGAAAAATATTAGAAATGTAAGAAGGAAGTGTTTCAGTCTTTGAGATAGCACTTCTACCTCCTCTTCTTTCTGTAATCTTTTCCTGCTTAGCATGCATTGTTACAAATTGCAGGTAGGGGACTTTGAAGATTTCTTTACTGCTTTTAATGACTCGCACTCTTTAAGTTGCACTAGCTATCCAGATAAGGATGATTACAGCACATTTGGTTCTTAGTTGCATCTAATTATCTGTGAATGTTAATATTTTCTTAGCATTTTATGAGAAAAAAGTATATAAATTGTTTTATTTGATTCTAAAAAGTTCATCAATCCCAGTCAACTAATTGCCCTTTTTTCCAATAGCTACTACTTTATTCTTAATAGCTATCAACTGTTTTATTTTTTCAACATGAGAGACTCATTCTTGAGTACTTTAATTTTTTAATTAGCATAGGGTTTTATCACACGTGAGTTTTTAAAAAATGGCAATTAAAGAGCATCGACAAGTAATATTTTGTTTTCCTAAACAGAGTAAATTAATGGAGCATTCTTGTATCTCATCCCAATTCTGGACACTCAGCTTACAATTGTAACTTCATTCATAACACTGTTGTCTAAGCTTTAAAACTAAAATTCCCTTTACAAGGTTCTTGTGCCATCTGCTTGTGTTCAGGAATTTCTTTTGCCTGCTGTCATTCAATTCTTACTTTGCCTCCTTGGTATCATATCATTTCATTAGTCACTACAATGTTAACAGAACAAACTTGGCTTTGGCATCTCTTGCAGTTCTTTTAAGCTTAAAAAGTGACAATTATTAATTGTGTTGCTAGAAATGGAGGGGGTTTTTCTCATGGGACACATCCCTTTGCCTTCAGCCCAGATTATCTTGACCCTCTGTCATAATCATATTTTATTATCCAAATTTAATCAGATGCAAATAGCTCACCCCTGCTTTCCATTATTAGTTTTTAAAAAGCAGAGTTGCAGGTACAGCTAGTAGTGAAACAAATGTGTCACGCGTATTTTTTTGCTCATAGATTAGTCCCGAAAGAAGCAAGTCTTGACAAAAACCTGTAATAATACTTTCTTTGTCAAGCTATGCAAACTTTATTTGGGGTACAGAGCACCCATGCTTAAAGCTGCTGTTTTGGCACCTTCCAGTGGGTTCAGTATGTTGTTGTGCTTCTCCCATTCTGAAGACTGTTACCATTACATACAGTCTCTGTGTACCTATGAATCTGCTTAAGCGCAAGAGGCAAAGCAGGCTTGGATAAAGAGTGAAAAACTAATACCTAATCTAATAAAACTAATAATCTAATGTAAACACTCACTTAAAAGTTAGTGACATGAGTAGTTATTCTGCAGATCTCATAATCCTGGCAGCCAAGACTATTTACAAGTTAATTGGATCAGTCTATAAGGTAGCTAATTGTCTCTTGCGATTTATAAAACAAACCACAAAAGCATTTTTAAAGAAATGCAGAAATGATGGAAGAATTAGGCTAATTGGCTTATTAGGTAGTCAAATTGGAAGTTAACTGGATACAGTATGCATGTGTGAAAGTATACATATATTTATATATGGGCATATATATGTAGATAAAAATAATTATGTTTATAGATGGCTTCCTCAGCTCATTTCATATTAAACTTCGGTCTGCCAAGGTTGTCTTTTCTTCAGTGCCTTTGTAAAATGTAACATTCTGATGTTAAATCATACAACTGCCAAGCCTTTCTTATTCTCATAAAACTCTTAGCAACTGGAATGAATGCTGATGACTGATTTGCACTGTTTACCATCTGCAGAAGCTATGTAAATATACAAGAAGTGAAAGGGAGATTTATGGCACCATTATTATGGTCTAACAGCAATATTTCAGTAATGCTTCCTTCTAAGACTTATCTTTGCTAATTTTCATGCTTGCCATGGTTTTTGTTTCATTTACATCACAGCTAAAGATGTCTACCATGCTTTCAAGGGCTAAATGTGCTTAAAAGCAAAGTAACCTAAAGCATGTAAAAGCAGATAAAAATTATGTTTATGATAGTGAGATAATCAATACAAATACTTATATGATGATTTAACATAGCTGTGGGGATTGCAAGCAGGTTTCTCTAGGGTACAAAATTATGCTGCCAATTTGTACAAAACAAATTTTCCTTTAGCATTATTATTTTCCTTTATCATGGTTACTGATGAACCATGAAATGACTAGTTGTTTTCTGAAATTTTGTCCAAAATCATGAACTAGCCTAAATCAGCATTTTAAACAAATACCCCCAATAAAGTTCTCAATTTGGGATATTCTCCCCAGATCTTACTCTTTGGAGTTTCCATGTGTGTCACCGAAGGACATGGAGCCATTGAAATTCAAGTTTTAGGTAGGTAATTCTTTGTGCTGGCGCATGTATTGATTGCCTTTTATCTACCTGTATATGCATCTGTACAGCATCACTGTCAGTGCTTTTCACCCCGAGAAACACAGAGGCATCTTTCTAGTGCAACATATGATAGCAGTGTAAAATCTGAGACAGTTTCTTTTGTGGCTTTAAGTCATAAATTCAGAAGAGGCTTTCTGTTTTTCATGCTTCCTGCTCACTATGCATAAAGTTCTGCTTAGGAAGCTGATAGAAATGCTGTTTCATCCTGAGACACGATGATGCCTGGCTTCATGGCTCACTTTAGTCCTCTGTCAGGCTTGTAGGATGGATGCATGTGCCCCCTGAATTTGTCTTCTGCTCTAGTAGGGCCTTAGCACTTCCTGCAATGAAAGGCTGAGATGCGCAGTTATTCCAGGTTACCTAGCCTGTGGTCTTTCACAGGACAGCCAGAGAACTGCTGGCAGCTCCTTCAGCTAAGACTGAACCACTTATGTATTTATAATTTCTCTGAACTAAAAAGTGCTGTAGGTCTCCATACCAGTGAGAAGCCTGATATTTTTCTCTTAAACAACTTATTAATAGGCTTTGCTCTTGTATCTACTAAAGAAAGAGCCTCCTATTGGTGGTAATGACAGATGTAAAGGACAGGTTCAGAATTTGTATGGCAAGCCCAGGCTTAAGTATAAACAGAGCAAATAGCTGCTGGCAGCCTTTCATTTTCAAAGGTGCCTTTTGTGCAGCTTTGTGGCTTACAGGGTTAACCTGTCTTTGGCAGAGGAGAAAATTTATCCTTTCACTTACTGCGGTTAAGGCACCAATATTTACCTTATTGGCAATTCTTGTAATCCTGTTCCTACCACTGTAACCATTCCTGTTCTCAGGTGCCATCTTTCTACTTCAGGGAAATGAGACTGCTATGGAGTTGGGTATAATACCCAACTTTTGACCCAGTACAATTGTTCTTTCTTGGTATATTTTTTTTTTCCTTTTTTCCTGCTTGGGAATTTTAGAAGCCCTTTAATCAGTGCACACCATGCTCTCCTGAACTATAATATGTCCTTCTAGTTGGCTTTTAAGATTCCCGTTTCCTTTCAAAGATGGATATGGTTTCCCTTTTTCCACTTGTCTTCTCCTCTGCGCTTTTTATGTATTTTGTATTAAGAAAGAGGCAGCAGAAAAAAAGCCCTGCTCAAAATAGAGTTTATGCTTCTGATGTTGGAACGCTTTGCCAAATGAAGCCCATAGAGATTGTCTCCTTGTCCATTACAGTTGGATAAAGTGATTTTAGAGTGACTAAAGGCACAGTCTAGTAATAAAGCAATTTCTTTCCACATA
Organism: Aegotheles bennettii; assembly: GCA_013398125.1. Taxonomy (NCBI): domain Eukaryota; kingdom Metazoa; phylum Chordata; class Aves; order Caprimulgiformes; family Aegothelidae; genus Aegotheles; species Aegotheles bennettii. Next base: position 103,207 of record VZRW01005066.1, read on the forward strand.
ATTTTCTATGGCATTTGTGGTTTGTGTCTTTGTTCTCCTATTCTCCATGACTACCATTTTTCCTTCAGAAGTTTTAAGTGCCTGCAGGGAACAATCACAAACCAAGGACAAAAACAGATTATTTACCAGTAACTTGAGTTCTCCTACATGATCATTTTCTCCACAGAACCATTACAGTGCTGCCCCCCCCCCCCNTTCAGAGACAGATTTTTACAGTCAGTTTGGAATGGAGTACGAGGGTGTAGTAGTGACTCACGCATCTGCCCAAGGTAAAATGGCATTCAATGCATGCGCTAGTGCAATTTGTACTTACCTGAAATTTGACAACTTTGACAGCCTTTTGATGTCTGACACGGCGTTCTCAAATTTCTCTAAAGACCATGAATCTGTGGAAGAGGTAACCCCTCTCCCAAAAACCTGAAATTCAGTTACTGGTAAGTAATACAGTTTTATTTAAGATGTCAAGCCATAAGGATTCCTGCTCAACCCCAATAATCTGTAATAACCATGGCATTTACTTATTTAGTATACCAAATTGATAATTATTACAAAAATATTACACTGAATATCAATGAACTAAATATTCCAGAATCTTTTCATATTTTTTATATGAAAATTTCAAATACACTTGGCAGAATCTTGAAGGCAAAGAGTATTCTGAGAGTATGAGAGGATTCTAAATTTTCTAGACTTAAGATGTAATGTTTTTATCTCCCTGTAAGAATCTGGAAGTTTTATGGCTCTGATTCCACAGATACAAAAACTCCAACTGATTTCAGTAGCTCAGAATTAATTCCTTTAAAAAAAAAAAAGCAAACTTAGTTCCTCTGTAGGGCTTGACCCAAAGCTAAATGAAGTAATACAATTCTCTTGAATTCACTGGGCTTCGGATCCTTGTCTTTTGAGTCTGTAACATTCAAACACAGTTAAAGTGCTTAAAAACAAAGGAAAAAAGTTGCTTAGGAAAATCACTAAACAACATCTGGTATGTTCATGTCTGCTTCATTCTATTCAACTGTGAAACAGTGTTTTTCTTCTTTGCTATGTTATAGGTAAAATGTGCACAAGAAAATATCGTTATAAATAATCCTTTAAAACAATCATGTTTCTGCCTAACCATCAAAGCATCTTTCTATTTGCAGACATCTAGGAGCAATAACTTTCTTACTTGTAAATACTATAAACTTTCATCCTATGCAAGAAATTATCAGAATGGCTTTTAAGGACTTTTCTTAAACCTTCCATTTTTTGTCTTTATTAAACTTTCTTTTTTCTCAAGCTCCTCATAATCTACATTGTGACTTCCTGTGTTTATAAAACTTTTCATGTTTATTTCAGTGCCAGTTTATATTCATTATAATTTTAATATTCCAGTTTTTATCTTCAAGGGAAAACATTATATAGGAACAAGCTCTCAGATAAATAAGTATTTCACTGACGTAATTTTGTTTGATTTCAGTCAGCTAGTCTCAGTGAGGTCAGAATCAAACCCAGCCTGTATTAAGAACCTGATAAGCACAAAATTATCAGTAGCTGCATAACTCACTGTACCCTATGACCAGATCAGGAGGGAATATTTCTGGGAATATATCCCATTGCCAGGGCCAAGGAGAATTATGTGTCCATAACTCAGGTCTGGACCAGATCCTAGCATAGAGGAGTAGAGGAGACAAGGCATTTTAATGCTACTTAGCCTAGAAGTTGCTTTGTGTGAAAAATGCTTTTTTTTAGTATAACGAATAGTAATATAAACAGAAATGCTAACTCACTGTTGTACTTTCTTTTTATGTAGATACTCTGCAGTCACAGCTTATCAATATGGGTGTTATTCCTACATTAGTGAAATTGTTGGGTATTCATTGCCAAAATGCAGCTCTGATGGAGATGTGCCTTGTTGCATTTGGCAATTTAGCAGAACTTGGTAAGTCCACAATATTAATCTCAAATTTACATCCAGTTTTCATAAAGTTCAATCTTAAGACTAATCTTAAGCCTTGCACTCATGCTTGTTCCATTTCTTTTCATACATTCAAAATTTAAGGCAAGCAATTTCTGTTTACTGTCTCTAAAATCTATAGTTGGTTTGGTTTTTTTTCCCTTCAATATCTGAAATGTATTTGGGTTCTTAGTACAAGTCTGTTTTATGTTAATGTTCTTCAGTGCAACTAAGGACATTTTAAATCATCTAAACAGTATTTCCTGAGCGCTGCTACTTACTGTGAATTATTTATTTAGAATATAAATAATGTAGCCTGGTGTAGCTCCACAAAGTTGTGTTGGGATTAAATTTGGCTCATGGAAATCACTGAATGAAACTGAGACAGGCAGTTCATAAATCTGCCTATACAATATTCTTTTAGGTGTAGAGTTTTAACATGTTCTAGTCTTAATACTTGCATGACTACTACTAACCTGTAGATATTATTTTTTAGCAAGTTTAGCTACAGCTTGATTTAAATTGAAGTTTGTGGTGCTGCATTGATCCAATGTCTTTGCAAGGGGATTAGTTTTCATTGGAATTCCACCAAGTACAAACCAGCAGGTTGCTAGGGCCCATGTTTATTATCACTTGTGTTTTGCATTGCTGTTCTTCTTTCACTAACCTGTTCTGTGAATATGAGGGTTTTTGCACTGGAGTACAATAATATAGCAGTTACGATATCATCCTGTATTTCGAAGAAGATTCAGCAATTCAAAACATGAAAAATATATCTGTGATTTTGTACTATTCAGTAGCCTGAAGTCATTCACAACTGTCCTAAGTTCATAGATTTCAAGGCCATGTTATCTAGTGTAGTCTGATCACGTGCATAAAACCTTTGCTTATAGCAGACAATACTACTTCACAGAAAAACAACAGAAAGAGCACTAAAGAAATTAATAGATCTTCAAGATCATAGAATGGTTTGGGTTGGAAGAGACCTTAAAGATCACCCAGTTCCAAACCCCCTGCTGTGGGCAGGAACACCTTCCACTAGACCAGGTTGCTCCAAGCCCCATCCAGCCTGGCCCTGAACACTGCCAGGGAGGGGGCAGTCACAGCTTCTCTGGGCAACCTGTGCCAGTGTCTCACCACCCTCACAGGAAAGAATTTCTTCCTAATATCCAATCTAAATCTACCCTCTTCCAGATTAAATTAATTTCTTCCTTGTCCTATCACTACATGCCCTTGTGAAAATTCCCTCTCCAGCTTTCCTGTAGGCCTTCTTCAGGTAGCGGAAGGCCGTTCCAAGGTCTCCTCAGAGCCTTCTCTTCTCCAACCCCAACTCTCTCAGTCTGTCGTCATAGGAGAGGTGCTGCAGCCCCCTGATCATCTTAATGGCCCTCCTCTGGACTTGCTCCGACAGTTCCGTGTCCTTCTGGTGGGCACTATGTATTGTGTCTGTACAGCAGGAAGTGTAGTATGTGCCACATACTGGAAGTTCTAGTGCTAAAATGCAACTAAAACCATAAAGATATCAAATGTAATAAATGATATCTTCACTGAGGACTACATTTCCTTTCCCTCTTTGGCAGGATCCAGCTCTGTCCAGTTGAGTAATAAGAACCATGGGAAAGAAGCTTAACAGCAGCTGTTTCCCTTCATGTTCCTATACACTGAAAAGATGCTAATTCCTTAAGATTGGCACAAAATTAATTTAGCTTGTAATACTTTAATCTCCCTTAAGCAATAGCTTAGTCAATCACATAGTAACTGTAATATTTTACTTTTGCCTTGTAACTTCAGGGAATTTTCTTGTGAGGTTGTCATTTTTCATCGCTTAAGAGACAACTGCATTGCACAGATCCCTTGAGAAACATTATATGAAATTCTTATTCTGTGTCAAAGCAGAGCAAAAAACCCAATAAAGAGAGTGATGTTTCTGCTTTTAAAAATACCAAAAAGGTTGAAAATCCACTTAGAATATGCTATGCAGTCATGCATATTGAGAGGAAACAATAATGGGATGTGCACAAAAGGGTCTAGGTCTGCAGTTCATTCTTTTCCCCAGTCCTTGGGGTCAATTCTACATTAAAATAATCCCTAACCATCCATTAGAGCAGTAGCAAAGGTGCTGTAAGGTTTTCTAACTACAGATGGCCCTCAGGAGGTGGCAACTGGAGAATGCAGAACACCAGCCCTACCAGCTGCATCCCCTATAATAATGCTAGTGAGGAGGGATACAGGCAATGGAATAAGAGATGCTTTTGTTGAAGCTGCATTTGAAGAACTGTTATCTGCTGGTTAACCTCCTGGTAGCAAACCCATCTGTAAAGCTGCTTTACACTACCTGTGCAGTATGAAATGGCCCTGCAACAGCCATGCTCAGATGTGAAAGGAAATGTCACCATCATGAAACCATGTAAATATTAAAGCAATCAGTAAGACCCTTCATCTCTCCCATAGAAAATGAGGTAAATAGTCTGAAAGTCTTCCTGTTAAGCTGAGGGGAATCAAAGATTTAATAGATATTTTTGTAATGTTAGTTTCTATAGCTACCTTTACATTCTGTTCAGCACAAACAGCCCCAACAGCCTTGATCATATATATATATATATATATTTCAACAGCCTTAATCATAATTATTTCAAGTCAGTACATTTATCTTAACGTGTCAGACATTTTGCCTTTCAGTTAGTGACAAGCACGAGTCCATTGTTCTTGTCTGTGAAAAGGGCTTAGTCATCTTACTGAATAAACCTGGTATTAAAGAGAACAAAATAGTTCTATCTTTTGATGTGGTTTGTTTACTTGATACTGAAATTTTCCTTTTGCTTCACAGAGTCAAGTAAAGAGCAGTTTGCCTACACAAACATTGCTGAAGAGCTTGTGAAACTGTTCAAGAAGCAAATAGAGCATGATAAAAAAGAGATGATTTTTGAAGTTTTGGCTCCCCTGGCAGAAAATGGTGAGAATTCAAATTTTTTTTCTTACACTATTTTTTATTCATTCCCTTATATATATTTTGGTATATCAGTGTCTTTTTCAGGGAATAAATGCAGGGTAAGTGGCTGCCTCATTCAGAAGCTGCTGTGGCTGATCCTTGTGATGATAGTTTCATATAAAGTGAATAGGTTTTAATTGTCTGAGCATGTGACAGGAGCCAATAAATTTCTGATGCTAATTCCACCTCTGATTCACTCTATATATGATTATGTTATATTTTATTTCCTTGTGCCCTCAGTGGGAATATCAAAAGCTGTGGTTTAGAGGGCTTTACAACATTTGTCTGTAAAATGCTGCCTCAAGCATTGATAGTCTGTTACAGCACCAGGTCAGTCATTATATCATTTCTGGGATCGCAGAAGCACTGGCAGTTCCATTTCCTATGGACATTGTTTTCACAAGGGGCATGTTGTTAATTGCAGAGCTAAGAGCTGGACGCTCTTCCACTGTTCATTGAGAGACCATACGAATTCAATTTGGGTGTTTGATGGCATATATTATGATAGCCCCAGGTAGCCTCAGGAGACTAGTTTCATTCACTGCTCAAGTAAGAGCAGGAACTGATGTGTTTCTGATCACCCCTCTGGGATGTTCCTCCCAAAGGACTCCTGGGTGGTTTGTATAATCTACCATCTGCCCTTAAAGGAAACAAAGAAATGAGTTAGTAGGTGGAGCTGGACTGAAGTGGGAAGCAGTTCTGAGTATAGAAGACATCACAGTATTTGATGGCTCTACAACCTTGTTTTAGTCACCTTAGCATTAAAGCTTGTTTGAATGCAATAAGTTAGTAGATAAAATGGTAAACTCTAGAGATTTAGGTTTCATCCTATGCTCTTGTACACACACACTCTGGGTCTGTTTTATGTAGTATAAATCAAGATAAATTTTTACTTCAATTTTAAAAGTTATTTTGTCTTTTAAGTGGTATGTGAAAACAGAATCCTTTTTCCAGTTCTAAAAATACACATTTTGCCAAAATATATTTATTATATAACTAGCAAGTTGCTCTATGATAGTTCCATCCTTGGCAACTGACACAGAATTGGTTCAACCTTTTGCAAATTTGACATACTACGGTTCAAAAGCTTCATTTTTCTTAGACTATGTTTTATAGTCACAGTAGAATTTGTTAAATTTACTGCTGCTGAACAGAACTCAGGTGCTTGCATGTTACAGAGTCAGCTGAACTCTTCCACTGTGGATTCAAGGCATACTTAAATGAGTTCACTGTGCTGATACTGTTTAGGTGCTTGATTGTAGATAATTAGCAATAGGTCAGGATGCAAACACATCTAAATGAAGTATTTGCAGAGACTGCATTTTGGTGTTTGGATGTTTTTAAGGTTTTTTTATTTTGTTTTATTGTTTAAGCACACTGGTGTAGCACTTTATATTTCAAATCACAGGGCATCTGCAATGTGCTATCCTGTAAGTAAGAGAACTCTATTTTTTAAAGTACCTCAGTGCAAAAGTGCCTATTTAAAAAAATCCCAACTGAACATTTTGCATTCCCTAACGAAGTTCATGAGAAGGTCAGCCGCTCTTAGAAGAACAATGAATTTCACTCAGGCAAAAAGCCTAGTGACAACAGGAAATTGAAAGTCAGACACATTCTTTACCAGAGGCAGATCACTTTTCCTCACCCAACTGTCACTTGTAAAATATATGAAGAAAGTATTTCCAAAGCTTTGGCTTCTAAAAATATTTTAACTTGGGTTAAACTCCTTATTGTTAAAACACTATTTCACGCAGAAAGCTAAGGGAAATCCATTTGTTTGCACATTTCTGCAGAGGTTTGTGGCTGTGCTTTCTAAAACCAGCATGCAAAAACTACCAGAATTACTTTTCACATAACAAAAACACTGCATCGGAAAACCTGCCATTCCCACTTAACAGAAAGGGAGTTCAGGCATGCAAAGGAGATTCCCAGCTCCGAGTTCACAGGGAAAAGTGTTGAAGAGTGTGTTGTAGAAATGACAGAAAAACTACTGCTCCCAAGTTCTGTGTCACCACCTGAAAAACACGTTTAGCACCTTCTCTGTTGAGTCTTGTGGCTGATCACAGAATCACAGAATCCTAGGGGTTGGAAGGGTCCTTGAGAGATCATCTAGTCCAACGCCCCTGCCAGAGCAGGGTCACCTAGAGTACATCACACAGGAACGCATCCAGGCGGGGTTTGAATGTCTCCAGTGAAGGAGACTCCACAACCTCTCTGGGCAGCCTGGTCCAGTGCTCCGTCACTCGCACAGTGAAAAAGTTTCTCCTGATATTCACATGGAACCTCCTGTGCTCCAGTTTACAACCATTGCCCCTTGTCCTATCATTGGTCATCACTGTAAAAAGCTTGGCTCCAGCGTCCTGACACCCACCCTTTACATATTTGTAAACATGGATGAGGTCACCCCTCAGTCTCCTTTTCTCCAAGCTAAAGAGACCCAGCTCCCTCAGCCTTTCCTCATAAGGGAGATGTTCCACTCCATCATCTTTGTGGCTCTGCGCTGGACTCTTTCAAAGCAGTTGATAACCACTAAGAAATGAGTTTGCCTCATCAGTTTCCAGTTTTTCTTCAATCACAACAAATTTCTCTCCCAACACAGCTTTTTGGAGTTGGACTTGCCGTATTCCTTCTGCAGCCCCTTCAGCGAATGGCAGAAATTTTGGCTCAGCTAAAAGAAATGAGCGATTACTTGCTTTGAGATTTCATCAAAAAGCTCTGTATTTTATACTTGTATGTCTTAGTGAAGTCAGTAGCTCTTCTGCACATGAAATAGAATAGGAAACCCTAAGTTTGTTCTGCAACACCGTCCAAAGTCTTGGGAAGCCCAAATGCTCGTCATTTGCCGAGGGCACAGCCCCAGGGCGGCTGTCC
>VZRW01005070.1:0-23646 GCA_013398125.1 Aegotheles bennettii
GAGCGGCGTTCGCCCCCCGGCCCCGCTGCGGGTGCGGTGCTGGGCCCAGCCCAGGGGATGGGGCCTCCCCCCGCCGTGCTGGGCCGAGGGGACCGGGGACTCGAACGGCCTCGGCACCGGCGTCCCTGCCAACGGCCAGCCCGGGGGGTGCTGGCTGTGTCTGCCCGGGGAGAGAAGGAGGCTGAGGGGAGACCTTCTGCTCTCTGCAGCTCCCTGAGAGGAGCTTGGAGCCAGGGGGGGTCGGGCTCTGCTCCCAAGGAACAAGCGATGGGACAAGAGGGAACGGCCTCAAGTTGTGCCAGGGGAGGTTTAGGTTGGATGTTGGGAACAATTCCTGCCCCAAAGGGCTGTCAGGGCCTGGCCCAGGCTGCCCAGGGCAGGGGTGGAGTCCCCATGCCTGGAGGGATCTCAGAGCCGTGGAGATGTGGTGCTGAGGGCCATGGGGCAGTGGTGGCCTTGGCAGTGCTGGGTTAATGGTTGGACTGGATGGTCTAAAAGGGCTTTTCCAACTGGAACGATTCCATGATAAATCCCTTGCCACAGACCTCCCTGACCTGCTCTGCAGAGGTGTGATGAGAGCCAGAGGTTGGTTCAGCTGCTGAGCCTCCACCAGTCCCTGCTTTCTCCATCCCACTGCCGTGAGTGGTCCCTGGGGTTTGTGGTGTGGGCTCTGGTGCTGAGGAGCACTGAGGTAGTGACAACTCTAGTCAGAAGCCTCTTGTTCCTGTGCAGCACGAGGTGGTGATGTGCCATTGTCCATCCGGTACCTTCTGGGGGTCCAAGGGAGCTGGATATCCCGTGCCTTTCCTTAGGTGTTGTTTTTTCAGGGTGTTGTTGGTGTGTGGGAGCAGTTGTACACCCTGAGCAAGTTGTGTGCTGGAGGTCTTAGAGGTCCAAACTGAGCACCCTGCCCCTGTGGCGAGGGGATGGGTCCTGCTGGGGCAGGTGCTGGAGCGTGGTCAGGTCTCTTGGGTCACCTTGGAGTCGCCTGTCCAAGGTCTCATAGGCTTTATTGCGTGGATTTATTAATTTTCCCTTTATTTCAAGCTCTCTTGAAGCCTCTCTGCTCGGTTCCTTGCTGATCCTCACCAATTTAGGGTGTCTAACATTAGCCTGGCTGAAGGTTCATCACAGGGCAACTCCCCTGCTGCCAGCAGAGCCTCAGATCACAGCCTGGGCTCTATTTTATTATTTTTAATCCAGAAGCAGAATTTTCTGGGTCCATTGACTGAAACTGCTGCGTCTTCTGAACTCTGTGACTTTCTCCTGTGGGTTGGCCAGGGGCACTGTTGTCCCTTCAGCAGTTCAGGGGTCACGGTGGAGACTTCTGAGTGGCCTGGCCTTTTTGTTACAGCTCCACGGTGAATTTTTAATCTTGGCTTTTGGAGTCCTGAGCTTTTACCTGGAGCTGGTGCTCTCACAGTCAGTGTTGTGTTTTGAGAGGTGAGATATTTGAAGCCATGGTCTGATGGTTAGGAATAGGATGGGATAAAGGTTGGACTTGATGAGCCTGGAAGTCCTTTCCAACCATAATGATTCTATAGTGGGACAAACATATTGTGTGAGTTTTTGTGTTTTTCTGAGGGGAAGCTGGAGGGTGTTAAAGGTAGCAGCTTTATGGGGAAATTGCTGTGCTCGGAACATAGAAAGTACTAAAAAAAGCAACAAAACCCCCCTGAATGTTCTGTAAAATGCCATGAAATGTGTGCAGTCGCCTTCCTCCTGTGCTTCCCTCTACTCCAGAGTAAATCCTCTGAGTCCACACTGCCTAATGTGGAAAGTCCACCCGTGAAGACCCCAGGTCCCTGAGGTCCAAGTGCTTCGCTCCATCCATCTCCACTTCCCTCTTCTCAAACACTTTGTGGTCTGCAGCATCAATGAATGGGTGAGCACCTGCTGGGTGATCCCAGGGCGAGTGCTGCAGCTGAAAGCAGAGCCTCTGTGTCTCCAGTCTGTCCAGTGACCTGTCCCAGCTCTGTGTGTGTGGGGGGGGCAAGTGGCCACCAGGTGACAATGGGGACAGAGGTGTCACTGCAAGGTGCCCTCTGTGTGCGTGGTGCCCGCTGGCTCCTGTGCTCCTGTCCCAGGGGTGGGGTGGAGAACACAGGGTGCTTCCCTGATTGCTCCCCTTGTCCTGGGAAGGGCTGCAGCACCGTGGTACATTGCTGTGGTGCAGGTTCTCACAGGCTGAGGTGACATCTCGAAGCAGAACGTGGTGAGGTTGATGTTTGCGAAGGAATGGCTCGAGGAGGCTGTGCCCAGCCCCTTCCCCAGCCTGTGGGCCCCTCCAGCACCTGCAGACAGGGGCACAGCCACAGGGACCTGCTCCGTGACATCTGTGGAGCAGAGGGTGGCAGCGGAGCTTGTCCTTGGTGTTTCTCACGATCTGCCAGAGCTGAACTTGATCCTTAATTTGGATCCTCAGCTTGGCCTCCGGGGTTCTGATGGAGCCGGAAGGAAGAGCTGCTCAGCCACTCGTTAACCCGGGTACCTGTGCTAATTATCACACCTCTAAAACTGGGCAGTGTTTTTTCCTGCTGCCTCATTTGTTTTGCTTCCATACGAGATGAAGCTCTTACGAGTCTGGCTGTTAATTAGATGCAGAGATTGCCTCTTGACCCCCAGGCAGAGGTGACCCCTCCCCGATCCTGTGTCCTTTCCACACACTGGCTTTCCTGCACCCCTGGAGACTCTGTACTCCACTCTGGATTCCCCAGGAGCAGATGTGGCCCTCTTACTTACAGGGCAGCATGGCAAAAAGATGAAACAGGCAATAAAAAGGGTTCTGATGGAGATGGCTTTCTGAGAAGTCCCCTGCTGGGTGCGTGATTGTGTCTGCTCAGATAAACCCCACGCTCCGGCCGGGCTGCAGGAGGTGTGTGTTGAATGAGAACGTCGCCTCTGAAGGCAAAGGAACAAACCTCCACTCTTCTTCAAATCTCTACTCTTCTCGTTTGTGGCTGAAGCAAACCTGGGGACCCTGCAGCAAGGGCCTGGCTACTGCGTGGGGACAGCAGTGTGGGGGTTGGTGACTGAGTCTGGAGCTGAGAGGGTGAAAATATTCTTGTCCTTTGAGTGTGGAGGATGTGACTCTGCCAGCTTCCCTCTTCCCTTCAGTTGTGGAGAGAAGAGGGATTTGGGAAAAACATCTGTGCTGGAAGCAATGGTAATACCTGAGCATCAGATGTGTAAAAGAGGCAGCAATAGTGATGTTCTTGGTTGTCTTCCTGGAGTCTTCTGCTCAGGTGAGGGCTTGCATCCAAGAACGACTGATTTGTGTTGGGAATCCCAGTGAAAAGCTTTCACAGAACATGCCGAGTTGGAAGGGACCCTCCAGGATCACAGAGTCCAACCCCTGTCCCTGTGCAGGACACCCCAGGTCACCCCACGTGCCTGAGAGCATCATCCAAACGCTGCTTGAGCTCAGGCGGGGTTGGTGCTGTGCCCACTGCCCTGGGGAGCTCTGCCAGTGCTCCACCACCCTCAGGGGGAAAAACCTCCTGAGATCCAACCTGAACCTGCCCTGACTCAGCTCCCTGCTGTCACCCCCAGTCCTGTCACTGTCACAGGAGTGCAGAGATCGGTCCCTGCCCCTTCTCCTCCCCTCGGGAGGAAGCCACGGGCTGCAATGAGGTCCCCCCTCAGCCTCCTCTTCTCCAGGCTAAACAATCCCAGTGATCTCAGCCACTCCTCACAACTCATCCCTTCCAGGCCCTTCACCATCCCCATGGTCTCCTCTGGACGTGCCCCAGCACTTTGATGTCCTTTTTGAACTGTGGTGCCCCAGACTGCACCCAGTGCTCGAGGTGAGGCCACACCAGTGCGGAGCAGAGTGGGGCCATCCCCTCCCCTGGCCGGCTGGGCCACGCTGGGCTTGATGCCCCCTGGGACAGGGTTGGCCCTCCTGGCTGTCAGGGCTCGTAATGGTGTACCGAGAAGATCTCCTCGTGTGGGGGGTGTTTATTTTTAGTAAAGCTCTTCCAGATGGGGAGATTTTGCCGTTTCCTGACGGTGTTATGACCCTGCCTTTCTGCTGGTGTGTGGAAGTCCTTGCCACATCCAGAGCTCTTTGCCTTGACCTCTCCATCCTTGGCTCACACACTCCTGCAGCACTCTGTGACCTGAGTGTCCTGAACTGGCACTGCTGCCCTGTGGTCTGCAGGTCAGAGTCCCTCTGTCACCCCGGGGGGACTGCACAGGCAGGCACAGAGCCTGGGGTTACCTTCAGGAGCTGGCTGGGAGGGGTCTGGCAGCTTGTCTGTGGGTGCAGGTGGAGGGGCAGTGAGCTGCAGGAGGTCACACATTTGTCCCCTCCAGTTGGAATGACAAGTTGGGTCTTTGCCTGTGGGGAAGGGGTGACATCTTCTGATGCAGGAGGTGAGAGGGGGCACAGGTCTCTGATCTCCTCAGCTTGGTGTGGAGTAAACGGCCTTAAACTGCAGCAGGGGAGATTCAGGTTGGACATCAGGGACAATTCCTTCCCTGAGAGGGTGATTGGGGGTGGGAATGGGCTGCCCAGGGAGGTGGTGGAGTCCCCGTCCCTGGAGGTGTTCAAGAGGCGTCTGGATGTGGCGCTGGGTGCTGTGGGTGAGTGGGGATGGAGGTGGAGGTGGGGGTTGGACTGGGTGAGCTTGAAGGGCTCTTCCAACTTCGATGATTCGATGAACTGCAGCATCTCAGGCTTCCACACTGCTGTTATGAACTGGGAGGCTGAGTGCAGGCAGGAGATGGCAACAATGCCCTGGCTGTGCCTTTGAGAGCCACCCGGCCTTTCAAATCCAACTCAAACTCAGTTGCTGGTCACCTGGAAGTTGGGGATTCTGGAACAGGGGCATTCTGGAGGTGATGGCAGTGTGTGTGAGAAGGCTGGGAGCTCCATGCAGGTGCTTGTTTGCAGGGTGCTTTGGAGTGGCAGAAAGAACACGTGAAGAACCTTCAGTGGAAAGCAGTCACTGACTGTTACACTCTGCAATGCACTGCAGTGTGGTGCTTCTTGTGGTGGTACCGTGTCTTGGTTTATTGGTGGAGCATTGGATCTTTGCAGCCTTCAGGGGTGAGGTGTAAGGGTGGAGATCTCACCTGGCACCGTAGTGAAGTGCTTTTGTCCTTGCTGGTGGTGTGGTCTGTGCCAGACCCTCTGACAGAGGGTGTTTGTGTGTTGTGTGGAGGTGGAGCTTTGTCCTCTTCCACTGCCCAGGGGCTGCTCTTGTGAGTGGTTGATTTTACACCTCGGTGAATCACTGGGGAAGAACTTGCACACTTGTAGCTTTAAAAATTAAATATTAGGGAAACTTAGACAAGGCTCTGGCTTTTTGTACCCCTGCTTCTGAAAGGAGGAAGGTGGAAGGATCTGTTACGTGGAAGGACTGCTTGCTTGGTGTAACGTGAGCTCTGCTCCTCTGGGTTAGGTGTGGGTGAGCTCTACTCCAGGTTAACCAAGTGCAGAGCATCTTACTCCTTGTTGGTGTCAGCTTTGGTGCTGTGGAGCTGGCTTTGGTGTTCTGGGTGCATTTGTAATGGGCTTAACTATCATGTAGCAAAAATGCTACGGTTTAGCTCTTTCCCTTCAATATTCTGGGGAGTAGAAGGATCCATAGCTGGGAAGGCTCTTGGAATACTCCAGGTTGAGGTGGAGGTGTTGCTTACTAAAGCAGCAGCAAAGCTCCTTTAGGGCTGAGTTGGTCCTTTAGGGCTGAGTTGGTCCTTTAGGGCTGAGTTGGTTTTTGTCACCTCTGTGAACCAAACCATGGTGTGGTTGGGCGAGGATTGGAGTTGGCACTGAGGAGGTGCAGGGGGGGGTGGGCTGCCTGAGCTGCTGCCAACTGAATCTTCAGGTTGTTGGTTTGAAAGCGTTGCCTAGAATGGGACTTGGGGAGATCCTTGGGCCAGGAAAGCTTTGGCTTTGGGGAAGCAGGACATCTGGGTTTGACTCCAAATCCTGCTGCTCACGGCTTGGAGCACTGAGTACTTGTTTACTCCACCCTTCTCCCCTTGGTAAATTACGGGGTTCTTCCTGAGAGCTTGTAAATATTCAGCACCTGGAGAATGACGTGTTTGTGCCTCAAAACCTGTGCCATTCAGGACATGCCCAAAGAGAAGGTCTCTGCCTTTGGGCAGGCTCCTGCTGACTCTGAACTCATCCATGGAAGGTGGGTGGGCTTCCCATTGCCCCTGAAGCTCTGCCATGAGGGCTGGGAGCACAGGGACTGCAGGTTCTCCTTTACTTGAAGATATAAATGAAGGTCTAGAAGATCAGGAGGAGCTGTATGTGTTACATATCCTTTTGGGATACTATTTTGTCACTAATTACGTGGTTTGTACTTGGAGAGGAAAGGTGGGCTTCCGTGGAGGCTCTTTGGTTCCTAGGGAAGAATTTCTCTCCGACTGCCGTTATTTTCTCCACGCACCTTGGGTCGTGTCTTGGAATTGGCTGGGCTTTATCACAGCTCTTATTTTCAGAACAATGCTTCTCAGTGATGTTACCGTGCTGAACCAGTGCATTTTGTTCTCTTTTATGGACCCAACCTTGATGTATTTGAGTATTTAGCTGGTTTTTCTCTCTGTGGATCTGCCTTTTGGAAGGCAGCGTGCAGAACGCCGGGCTCAGCAGGGAGTGGATGCAGGCAGGTGGGGATAGTGCAGGTAAACTTAAAATGAGGAAGGGTGTTTAGCATGGGATGCAGTGATTTGGTTTTCTATGAATGCAAAATAATTGCACCATTTTCTCTGATTTGTGGGGGAGCCTGCACTGATTTGGGTTTTCCAGCCAGTGTTGAGGCTGGGGCAGCAGACACTGACTGCACTGGCTCTGTCAGCTCAGGTGTGGCCTGGCTGAGCAGGGCAGGAGATGGACAATCCCTGACCCTTTTCTGTCCCGGGAATTGTTTGTGCCTTTCTTAAAACTGGGAGGTGTTTGGGTGGGTAAGAGTTAAACCTGAGGTGCTGATCAGAGTGGGACTCCCAGAATACAAAAAGCAGGAGAGCTTTATATGTAAAAACTGAATCTATTCAAGTTTAGACAGGGCTGAAGGGAGTAGAGGTTGTCTTGGTAATTCCAATACAATCAATGTTGTGGCCATGCTTTATTTTGAAGCATCTGAAGCCTGAAAATGGTCTTTTCTGGGGGGTTATTGGTATTGCTGCCTGTGCAGCCTCTTCTGCTCACTCTGCCTATGCTGTATTTCGGATTAGAAGTAGCAGACAAAATTCCTACAGATGGGAACTCGAATGAAAAGCTCTGAAAGCCAACGTGTCTCAAATCCAGAACTAAAAATGCCACATTGCCATGGAGCAGGATCTCGAGCTCTCCTGAATGCTGCACTGAGCCATTTTGGGAGATGCTGCTGGCGTGTGGCATCCCCTGGCTGATCCCACTCCCCGTGTGTGTTCTGCAAGCTGATCCTCACTCGTGGGGTTAAAAAACAAAAGGGAGGGGAGTGTTTTGTGGCAACGCTTGGTTTGAGAGGTCCTGTTAACCTCTAAGGTAGATCTGGAAGATCATGGGTAGGTCAGGATGGTGCAAGGAAACAGCAGACTAAGGGAGGGTGTTTGACATGGAATCAGGGATTGATATTTTTTATGTCCTTCATTAATAACATCACAGACTTCAACTTTTCACTCCCAATAATGCCATTTCTGGCTCTTCAGTTCATTCAGTGGAAGCTGATTGCTGCTAAATTTCGGTGGCTCTCTCCAGTTTTGCCTCTGAAAGAACATATGGGAGAAATGTTAAATTAAAGGAGTGAAAAGCTTGGGGGAGGAGGTGGCAGAGGTACACAGGTGTACTCAGACAGCTCAGCACTGCATTTCTGGGATGCTCCTGGAAAAGTGTTGATATGCTGAATCATAGAATCATTCTGGTTGGAAGGGACCTCGAGGGTCATCAAGTCCAACCTTTATCCCATCATATTCCTGACCATTAGACCATTAGAACATGCTGAGTTGGAAGGGACCCTCCAGGACCATCGAGTCCAACTCCTGTCCCTGTGCAGGACACCCCAGGGTCACACCACGTGCCTGAGAGCATCATCCAAAGCTCAGTGGTGAGGAAGGAAAGGCCCCTGTGTTTCAGCAGTTGTGAGGAGCCCAAGGTTCAGTGCTCATGAGTGGCTTGGGTGGAGGGAGCTCTGCCAGCTGATCCCTGCCTGTAGCCCAGAGCCTCTCTGCTTCATCTCCCTTTCCAGCCAATTTCATAAAATATTGCAATACTCAATCACATCTCCCTGGATCACAGCACACTGCTGAGCCCCTCTCGGCTTTGGTTAACAGCGAGCCCTGAGCAGGTTTGTGTCCTTGGGGGTGACCCTTCCCCGGGGAGCCAGGGGCAGTCCCTGACAGCCCTGAGCGTGGCAGTGGTGGCTTTTCCCTGAGTGCTTTCTCCCAGCACAGCCGTTGGTGTGCAGCTGCCTCCTGGACTTTGCCACGCGTTTGTATCTCGAGGCAGCTCTGTCCATGGAGCTGGGACTCTGCCCAGATGCCATCAATGTTTATACAACAACAGCGAAATAAAATCCTTTACACTTTGTGCAGCTTCCAGGGGATTTTTTTGTGTGGCACGTGCTGGATTCCACCTTTCCCTTGGAGGTGTTTATCTTGGGTTGAAAGACCAACTTGATGTGTCTCTTCTGGCCTTGGCTTTTCTGTGTCAACGTGAGCACGAGGTGTGTGTGAGCTGGGAGGTTGGGCACCAGTGGTGCTGGTCTGTGCCCTACAGAGCTCAGAGAAGGGCTGGGGCTGTGCAGAGGTGTTGACTGTTTATTGTATTGATCCCAGTTGTAATTCAGCCAGCCGAAGGGCGTGTGATGGCAGGAACGGGTTCAGACTGGGATAGGGGAGGTTTAAGTTGGACATTAGGAAAGCATTTAGACATTTGGGTTTAGGTTAGATGTTGGGGAGAAATTGTTTGGTGTGAGGGTGGTGAGAGCCTGGCCCAGGGTGCCCAGAGAAGCTGTGGCTGCCCCTCGCTGGCAGTGTTGAAGGCCAGGTTGGATGGGGCTTGGAGCAGCCTGGTGTGGTGGGAGGTGTCCCTGCCCATGGCAGGGGTGGCACTGGTTGAGCTTTGAGGTCCCTTCACACCCAAACCTTTGGATGATGCTGTGAAACAGTCCTATGCTACAACGTGTGCTTGAAAGATGCTTGTGGACTTCATGGCCATGAGTGAGCTGGCTCCATGTTAGCCAAGAGGAATATCTGGGACAGCATGGGCATCAGACATGGAACGTTAACCCCAGGGGCTACCGAGTCCACAGCTGCCCGTGTTCCTGCAGTGCATGATGCTACAAGTCCACAATACTTCTGACATAGCTAGAAGTATCCCAGCTGGCTCCAGCATGGTGGTGTGTGCTCCTGCTGTGCCTCTGACTGCAGGGCTGGCTCTGGCTGGGGTGGGATGGGCTGCAGGTGCCTGGTTTCTCCATGCCTGGGTGCTGAAGGCTTTGCTACACCACTGCTGCAGCTCATCCCGATGGCCAGCGTTCGAGCATCACCTGCTCTGCTCTGGCAGTGGTGGTTGCCTGCTGAGGTCCTGTCACACACATCCCTGGTGGGCTGCTCGTGGGAATTGGCAGCCAAGGGCAGGAACACAGACAAACACTTTCCGGAGTAGCCCCGTGCTTATCACACGAGTTTGATACCAGTGCTCTGGAGAGGAAAAGTGGTCTCAGGTTCAAGGAACGGGCGTAGGAAATCCTGAAGAGGGCTGTAATATGTTGGTGTTTTTCTTCCCCTATTTATTGCAGCGAGCTAATTACTGATTGGACTTCATGAACATAAATTCCTGAGCCTGCAGAACTCCCCAGCCTCTCTGCTTTCCACCATGGACCAGGATTACGAGAGACGCCTCCTGCGCCAGATCAACATACAGAATGAAAACACGATGCCTTGTGTGAGTGCTGAGGGGCTGTGCTGGGGGTCTGGGTCTGACTGAAGTTGTTGTCTGCCATAGCTGTTTTCATTTGAGCTTTTGGAAGATGTTGGACCTCTTTGAGGCAAACCTTGGTCTTTTGTTGGGCTGTGAGCAGGCTTCAACAAAGCTTTTGACTCTCTAAACTCAGTTCCAGGTTGCAGAAAGGAGTTAAGATATTTAGTAACAAGGCATTACTGAGCTAGATAAAAATAGTCTCAGTAAGTGGAAAATAGAAGGTTGGGGCTAAAAACCCAAGCCAACCAACTGTAGGGCCTGACAAAGAGCAAGTCCAGCAAAGGCCACCAAGATAGTCAGAGGGCTGGAGCAGGAGGATGCTGAGATCTGTGTTGCTCAGCCTGGAGAAGATGAGGCTGAGGAGGGGTGGAATTGTTGCTGTCAACTGCCTGGTGGGTGGTTATGGAGAAAATGGAGTCAGACTCTCTTCAGAGGCATGTAGTGGAAGGATTAGAAGCAATGGACACAAACTGCAGCAGGGGGAATTCCAGTTGGGTACTGGGAAAAAATGTTCACAGTGAGCGTCCAAAGACTGCGACAGGGAGCTTGTGGAGTCGTTGTCCTTGGAGATGCTGAAAGCTCAACTGGATGAGACTGTGACCTTCAGTGTGACTTTGAAACGAGCCCTGCTCTGCACTGGGCTCCTTTCCAACACAAATTATTCTGTGGTAAAGAACGTGACTGCAGCTGAGGAGTCTGCTGCTCACCCTGCGAGCAGCCTGCCCCGCTCCAGCCTTCCCTGTGTCTGCTGTGACCATGTTGGCTTGAGAAGGAGCAGTGAGGGACGGGCTGGTTGATTGCTTCTTTAGACAGGAGTTCCCATGACAGTTGGACTCTGACGTGCTGACTAGTTCTGTTAAGATGTTCAACTGATGCTTGGCTCTTCTACTCAGGCCTATTCAGCTTCATCAAGACCTCGTTGACGTTCTTCAGACCCCACTTGTGATCAACCCTTGTCCGTGTGTGTGTGTGTCTTCAATGCAGGTAGCAGAGATGAGAAGAACCCTGACGCCTTCCAATTCTCCGATGTCTTCTCCTAGTAAGCATGGTGACAGATTCATTCCCTCAAGAGCTGGGGCCAATTGGAGCATCAACTTCCACAGGATAAATGTAAGGTTTGCTCCCCTCTCCCACAGCTCGGTCTAGGGACTGAGGAAATGGGGCATTTACTTTGGCTGACGTAATTGCTCTGGTTGTCTCCTACACCATGGTCTTCTGCTGCCTCAGAAGGGTTCCTCTGAATGCCTGTCTCCAAACAGACTGCCCCTGTGGGCCAGGAGACTTCTTAATTTGTTTTTTTTTTACCATATATCAGAAGGTTTCTGTGTGGTGATTGAGTGTTTCTCCCTTTTCAGGAAAATGAAAAGTCACCGAGTCAAAACAGAAAAGCAAAGGATGCCACATCAGACAATGGCAAAGGTGAGACCATCTTTGTGCCACACCTACAGCTTTTAGTTCAAACCTTTGCAAGCTTAGAAATCAAGGGAAGGCTGGTACTTGTGTGCTCATGCAAAAACTCAGTGGTGTTTTAGGAAATGCCCACATCATGAGAGTAAATACCGGGTCACCTCACCAGGCTTCTGGAAAGCAAGAGGCTGTTTGTATCCCTTGGTTTATAGTGCCATGGAGCACTTTCCTGATGGAGTGGAAGGAGGGGAAGCTTGCTGCTAATCTTGATTCCAGACTGGGGCACTGGGCTTATTGAGAGGCCCTGTGAGTGTCAGGGGCAGGCAGGTGTGATCCTGCCCCTCCCTGCAGAGCTTGGCTGCTGCTCCCCCGTTCTCTAAGTGCTTGTTTGGGTTTGCAGATGGCCTTGCTTACTCTGCCTTGCTGAAGAATGAACTCCTGGGAGCGGGGATCGAGAAAGTGCAAGACCCACAGACAGAAGACAGGAGGCTGCAGCCGTCCACCCCCGAGAAGAAGTCTCTCTTCACTGTGAGTTGGTTGCTTTGCCTTCACACCAGTGGAGGTTGCACGTCTGTGTCACAGGAGCAAAGCACACAGCTCTGCCATGCTGCTGAGTTAGTGCTGGGGCTGGGCTGAGATAAGCTTTGATAACCAAATCTTGGTGGCCTGTGAGGAGAACATGAGTATCTGCAGCAAGCCACGTACTTCCTACTCCTGCACTGCCAGGAAAGCTGAGTTGGAACCAAGCTTTTTGGACAGTGTGGTGGGTCACTAAACCAAACCTCTGGACTTCAGTGGAGATGAGGGGTTTTTTCATATGGTTCTGGAGCACCTGGGGAAAGGAGGAACTGCAAAGTGTAGAAAATCTGGCTGTAGGTGTTGGTGTTGGCTGGGCATCAGGCAGTGGTTGAGTGATCCTGCAGGTCCTGGGCACGCTGTGATTCTTACTGGTTGTGTTTCTTTGTGCAGTATTCACTCAGCACGAAACGCTCCAGTCCAGATGATGGCAACGAGGTCTCACCATATTCCCTGTCTCCTGTCAGCAACAAAAGGTAATTGTGGTTCTCCACAGCCTGTGGGAAGGGAAAGGTTGGGACAGAGGGTGCAGTGAGGCTCTCTAGGGCTCCTAAAGCACCCAGATTTGCTGTGTGAATTGGTTTTGGAAATCTGGGGAGATAAGTAGGGACAGGCAAGTTCTAAGCATTTCTGCAGGTGCCCAACCTGCCCAGACACTTAAGTCTTGGCCAACTTGCAGTGGTCAGTTTAACTTTTTGATCCTTAGCTAGAAACAGAACCTAATTCCTTCCAGTCTTACCTGCTGGAAAGAATTTTGTGGCCTCTTTGTGTATTTCTATGGAAACACAGGTAATTGGATATTAGGAAAAATTCCTTCCCTGTGAGGGTGACTGGGTGTGGGAATGGGTTGCCCAGGGAGGTGGTGGAGTCACCATCCCTGGAGGTGTTCAAGAGGTGCCTGGATGTGGTGCTGGGTGATGTGGGTTGGTGGTAATGGAGGTGGGGGTTGGACTGGGTGAGCTTGAAGGTCTCTTCCAGCCTCAATGATTTGATGCTCGCAAGAGTGGCTGCATCTGTGTCTGCTGTGATGTGTAAGGTCCTGTAGTTGTTTCTATCTGTTTTTGTAAACAGTCAGAAGCTGCTAAGATCGCCTCGAAAACCAACCCGGAAAATCTCAAAGATTCCTTTCAAAGTGCTGGATGCCCCAGAGCTGCAGGATGATTTCTACCTGAACCTGGTGGACTGGTCCTCTCTTAACGTCCTCAGCGTTGGCCTTGGGACTTGTGTGTACCTGTGGAGTGCTTGTACCAGCCAGGTGAATGACCATCAGTGTCTGGAGAGCCAAGGAGCTGTTGCTGTAGGTCTGTCCCAGCGACAGCATCTTTGAGCCATGGACTGCACTGTGTGAGGGGTTCAGCACTTGTAACGCTCTCTCCCAAACTGGGTGCTGGTCTGGGAGGCAGCTGGTGGTGTGGTGTGACCCTAACGAGTGTTTCTTACTCCTTCCTGTCCTCCTTTCAAGGTAACCCGACTGTGTGACCTCTCTGTGGAAGGAGATTCCGTGACATCTGTGGGCTGGTCAGAACGGGTCGGTATAATGTTGGCAGTGACAACTTGAATGCTTGTGATTTAGGTGCTGTTGTAGCTGTGTAGCTCTTCCTCACAGGTTTTAACTTGGATTATTTTCCTGTATTTCCCCAAACTCCCTGTATCCATCACAAATCGAATGTGTTTTTCTCTGCTAAGTGAGGGGATGGAGAGCAGCCTCTTCAATCTTGAGGTTCTCGAGGTGTTTGCTGGGAGGTGTGGGAGGCAGAAAGAGCCCCTCCAGATCTTGTCAATAAAATATTACAATAAAGGCATTCCAGCCAGGATGCTTGGCCCTCTCAGCAGGGAAAAGGTGTGAGATGGGAGAAGTCTGGATGCTTTCCATCCTGTGGGATTGATCTCAAGTCTTTCCCTCAGCTTCTAGCTTTTGTTTCATGTCTGTCTTCACTTGCTGCCTCTACCAACTGTGGCTTTCTGTTTGTCTAGGGGAACTTGGTAGCTGTTGGCACTCACAAGGGCTTCGTACAGATCTGGGATGCAGCTGCAGGGAAAAAGCTCTCCATGCTGGAGGGGCACACAGCCAGAGTCGGTAAGGAGGTGGGAGGCAGAGGGTCACGTGTTTGATTTCTTCATGATTGAACTTTTTTGCATGTAAGTGAGGGATCTGCTTGAATTATCAGAACTCAGAACAGCACCAGGACTGCTGTTTATCCCCTGCTATGCCTTGGGCAGTCGTCACAACGTTTTCATCTAGTAACTGGTGTTCTGATCTGGGGTGTGGTGGTGGTTGGGTATTGCAACAGGTGTTTCCTCCGGGTCTGAGGCATTTTAGGTTTGTTTCAACATCATTTTTGCTGCCACTGGCTTCCTGTTTCAGCCCTGCAGGCAGGCGGCCTCACACTGAGATTTCCAGTTCCCTTATTCTGCGGGGACTTATTTTTGCTCGGAGGCATTTTGAATCTGAACACTGGGGTGGGTGAGATTTGGGAAGTTGGGGCACCTTGGAAGTTCTGTTTCTGTGCTTTACTGCACCGTGACATGGGATCAGTGATACCTTCGGTGAGTTTGTGCAGGTTAATCCTTCTTTGGGATGTCAGGCAGTGGATATAAGGGAGCTCTGTAAGCACTGATTTTACTTCTATGTTTTTTTGAACCTTGGTGGCTGTGTTCTGCAGGAACGGGTAGGCAGGACTCCCATAACATCCTCCTAAGCTCTGCTTGTTCCAGGTGCCCTGGCGTGGAACGCGGACCAGCTGTCTTCTGGGAGTCGAGACAGGATGATCCTTCAGAGGGACATCCGCACCCCACCCCTGCAGTCTGAGCGACGGCTCCAGGGCCACAGGCAGGAGGTCTGTGGGCTCAAATGGTCTACAGACCACCAGCTCCTGGCCTCGGGAGGAAACGACAATAAGGTATCATACTTCCAAGGAGTCGTGTGAGGCTCAGTGTCTCTAGATCTTCACTGGGAAGCATCGGACCACCTTGCTTTAGAGGTTTGGTCTCTGGAAAAAGCTTTTGCTGCAGTTGTTGGGCTGTGGCCAAACATAAATCACACTGAGCTTCACTCGGTCTCCTCTCTCTAATAAAATTAAAAAGGCAAATTTAATTTTGCCTCTATATTTGGTTAATTAAATCTATAGCTTGACTCCAGAGTTCAACAAAGCTGCTGCTGAGCTCTGTGCTTCCTGGCTGTGTTTCGGTAGCAAACAGTCAAGTTTGTTGTACAGCTCATGTATGTGGGAGGAAATGGAGTTTCAAGCTGTAGAAGTTCTGATACCTGTAACACAGGCTGGTGGGTCACTGAGCAGCATCTGCTGGGGAGAGGCAGCACTTGGAGACCTTCAGAGCAGGTTGCTAGGTAGTCGGTTTGCCCAGTGTCTGTGTGACAGCAGGGTTGTACCAAGTTCCTCCTGCTCAGAATAACCACTAATGAACTTCAGTGTATTTCTAATTGTGTTTTGGAATAGTACAGCCAGGGAGACAAAACAATCACTCCTGTGAGCAGTGACAGGACTGGGGGGGACAGCAGGAGCTGAATCAGGGGAGGTTTAGGTTGGATATCAGGAGGTTTTTCCCCCAGAGGGTGGTTGAGCACTGGCACAGGGTCCCCAGGGCAGTGGTCACAGCACCAACCCTGACAGAGGTCAAGGAGCATTTGGATGATACTCTCAGGCACGTGGTGTGACTTGGGGTGTCCTGCACAGGGACAGGAGTTGGACTCTGTGATCCTGGAGGATCCCTTCCAACTCGACATGTTCTGTGATTCTAAAGGGTTTGAGTCCACGTGCAGTGCCTGTGTCTTTGGCTTCCTGACTGTCAGCTTCCTTGTGGTCACACTCCATCAGGGTGGTGGCAGGGTGGGATGGGCTTCAGGGCTGCAAATGCAGAGTGGAGGTGCACGTGCTTGGGCAGGGCTGTGGGAAATCACCTTGTTGCCCAACTGCCCTCATCGGTCCCAGCACAACACCATGGCTCGTGGGCGTTGCAGACCCATGACTGCAGTGCAGGTTTGATCACGTCTCTCCTCTCTGCCAGCTCCTTGTCTGGAATCACTCCAGCCTGAGTCCTGTCCAACAATACACAGAGCACCTTGCAGCAGTCAAAGCCATCGCTTGGTCTCCACACCAGCACGGGCTCCTCGCCTCGGGCGGGGGCACCGCCGACCGCTGCATCCGCTTCTGGAACACCCTCACGGGGCAGCCCCTGCAGTGCATCGACACCGGCTCCCAGGTCTGCAACCTGGCCTGGTCCAAGCACGCCAACGAGCTGGTGAGTTCCTCCCTCTGCCCTCCTACTGAGCTGGCCTCTGTTAGGAAGCATGAGGCACCTTTCCTTCTCCCCTTTCCAGGTGAGCACCCATGGATACTCGCAGAACCAGATCCTGGTCTGGAAGTACCCCTCGTTAACTCAAGTAGCAAAGCTGACGGGGCACTCGTACCGAGTCTTGTACCTGGTAAGTGATGGCCACGGCTCTGAAATGGCTGTAGCTGCTTCTCTAGCTGAGGTGAGACCTGGTGGTGCTGGAAGCTGCCTGCAGTGTAGGTGGAGATGTGAATGCTGCCCTGCAAGCAATGGAAAACGCTCTGCCTGCTTTCCTTGCCTGCAAGGGATACTTTGATTTCCTGCTATGGAAATGTGAGGCTTTATTAATGAACAGCAAAGCTTGCCAAAACTCTTCTGAGGAAGCACAAGCATCACTTCTTGTTCCCTGAAGACCTGTGCACTTTCACTGGCAACTGCCAGCAGGGGAAGAATTTGATGCTTTGTCATTAAAATGCTCAGTTAATGTGTGTGGGTCTGGTACCTGCTGCCTCCTGTCACGTTGGGTCTCCAGCCAACTCACAACTGAGATCACAAGTGAGCTGAAGCTGTCCTGTGAGGTGGATTCCAGTGTTAGTGACTGGAGCTGGCAGATGGCAGCCAGATCATACTCCCTGCCTGAACACATTTACAAGCCGGGGAGGAGCAGCCTGAGTTACAAATGGCTTGGACTTCTTGACACAATCCCTTTTATGGGAATTGCACCTGTGTGTAAGATAAGGTGCAGGTGCTCAAATTGGCACCTACTGAGACCAAGGCACGTGAAAGCAGAGGTAGTTTGGTTTCTCACTGCCAGCCAAAGGAGAGTTAAATCTCTCCTATATTCCAATGAAGATTTGTTTTCAGCCTCAATGTATCAGGTGCTAAAGGTTCTTCTCTCTCACCTTAGGCGATGTCCCCTGATGGGGAGGCCATAGTTACAGGAGCTGGAGATGAAACCTTGCGCTTCTGGAACGTGTTCAGTAAAACTCGCTCCACAAAGGTAAGGCTGCCTCGGGTGGGGGGCTGCAGGGGGCTCAGCCTTTGGGGTGAATTCAGCCCAAGTTTGCTCTGTTCTGCTGCTCTGCCTCTGATCTCACCACCTCACCCTATGGATCGAGGGCTGGGTGCAGTGCAGGGTTAAACTTTGAGAGATGAAGGCATTGGTAGTCATCAGATGAAAGGAAAGGTGGTTGCCTCCGTGTGCCCAAGCCAGAGTGACAGGACATCATCTCCTGGCTGTTCCAGGGCTGGTGCACATGCTGAGCTCTCCCTGAGCCCCTGTCTCCCCGCTGTCCCAGTGCCATGGACTGACCCAGCCCTAGAGCTGATTGCCCCAAACCGCTTGAAGTGGTGGCTCACATGGAAAGGGGATGGTGGCTGCTGCCACTGTCAACTCACCATCACTTGGGAGTGCCAGATGCTCCGAGAGCCTTCCCGGTGTCTGGCAGAGGCCGTGGGGAATGGCAGAGATCTGATGGGGGAAGCAGTGGGGAGCTGGCACTGCTCAGAGTGTCCCCTGGTTTCTGACAGTGCTGGGAGCTGTGGGGTGGCACCTGCCTGCCACGGGGTATAAACCCATGGGAATATTTATGGTGTTGGACTTTAGTGAGGTCAGCTCGTGCCCTGGGCTCGAGGTACCTCACTGGGTGAGCAGTTCTTTGATTAAAAACAAAACAAACCACATCTGGAGTCCTGTGTCCAGTTCTGGGCCCCACAGTTCAAGAAGGACAGGGAACTGCTTGAGAGAGTCCAGCGCAGAGCCACAGAGATGATGAAGGGAGTGGAACATCTCCCTTATGAGGAAAGGCTGAGGGAGCTGGGGCTCTTTAGCTTGGAGAAAAGGAGACTGAGGGGGGACCTCATCCATGGTTACAAATATGTAAAGGGTGAGGGGCAGGACGATGGAGCCAAGCTTTTTTCAGTGCTGACCCATTAATGATAGGACAAGGGGCAATGGATGCAAACTGGAGCCCAGGAGGTTCCATGTGAATCTCAGGAAGAACTTCTTTCCTGTGAGAGTGCCAGAGCACTGGACCAGGCTGCCCAGAGAGGCTGTGGAGTCTCCTTGGCTGGAGACATTCAAACCCCGCCTGGATGCGTTCCTGTGTGATGGACTCTGGGTGACCCTGCTCTGGCAGGGGGGTTGGATTGGATGAGCTTTCGAGGTCCCTTCCAACCCCTAGGATTCTGTGAAACAAAAAAAAACAAAGCTGAAGCCTGCAGAGTAACAGGGCTGTGGAGTGCTCAGCGCCTGCTTTGTCTTCTCTTGCCAGGAGTCCGTATCTGTTCTCAACCTCTTCACCAGGATACGATAAACCCCACGTTCTGCCACCCAGGAGACCACAGCCTGATGTGCCAGGCTGAAACCACTGCATTGGTGTGCATGGAACCCCAAACGATCAGCCAGCCGGGGAGGGAGCGCCCGCGGGGCCGCAGGACGGACCCGACAGATCCCATTTAACACCCACTTGTGACCCACGCTGGGCAGCACTGGGATGGGCTTGGGGAGGGAACTGCCAAACGTTTACGGATTCATCCTTCACAAAGGGAAACGGGTACAAGGGCAATGTCACACCAGCATCCTCCACCCCTTGTGTTGCCTCCTGGAGAACACGTGTGACATGGACTGTTGAGACCGGACCAAGGCCATCCCAGCTGCTGTCTCTTGGGAGAGCTGAGCGTGTCCCAGCCTCTGTGGGTCTGACGTGCTGCTCTGGGTCCCTCTGTCCTCGGATGGACATCGTTGGAGGTAGGAGCCAGCGGACTTGTTCAATACAGCTGGTGCAAGGGGGCTATGCCCCAGGCTGGGCGTTAGCCTCTGGTTATCTAAGGGCATTGTTTATAGCCTGGCATCCCTGTTCCATGAAGAAACTGGAGAACTGCTTATTTTCCTTTTTTTTTCTTCTTTATTTCCCCCCAAATAGGTACTGTAGTACTTGATACAATCATTCCTGTAAGGCAGCTTGATTTTTTTTTTTGGCACGCTTGACAGCTGCCTTCAAACAAACACCTTTTTGGGCTCTGAACTTTGGAGAAGACTTGAGGAGGCTCCACCTCGGAGGGGGCACATTGGGAACGTTGGGAAATCTCTATTGCATGTTCCGGGCTGATCCCTTTAGCTAATGGAGAGGAAAAACACTGGCTGAAAAAACACCCAACCCAAACCAAGCCCCAACCACCAGGCTGCGGCGCTCCCCGCAGTGCCGTTGGTGGCAGGGTGGTTGCTCCAGAGTCTTCCTGAGGACAAAAGCAGTTGAGATGAGGTTGAGAAAGAAAACAACTCCCGTGGATCTGATTTTTGGGGAGAGCATGGCCTCTTCTGGCTGGAAGGGGGGAAACACCACGTCTGGGTGAGAGCAGGGGGGGGTCATTTTCTAAAGCAAGGAAGAAGTTGCTTTTTTTTTTTTTAATTTCCAAGTCAAAGCCAGGGACCTGTTGGGGGCAATTTTGGGGGTTTTTTTTTGTTTATTTTTTTAAGTTGTATGGGAAGAGAGTGCCTGCTTGTGTGCTGGGCGCCTGTGCGGTGAGTGCTGTGGGATGTGATGTGAAGCACTTGGTGTGTGTGTTTGTTGCTTTTAATTTAAAGAGGAGCCGTGGGGCTGGCAGCAGCCAGATTCTGTGTGTGTGTGTGCCAACGCTGTCCCTCTGCTGTGCCAATGCTGTCCCCCTCGTGCACGGGGATGCTGTCCCTGTTCTCACTCGGATTTTCCTGGCTGTGTATATAGACCTTGACCTGTTCTCTGTGGTGTGCTTAGAAAATACTTGTCATTTTATTTTATTTTTTTCCCTTCTTTCCCCCAGACGAGCCTGCAGGGGTGGTGGTAGGAGCCTGACTGTCCCTCCCCAGTGCCACCAGTATCCTTAGGGAGGTATAGGGAGATGGAGAAGGGCAGTGAGGTGCTGTTCCGTTCACCACAGCCTTGACCGTGTGTGCGTGCCCACACGTGCTGCTACACCAGTGCCTGGGTCAGGCTCCTGGTGCTGCCTCTGAAGGTTTATTGGAGGCATTGGTGAGGAGCTGTGTGCCAGCACTGAGTCTCCAAAGCCTGTCATGACAGCCACGTCCTTGTCTTAGAGCCAGCTTGCCTCCGAAATGTGATTTCAGTATTCATTTGTGAGATGTGGTTCCAACACGACTGTTTCATTGTAGTTCTTGCTGCAGGAGCACAGGGCTTGGTCTGGAAGCCTCCAGCCCCTCTCTTGCCGTGTGATAAACTCACAGGCACTGCTAAACCTTGGCATGTGGAGGAAGGACCCCACTGCAGAGCACCAAGGAGTTGTTTGAGTCAAGTCAGATGGTTCAGCTGGGGGCAGGTTGGAGGTGGAAGGGCACTGGTGGCAGGGCAGGGGCTGTCCTGGGTGGCATTGCCTGGTTGGGCAGCAGAGCCCAGGCATGGAGGGGTGCCTCTGGGGGGGTGTGGTGGCTGCTGCTGGGGATTTTGTCTGTTGTGGATCCTGACAGGCTGATCCCAGGAGATGCTGCTTTCTCCTCCAGGGAGAAGCAATGGTTGGGGTGGGGGCACACAGGAGGTCTCACAGGAGCTGTGGGGTGGAGCGGGGGTCTGGCAGTGCAGGGGTGGCACAGGGAGAGTGTCCCCTGCAGGGCTGGGGGATGGAGGGGGCTTCCTCTTGCCTCATGATGTGGGTGCTTTCCCTGGGAGCTGCCAGGGTGGTGGCAGCACCATCAGGGCAACGCGTGGCCAGCGCTGCACCCCAGGGTGCTGCAGGGCAGGGATGGAGCGAGGAGGTGACACCCCTGCACTGTGCTCCTCTGGCCAGGGACTCACAAACCACATCTCTCACTGAGCTGGCTCATCCTCACTGCCCTGGCCACCTTGGCAGGGTGGGCCAGTGCTTTCCAAGCTGTGGCTGGGTGCTTTGGGTGTCTTCACTGGCACAGCCTCCTTCCCTCAGCCCGTGGCCCCCAGGGGTGCTCCCTATGGGTGTCAGGGGGTGCCTGTCCATGTCCTGGCTCGCAGGGGTGAGGCTGTGGCTGGCTGGCACGTGGGGGAAGGAGCAAAGCCACTGTCAGCTTGGGCTGTGTGAGCTGTGGCACAGGGCCCTCCTGGCTGGAGTCTGGGTGACAAAGCCCGTGGTGTTGTTCTGTACACGGCATCGTACGGTGGGGGGGGAAAATATAGAGAGCATTGTAAGTTTTCCATGTAAAGCAATCTAACTGGCATTAAACAAGTTGTGAATTTATGGATCTTGGATGTGGTGGCTCTGCTTTGTGTTTCCAAGGCGAGGTGAGGGGGGTGGTGAGGCCCTGGGTGCCCCCCCTGGGGTCCCACAGCAGCTGCCCCTGGCTCCAGCCTTGGCCCCGCTCCTGCTGCTGGAAGTGGGGTGCAGCCCTGACCCTCCCTGCTGGGTTGTGCCTCAGTTTCCCTGGGGTGGAGGGGGGTGGCTGCCAGCGGGGATCTGGTTCCTGCCCCCAATGTCCAGTCTGTAATGGGGGGGCTGTGGTGGGATGCTGTGGGGCAGGGCTGGTGCCCAGGGCTGAGCAGCAGTGAGGAGGAGGCAGAGGACCCCTGCTCCCCCCTCAGCTTTGCTAGCACCTGCCCCAGTGTCCAGGGGCAGCAGGATCCCTGCCCTCGGGTACAGAGCAGGGGGGGGCTGGAGTGGGGCAGGATGTCCCAGGGCACTGGGAGGAGAAAATAGTGGGGCAAGGAGCTGTTAGTGCCTCAGTTTCCCCACCTTGGGGGTGGGGGAAGCCATCAGCCAGGATGGGGTTAAGCTCAAGGACCCTGCTGTGAGGTGCAGGTCCTGCTGTGCCCCTCCCTAAGTCTGCTTCCCCCCCCCCTTAGCGGGAGGTGACCTGGTGGGACCCCATTGTCCCCTCTGCACTCCCAGGACCCTTCCTTTGGCAGGAGAGACCCATCCTGGGGCAGCAGCATGGGGAGAGTGGGGGGGCCTGTCTGCACCCCCTCCCTCTGCCCCCCAGTTGTCACCCACAGCCTGAGACCCCCCCCGGGTACCCTGGGGAGCAGCTCAGCACCTGGAGCCTCCTCCAGCACCCCCAGAAGCTGCTGCTGCCCCGTTCCTGGGGAGTGGGAGGGGATGGGGGTGCAGGGGGCGCAGACCGGGTGGTGCTTGGCTCAGTGGGGTGCTGCTGGGTGCTGCCCACCCCAACCCCCAGCTCCTGCTCAGGGTTGGGGAGCTCACAGCCCCCTCCCTTTGTCCCAAAGACCAAGGCAGCCACGTGTCCTCAGGGAGGGGCAATGTGGGGTCCACCCCGCCCCGTGTGCCCACCGAGGGAGGGGGTCACATCTTTATTAATAAAATAACTCTGTCCCTTTGACCCGGCCGTGCCCTTCACAGGGCCCCCTTTGGCAGGGAGGGCTGGGGGGGTGATGGGTGCCTGACCCTCCCCCCGCCCCAGCCCCTGTGGCTCCTCTTTTCCCCCTGGAGCTGCCCAGGTTCCAGGGAGACACGGGGGGAGCACGGCAGAGCCCCCCCTCAGCCTCTGTGGGCTCCCCAGGTGCACTGGGGGGGCTGGTGCTCGACCCCCCCAGCTGTTCCCTGAAGAACAGGGCTGGGAGCAGCCCCTGAGCCTGTCCCCTGGTGCTGGTGGGTCCCTGCTGCCCTTATGTCCTCTTGTGCTGTGCCAGGCTGAGCTCTGGCCAAGCCCCCGCGGCCTCCAGCTGCTGCTCCAGCTCCAGGATGCGCAGAGCGATGTACCCCGAGGACAGCAGCAGGGCCAACATCCTGGGGACAGCCCAGAGTCGGGGACAGCCCAGCAGCAGGCACAGCCAGGCAGGGACAGTGCCATGGCCGGGCTCCCGTGCGCTGGGGACACCATGGCTAGGCCAGCACCGGTGCCCAAGGGGGCATGGGGGGGAGTTCTGGGCTGTCATGCAGTGATTGGGGATGGGGACCCAGGGGGTGTCCCCAAGCCCATGAGCAGGGGACTCACAGGATCAGGTAGATGAGGATGACGGTGTCGAGGGGGCTCAGCTG
The DNA here is from genome assembly GCA_013398125.1 of Aegotheles bennettii. Taxonomy (NCBI): domain Eukaryota; kingdom Metazoa; phylum Chordata; class Aves; order Caprimulgiformes; family Aegothelidae; genus Aegotheles; species Aegotheles bennettii. The sequence goes on from VZRW01005070.1 coordinate 23,150, forward strand.
CGCGGTGACACGGGCCCAGAGCGCGGTGTGGGGTCCCCTCTCTGCCAGGATGGGGCGGTGTCAGTGCTCGGGCTGTGCTTGGCTCCCCCAGGATCAAGCCCCAGCAGTGTCCCCGTCCCCTCCCCGGGACCCCCTGACCCACCCCAGAAGCTGCATCGCTCTGCCAGGGGCAGCCGCTCGCTGCTCAGCGCTGTCACCGCCGTCACCGCCGCGTCCTCCTCTGCTGCTGACTTTGGCACCGGGCTCGGCCCATCTGCACCACCAGAGCCGTGTGCTGAGTGCCCCAGGCCCGGGGGGGGACACTGGGGGGTCCTGGGGACCCAGCAGGGCACACTGGGCTGATCAGGCATGCCCGGAGCTGCGGGAGGGGCTGTTTGGGGGGCTGAGGGCTGTGTGTGGTTGGGGGCTGCGGGGCAGCCGCTTACCCGGCAGCTCCTGGGGGCTGTCGGGCTCCGGGGTGCTCTGCTCTGGGTCCAACTGGTCCGAGGGCTGGAAGA
>VZRW01005071.1:0-23302 GCA_013398125.1 Aegotheles bennettii
TTCTGTGATTCTGTGAACACCCTCCCTTGTGCTGTGTCTTGACAGTCAAGAACAGTAGAGTTGGGGAACTTTTACAAAAGTTTAAACAACTTTTAACAGGGGATATAATTTTAAGAAAGATATTTCTTAAATAAGAATTCACCTCTCCTGATAATACTCTAGCACTACCATTTGAGATAATTTTTTAATAATGTTGCCAGCTGAGTTTAATTACACAAACTTTTACGTGAGAAATTGTACTAGAGAAGTAAAAGAAGTGTAGGGTGAGAGACTGTAAAATGTACAAAACTTGATCTTTGCTATCACAGTCCTTTAGTGGGTACATCTATGATAAAAGTTAAAGTTTTGGCCCCTAGCATTGAAAATCAAGGTCCCTAGAGACAACTACAACTGGTGTGAGTCCCTTAACCAAAACTGGACAGCTAGTTTTTATTTACTAAACAATATTTTTTTACATTGGTCTCAGAAATTTGCTATGAATTTATTTATATTTCGCTTGCAAGATGTTCCACATCAGTTTTAAATTAAATCAGAACTTGTAAATAACAGTTGTACACAAATGTCAGTAGCACAATAACGTTCTTTGGCTAAATAATTTCTATATTGTTTTTCTTAGAAGCTGAGAAAACAAGTGGAAACCTCAAAACTCCTGTGAATTAATGACAGGCTGAGGGGCAGAGAGGGAGAATCAGGTATGTTTAACAAGAAATAAACAAAAACCCTTACCCTTTAACAAGAAAAAAACAAACAAACAAACCCATCAATCATGAATAGAGCTGAGAAAAAAACCCAAATCAGTCTGTAAATTACATCTCTAAACTACACTACAATATGAATTAACATTGTCCATACTTCAGTGAAATAGGTAGATCCACTAGAGGTCAGAAGGTGACAAAAAATACAGAATCAGTGGTAAATATTCCTATGCTATCAATAGAAACTGTATCTTCTCTGTTTTTATAAGACTGTACTATCAAGTTTTTCTGATGTGGTCAGACAGAGCAGAAGGGAAAATATGTTATCTTTAGATTTTTTGAAGAAATGTACAGTTAAAATCTGGGAGGGAGTGTGGGTGTGTTTGTGTGTGTGTTACTTCAGTTTAATTACAAGTAATTTTTCAGAATAGTTTTGTGTAATAGTAGGCAATCAGATAAATTAGGTTTGGAAGAATATGTGATGGTTTCTTAAGAAGGAAAATACAAACTAGTCTACAAAATATGCAGATTTCTGTAATATTAAAAGAACAAATGGGCAAACTATTGTCTGTAGGAACAGAGGTAGAAGCAAATGTGTCCAGTTCTGGAGTCTCTAACATGAGAAGGACATGAAGCTGTTGACGTGAGTCCAGAGGAGGCCATGAAGATGATCAGAAGGCTGGAGCACCTCTGCTATGAAGACTATATTAATTTGAGTTATAATAATTTTCCAGTGCTTTGGTAAGAAAACCAGTATTTACTGCTTCTGCTGAAGTTATGGATCATCTTGTACCACAGAAAATCCTATGAGAAAATAGATGTTGCAATACAGGATATATCCTCACCCTCATCACTTTTAATGCAGAGAGGTTATGATTAGTACAGGTCTGAGATTTTCCAAGAAAATTTATTTTCTAAGTTAGAAATTCTGGTTGAAAATAGAAAGGCAAGCATGGACCTATGTAAACAACATTATGATCACAGCAGTCTCCTGAGATGTGAGACTAGATGTTTGGCTCCCTATGCCGAATTAGACTGAGCAAGGATCTGAGGTTGGTGATATACAAGACTTGATGAGGGTGTAGCCAGTGGATTTCATCACGGATGGATGGGTATATTTGTGCATTTTACTCTTTTTTTTTCTTATACCAAACCTTGAGAAATCTTGATTTTGTTCAGGTGCAAATTAAGATTAAAAATATGCACAGAATGTTTTCAGTATAGCTCCAGACAAGAACTGAATGAAGATTACAGATGATCATGTCTCTAATTTTAAAATAGCACAGTACAAATGAGAGTGAATGGATGGCAGGTGAGAAACTTGTAGAATCTTGAAGACACTTTAACACAGGGAATTTGTATGGTCTGCCCAGAGAGGGAATTCACACCATTTCTGTCAGAACACGGGCACAGTTTGGATAAGCATGAGTTATAAGCCTGAGTTTTCCACTCAGTTGAAGATAGTGCTGGCAGGTGGTAATTCAGAGCACCTAAGATGGGTAAATAGGGGAAACTTATGTCCCCAGACCTATCAGTTATATCAAAATTACTTTCTTCTTCAACATAGAAATAGTCCACAAGTGGAATTCTAAATGACAATACAATGCCTGTGAAGAACAACAGCAACCTGAGAGAGGCAAATGGATTGCAGACTTGATTACTTAATGTGGAAAGAAAATAATTTAAAGACCATCCAGAGTTTCTCCCTCTTGCAAATAAATCACCACAGACATAAAATGCAAAAAGAACACAACAGATTTTTCACAGGACTGCCTTAGTAATACCTTATCAAATTCATCCACTGTCATCAGCATTTTTTCCTCTGAATAATGTGTTAAATAAGGAACTATATTATCAAAGAGCTAGTAGAATTAATTTCATGGAAAGTCAAGTACAAAGTAGAGGTTCTTAGAGTGAGTAAAAATACAGTCTGTTTGCAACAACAAAGTTGCATTCACTTTGAAACACTTGGGTAACTAAGGCAGAAAATGAGGCATTTTGATAATTTCACTCCAAATTGCCTCTTTATACCTTAACCATATTAAAGCAGAATTGAACTCTAAAGGCAATCTGCTTCCACTGTTAGGATACAGGAAAATCAGGAAAAGTGAAGAAAAAATATCCTACTCTTATCGAGAAAAAATTGTAAAAGAAAAAAACCTAATTACATATGGGATGCTGAACACTTGGTGGAAATGGCAGACATTGTCAAATTGCAATGCTGTTTCTGAAAAGTCTGAGATATTGATCCAAATATTGGTGAGGATGATTATTCTCTTTCCTCCAAGCTTAACATTCAGAGGGGAATAAAGATGAGAAGTAGACAGCTGAAAAATGAAAGGAGCAGGAATGAACATCAGTCTGTGAAAAGCATCATTTTCCTATTGAGTATTCATACTGAATACTCAAACACAATACACCAAGATCACAAAGTAACAACTCTGTCTTTATATCTAAAGTTTTAAAAGTGAGAAAAACAAAACCTACACTTAATTTGAATTTTATGTTAATGAGTGACTAGATACTCAGGAACTGTTTGGCTTCTCTGAAGGCTGCTCCGCTGTGTATCTCTTACTGAACTCTTGTGGATGTTGTTATGGAAGAGACAATATAGATAACACTAAGACTGAGCCTCAGCAAGATCAGGTTTCCAGGGAATAATTTCTCTGCCAAGCAGAATTTAATGAAGTAACAGATTGAGAAGGATGTTCTCCAGCACTGCTGTCCAAGAATATAGAAATATTTCTCCAAGTGACCTAAGAGTAATTTCACCCAGGAATTAAAACAAGATAAAGAATCACAAATTCCACAGAACTTTTCAGAAGGACATGAAACCTCATATGATTTACATTGTCACTGTCACTTTAAAAGCCATGATTTCCTTGCATTTGAATACCTATCACCAGCTACTTATGAATCTGATGAACTCTCCTCACCATCTTCAAGATAATTGCATATATAAATATATATAAATAGTGAAATGTGTAGAAATTGACAATTTTAAAAATTTCATGCAGGACTTGAATGACTGTGATGACTATGACTCTGCTCACAGTCACCCAGAAAACTGTGTATTTGAAATAAAATACTATCTCATAACATGAAGTAGATCACTGATAAAATTAAACTTGCAAGCCAAATGGTAACTATACAGAGATATATTACTTTTCACCATTATTGGAGTGGGACCTAAGCTAAAGTATTGTGGAGAATCCTCCCAGAATACTTTCTATGGCTGCTTCCTCAAAGGTGACTAAAATACTTTTAAACTTGTTAAAGCTGGGTTGTATTAGAATATCTAAATCTAACAGGACAAACTCAAAGACATTAGGCAAGATAGGAAGAAAATTACAAGAGCTTATAAACACCTTTTCTCTGGTAAACTTTGTCCTTATAAGATAGGGCTTTCCTTCCACACTGTTTTTTCCTACTAACTCACTGTCTTCCTGAGATGCATTAGTCTCTGCCCTGTTTTTGTTGGTTGCCAAGAGGTTTCTTCTGTTAACTCCAAGCCTCTGCTGATCCTCACACCAGGTTTGTGTTCTTTTTGCAAGAGCAGAAGGGTCTCATCACCAGGTACTACTTCTATTTTCCCACATTCACTAAACTCAGAGGTAATCCTCGAGCATAGCCAGTGTTTTCCCCATGACTCTCCCCTTTTTCCCCACCATCCATTAGGGTTCCATGTCACTCATTAACTTCTAAAATAATTCAGCTGTATCACTGAGAACATACAAACAAAACAAAGTCTATGTATTCACAGAATCACAGAATCACAGTGTGGTGGGGTAGGAAAGGGCCTCAGGAGATCATCCAGTCCAAACCCCCTGCTGAGGCAGGGCCACCCAGAGCAGGCGGCACAGGGTCACGTCCAGATGGGTTTTTAATGTCTTCAGAGAAGGAGACTCCACAACCTCTCTGGACAGTGTGTTCCAAAACTCTGTCACTCTGAAACTCATGTTTAGATGGAGCTTCCTGTGTTGCAGTTTATGTCCATTGTCCCTTCTCCTGTCACTGGACACCACTGAGAACAGTCCCCATCCTCCTGACACCTGCCCTGTAGATAGTTATAAGCATCAATAAGATTCCCTCAGTCTTTTCTTCTCAGGCTAAACAGCCCTAGGTTTCAGCCTTTCCTAAGAGAGATGCTCCAGTCCCCTCATCATCTTTTTAACCCTTTGCTGGACACTCTCTTGTAGATCCTTGTCTCTCTTGAACTGGAAAGCCCAGAACTGGACGCAATACTACAGATGTGACCTCACCAGGGCAGAGTAGAGGAGGAGGAGAACCTCCCTCAACCGGCTGGCCGCACTCTTCTTAATGCACCCCAGAATACCATTGGCCGCCTTGGCCACAAGGGCACTTTGCTGGCTCATGGTTAACCTGTTGTCCACCAGGACTCCCAGGTCCTTCTCCCCAGAGCTGCTTTCCAGCAGGTCAATCTCTAACCTATCCTGGTGCCTGGTTCCTCCCCATGTACAGGAATCTACACTTCCCTTGTTGAACTTCATGTGATTCCCCTCCACTCAACTCTCCAGCCTGTCCAGGTTCTGTTGAATGGAAACACAGCCTTCTGCTGTATCAGCCACTCCTCCCAGTTCGGCATCATCAGCAAACTTGCTGAGGGGACACTCTGCCCCTCCTTCCAGGTCATTGATGGATATGTTGAACAGGACAGCACTCAGGACTGGTCCCTGGGGGACACCGTTAGCTACAGGTCTCCAACACATGACACAGATCACAACCCTCTGAGCTCTGCCATCCAGCCAGTTTTCAATCCACCTCACTGTCCACTCATCTAACCCNAGCTAGTCATGTCATCATAGAAGGTTATCAGATTGGTCAAGCATGATTCCCCCTTTGGTGAACCCATGTTGACTACTCCTGATAACCTTCTTTTCCTCCATATACTTAGAGATGACATCCAGAATGAGCTGTTCCATCACTTTACCAGGGATAGAGGTGAGGCTGACTGGCCTGCAGCTTCTTGAGTACTCTTTCCTGCCTTTTTTAATCACAGAACAGATAAAGTGTCAGCTTCACAGCCACAGGAGTCAACAATAGCAAGAATTTGTAAATTCTAAAAGTATCATTTCCTAGGTGTCTACCAGCAGGCTGAGATTATTCTTTTGCATTCTGTGCTTTAAGAATTATTTTTCAGAAGTCCACAATCAAGATACAAATGAAGACACTATTTTAAGTTATGAGGATTTCACATCCTGCATGATTTCAGGGAAGTCCATGATTTTAGCGACTTAGGAGACCTGGTTAAAATAGCAGGTCAGACAGTTATACAAAATCCATACACTTGGTTACACACTGCTTACAGTAGTAATTTCAGAAATAAAATATGAAGTATATATTTGATACACAATCATTAAGCCATTTCAGCCAGCAATAGAAAACCACACTAAATGCATAAACATCACTGTTATTTGATGGACCTTAAGCTATGGACTGTTAAAACTGTCTACAAAATAGGATTGCTGTAAATGTATACAATAGTCAGAAAGTTCATTGTATGGCCACACTGTACACTAGCAGTGCAAGGTTTTTTTTTAAAAAAAACAGACTTAACTGCACAAATTTGAATTTACTAAGAAACTAAGCAATAATAGTTATAAAATAATTTTTCCTCTTGTGTATCCATCCTAATATTTATATACTATCCTTTATCTTCATGATGCCCTTTTCAGCTCTAACTTTTTGACAGTAATTAATTTTTTTGTAAACCTGTTGTATTATTAGTGCTATATAAATAACTTTTGACTTAAGCTATAGTTATTACTATAATGAATAAGAAGAAAATTCATGATAGGGCATAAAATTAAAGGTATTTGAGATAAACAGGGTAGTAAAGATGTTTAATATAGAACAACAAGTTCTAGTCATTGTGTGGTATCTTTATTCCCTGTTACTTTTCCTGCCTCTAGCTTTCCTTTCTCTCTTTTTTTTTTTTTTGTTGGCTGACTCTATCTACCTAAATCACACACTATATAGTATATATTTTTCTATTTTATGTGTTGAGGATCATCTCAAATCTGAAACTGTGTAGAATAGATCAGGAAAAAAGTATTAGTGCTAGAATAAAAAGATAAAAAATAGACATTCAACTAGCCAGTATTTTTAGGTGGCAACACTGTGTTACGAAGTGTACAAAGTGGAAGAAAAATTGACAGTTACTTAATAATAACTGTAGTAATGTGTAACAGTGGTATAATGTATTATTATAAAAATACACTGAATTTACGTTACACATAGAACAAAACCATATCTAGTATCCAGAGTTTAAATAATGATAATATGTTTCATAGATATCTTTTAATAAAGTGTATAACTACACAGTGCATAATATATTGGTTAAAGGTAAATTGCCATATTGGAATACTGCACCACCTTTCCAAATGTGTTTGACCTTACACTGTAGTTTGAAAGGAGTTGTCTTCAAAAATGCAAATCAAATACTTTGCAAGTCATTATCAGTGCAGTGGATTTAAATATCTTAGTCATATCATTACAGACCATTTTAGATGCAAAATGAGTGCTCAAACTAGAGATTTCACATTTTCTCCATTTTCTTAATTACAATTGTAATTTAAGGTTGGATACTAAGATTCACTTTGAGAAGTCATCTATAAAGGTTTTTGATTTTGTCAAACTTATATAGTAGTAGATGAAAGTTAGCACAAAATGTTAATCACATCTTAAAGAAAAATTTGCATTTAAGGATCATTCGTTGCTTGAGTTTTGAGAGCTAAAAATGGGCAAGCACACACTTTGAAGTAAAAATTAATAATGATTTAAACTTAGAAAGGTTTATGTTAACAGTGAATGAGACTGCAGTTCTGAAAAATATGTAGAGGAGAACATTCAATTAAAAATGTTTCACATTCCATATGCACTTGGGAGGAGAATTAAACACGTTACTAACAAGTTTCTACAAGTAACTTGCAAAATGATTTAATTTTGCATTTTTATTCTTAACTAACATTATCTGCTATTATTTGTTTTAGAAAAAAATAAATTAAACCCTTTCAGAATAATACTGCAAGGTTGTTACTTGAATATGAAAGGCATAATAGTGCTAAACTGATGTCTTCTTTTCATACATAATTTCTTGCATATAATATAGCTCGAACTAAATGCACAGCAATTTATAAAACCACATGATGTTGGCACAACACAGGCCATTCAAAACTGTTAATGAAATGCTGATCATCAACTAACAGTAGACAACACCTACACGAGACTTGAGTTTTGAAAAAAAAAAATAAAAATTAAATAGTTCAAATACATAAAGAGGGTCTTTGAAGTCTCTCATTATGTCCAGTGTTAGCAGTCATGATTTCCATCAAAATGTGAGCCTGCCTTGCCCCCAGGTTTTGGGAAAAGAAGGTTTTCTGGATAGGTATTTCTCATTAAAACTTATAGTATGGCAAAAATATAGTCTAACCAATGTTTCATCTGGCATAAGAAAAACTAACATAAAACAGAACAACAGTTTCTAAAGAACAGCTTAAATTGCAGTGGAAACCACATACAGAAACTGAGGAAAATCACTGTATGAACAAACAAAAGGGCAAGAGAGAGTGGTATATTAAGAATATTTATTAAGAAACTGGTTAATACCCTGGGATAATTATAGCTATTGAGCAGAAGGGCTGAGCACCACAGACCCAGCTGATGTTCTTGAGGGACACTGGTACTCTGTATTCGCAGTAAATCAGCTTATTCTTTATGAAGCTTAAAGGAAAGCAAACAATACTCACTATCTCACTAGAAAAGTAGCACATGCAAATTTTAAAATTAACTAGGACAAACTGGAGTGTTTCCCAGTTTAAAAGGTTTGTATAAATAATTTAGATCCTCTATCTGGCTAATTATGTAGCATAAAAGGAAGAAAATAAAATGGCAGATCACAAAAATGAACACCAACAGGACTGCTGGGCCCAAACTCCAGGTTAATCCTGCCCTACAGGAAATACCTCTCTAAATGACATGTCATTAATGCTATAGACCCCTATATTCTCTACTGTATTTTCCCTCTTTGTAAATAATATGGAGGCAGAAGCAGACATGGCAGTGATTTTCTTTCTCAAACATAATTACAGGCATATTTATTCCTGTGTGTAAACTAGTTCATGGCTCTATTGCATGTTCTACAAGAGCAGAGACTACTTGAACACAGAATAATGTTGTATAAAAATAAAATTACTGGGAACATTATAAATTACAAAAATGGTGTTGCTGTGACAAAATAAAATAAGAAACACATTGATTGATTGATGAGTTTAAGTCTGATATTTATTCTAGGATATGATTAACAGCCAAATCTACATTTTTACAAGGATGCCTGTACAACTTTTAAACTAGCTTTAATTTTATTCTTCTAATCACTTTTCAGACAGTTTAGACTTTACAAGAAATAAAGAAAAATCCATATTCATACTTCCAATAATTATGATCACAGAGACTTACTTCCAATAATTATGACTACAAAGACTTGTCAAATTTGGTGATACGCTACATAAACATGCAGGTAGGACCAAAATGTTTATTTGAGAAAAGTCTTATATGGATAACATGCTCTGCAGAAAAAGAGAAAAAAACTTGATGTTTTTTTTCCTAAGATCTGGCATCTGGCAATGCCGTGATGTTATGTACTGCTCACAACAATGCAATATCACACACCTGAAATTAGGAACTTGAAAATAACATAATAAATGCCTCTTCATTTCCTTTGGAATTTGGAAGAAGCAACACAAAAGCATGCAAGATTTTTACAGTTTTGAAATACTATGGATCAAACACATCATGTTCCAAATAAAATCTTAATTTATATTTGCTATAAAGAAAAATATTTTTTCTCCTGTCTCTTCCTTTTATATGGAGTGGGAAATTATTTTCCCATTTAAGACATGGTCAGAGGAAAGGTGACTAATATTTTACTCAGCTAAGTGTTTTTGGTTTCAAGTGAGTAGGTTGAGCATTTTAATTTATTCCTTGTTATTGACAGACAATTATGATTCATGTCAAGTATTTCCAAACTGTCTCCAGTATTGATTCAAGCTATCTGCATGGAGATCTCAAAATATCTCCTCTCCACCCCACTCACTATCTTTCTCTCTTAACATCTGTTGCAAGTGACAAAAGTTCCATGTAGAAGAAGTTGACACCAGGTTTGGGTTTTTTTAAAGTAGATAAGGCACAGGTATATATATGCGTCTATTCTTGGATATCACAACCTTTGTCTGTAGAAAACACTTCTGCATTTTATTATTTTAATACTTATTCCTATTGGTTGCTTTTTTACTAGTTAGTTGCATTTTAGTACTCTATGAGTAATTTCATAGTGTATATTTAGTAATGGAAAGCATCACTGCTTCTTATATATGTCCAGTGATGTATTCCAGCCATGGTGTTTTAAAAATATATAAATATTAATGTCTATATTTTATTTTTCAGTCTCACTAAATAAATTTTTCCCATACTAATCATAAGGATAACTGACATATTTCTGACATTGAAAAATGAAGCTCTGAGAATTAGCAGGGTTCATCCTTCAGGAAAACTACAGTTCTAGTTTCATAAATTGCATCCAATTGTATTGTTTTGCATTATTGCATCCAATATGTATTAGATTTAGTGCTGCGTACATGAAGTAAAATCACTTGCAAAAAAATATCTTCGGTGCCAGAAGAATCAAGAATATCATTCTGAACTCAGATTGAATTGGGTGATATTCTTCTGTGCTTGTAACACTGTTTTGTGTACCACCTATCCAAGCTTCTTGAATACATTTCTGTCATGGGTACAAAACCTGCTTTTCTAAGTAGTGGCTGCAAGTACCAGAGACTCCATCATGTTGCCTTCATTTTCAAGCTTGTCACATCACACTTGAGGTAGTCACATCTTTTGACAAAACTGAGTCTTTGCTTACTAATTCCTGTACAGGCATAATATCTTTCATGAGTTAATACACATGTTTAAAAAATGGTTGGACTCAACAGACAGGGTCGAACTGGCGCATAAATTCAGGTGCACACCACTGAAAGTATATCAAGTTAGATTTAATAACTACAGGACAAGGGGAAGGTAAAGAGTCTTCATTTCCTGATTAGAGAGAGAAGAGTCAATTTAAGGATCTTGGCCAGCCTTCCCAGCCACAGTGCAAATACCTGTGGCACAAAGGGCTTCATGTGAGCACTGCTGATTGCGCAGTGGGAGCACCATATGCTGACATGAGTATTACACCACTCATATCTATTCAATTACTCTGTGATGCACTTTGGAGAATTAGATTCTCTGACTAGGAAAGTCTATAAAAGCTATTCTATTTTATTCTAATTAGTTCTGTGGACATTAAATCTATTCTAATTCTGGCAGATACTCCAGCTTTTGTAAAAGCCAGGATCTCCCTTAAGTCATTAAGAGAGATTTTAAGTCATGCATCACACTTGATGCCAAACTCAAATCTTGACATGCAACTGACAGGTAAACCTGTTCATGAATCTATATATGAATCTACATATTTATATTCATATATCTATATGAATCTATACTCTGGAGAGTATAAAAACATGCATGCTGAATCATGCCAATGATGCATCTAAAGATTCCTTTTTAAAAACACCAGTAGCCAATAGCAAAACCTCAACTACACGGTGGGTGTATGACTCCTTATCTTTTCAATTTCCCTCTCACAGTTTTAAAAATTCAGCAGTTTGAAGACATCCAGGTCAAACAATGGACCTCACTAATTTATTTTCTAATCCATTTATATTTATTTCTAATCAATTTATAATTTTGACCACAGTAACACTCCATGAGAAGAAAATGAATTCCTGTTGTCTTAAAAAACTGTTCTACTGCTGTTACCTGACAATTTCTTTAGATGTCCTCTTGTCCTGTAGTAGAAATGGAGAGTTACTGTTTTCTCTTTCCCTTCTGTACACCACTCACTGTAACTCATTCAATAAACATTATCTTCATCTTTGTCCCAGACTAAAGAAAACTTGTCAGTTTGTTCTTGCATGGAAGTTGCTCCAGTAGTTTTGATCATCTTCCAAAATCATCGTGAAAGTTCTCTATATCATTTGAATATAGGAGACCTGAGTTGTATTTCTGGTATTCAAAACACCAGCATTCTTGGTAAGCATGTAAGCTTATAGGGTCACAGGTCACACCATTTTCTGTTTTGTTCCAGAGTCCTTTTCTAACTATTCTTACCATTCTAACTCTACTTTTCGCTTGTTATCCAAGCACTGTTTTGCAACACTTTCCTGAACAGTCATAGATAATGTAAAAACTGCAAGTGAGATCATTACAAACCAGGAAAGTAATGCAGTGTTCTGGGGTTTGAAAACTAATAAGTCAGTGATGTTGTTTCTAATACGCTTGAGGTCTCTCATCTTGTTCATGATGTGAATGTTCTAAGGAGACTGTTATAATTAATGCATATGTTTCATTATTTAACTAACTTATAACAACTTTACACACAGACAGAACCAAGCAACCCAGTGAGATAGAAGGGTGGTGTCAGAGCAATACTGGTAGAAATCTATAGGTATTTGGGAAATCTACAAGAGAAAACAGAAATAAATAAAGTAATTGTTACTTGCAAAACATTAGTTTATGTTATATTGAAAAAAATAAAATATTTAATTACGTCTCAAAAGATGTTTTCACATTTTTCAACCTTTTAAATTTCCTATTTCTTCATCTTCTCTCTCATTTCATCCTCATGAAATGCCTGTCTCTCTGTATCTTCCTTTACTCAACTCACTTTCCTTCTAGACTTTCCTTAGGATTTTGCTAAACCATAAGATCATAATGTAGATGCCACCAAAAGAGGGAATAGTTCAGGTAGTGTTCTGAAAAATGTCGGAATTTAGTCTGCAGCTTTTCTTTACCTCAAATTTTTAAAAAGCCCTTGATACATGAGGAAATTTACAGATGACAGCTAGAGCCTGTTTCCAAGATACTACAGAGATCTTTTTCAAAGAGCATGTCAGCAAAGAGAACAAGCTGAAAACCTCTAGTCCGTGCTGTCCCAAAAATAGAGGAAGGAAAGGTGAACTTTTAACCCTGTTTCATATTGCATATCGATGCTTCATCATCAGCTTCATTGTATTTCTAGCACACTTTCTAGGACCTGAGTGACATTTCCTAGAATTAACATTTTGCTTGTGAAATCCTGGTCCTTTTTATTTAATTTGTAATTTCATTCATATCTAGGAATGGAAACATGCAGGAACATTGTGTTTCATGTTCCTCTGTCAACTTGCAAAGGTGATGGACAACAGTTCACTCTCTATATAGATACAAAATATATTTTTCATCCTTAAAGACCATGTATTTTATGAGGAACAAAGTCTATACAGCTGCAATGACCTGTATTGTACATAAAGTCATTGTAGTTTTGAAATGATACTGGGAAAGAATTGTCCCATTTCCAAATCCCATCATAATGTTATCACTTCTCACCAGAGAGCTCACCACATGGTTGTTTTTTTCTGCATATAAAAAAGATAATTATTTTTTAACAATATAGTTCCTTCACCTCTTTGCCAAATTGCACTGTAATTTTTAGAAGTCAAAACAAGTTTAACCAAGTCCCCCAGTCTCTCCTTTTTTTTTTTTTTTTTTGAGGTTTATTGTAGACCAGAAGAAATTGGATGTGGGAGTGTTTTTTAAAATACCAAAAGAACTGGCAAAACAGTCAAATGAACATTATCATGCTACTTCTGACTCACTTGAAGACAATCTACCCAATACAATGATTTTGATGACCACAAATTCTCATGGATGCAAAACCCTTAATTAACATTTTACCAGCATAACAACCAGTTCACAGGAGATCCATACATGGCTTTATTATTCTTTATTCCGCATTACCCACAATTTTCTTAGTAGAATGATGTTATCAACTTCTGAAGACCCTGCTGCAATCAGAAAAATGCTAAATAAAGCAGGCCTAAGCAGCTTGAACTTAGTTTTTTCATTATTTTTCTTTAGCAACTTAAAAAGAGAAAAAAACATAAGTTTCCCCTTGCATTGCCTTTTCCTTCTGGAAAGTAAAATTTCCCCTAAAGTTGAAAGCTTCAGTCTGTCAACCAATCTTTGTTCAATAGGGAAACACAAACAAGTTAATTTATAAGTCGTGACCATTATTTCAGAATTTTTTCTCATTTCTCAAATGTACCTCTGCCTCTGGAAATATGACCCAATCCCCAGCAAATGTGAACACAGTGGTGTCATGGACAAGGTGTGCTGAGATTGCCTAGTCTCAGATATTGACACCTGTGTAGAAATGGTATGACGATACAAATAGGAATGATATGATAATCTTTGCACCTCTAAATCTGGTATTTGTCTTGTCTCAAACTTCCACCAAAAAGAAGGAATAGATGAGCTGAAGATACGATTATATTGATATAAATTCAGAGTCTTCTGCATATTGTGTTTGAATGTACATGTCAGATAAACTGCATACTAAGTTGTGAAATATATGCATTTTAAGCACAGTTTTCCCTCTTCAGCTTGCAAGTGCCCTTCTTAATATCTTTTATTTATAACACTTTTGACTACATGTATTGCATAGCTGGATTCCTCCTAAACTCATTGTCATTGCCAGAGTGACATTTGGAGAGTATCAGCTGCAGAATTCCCTATCAGTTGAGCTGTGAAGCCAACAGAAAGCTAGTGACAGTTGTACAGGTTTACCCCACAAGCCTCCTAGGCAGAAGATGAACTTTTAGATATATGTCTGTGCCCTCTTCATCTGAAAGCCAGGTTGTCAAACACATAAACTAGTACAGCAGCTTCAGGACAACTTCTGTACTCCTTCAATGCGCCTGTGGTCTCTCTGTAATTATAAAGATAAGTGCCAAACTAAAATACCAGAGAAATCAGCACAGGGAAAATAGAGCCTGAAAAATAAAGGTCACAATACAGAGAGAAAGTGAAGCTGGAGGGTGAATGACACTTGTCATGTCTTACCTACAGTTCTTATTTTTAAAACTGTTGTCCTTGACCTGGAAACCACGTGATAGGAATTATTAAAAAAATTTCTTTACTTTAGGCTAGTACAGACTAACGCCTCTAAAGTAATTTCAAAGTAAAAAAGAAGAAAGTAATGAGAACAGTGGTTGGCAGATAGGATACTGTAGGAATAAGTGTGTTCAAAGCAAAGTCTTCTTATTCAAATGAAGAGAATAAGGAAGCAGCACTAAGAGAAGTGCCGTGTTGAAGCCAGGTCTACTTTGACTCACCTTATTTTCCCCATCACTGAAAAGGGGAAGCTGCACCATAAATCACAGTCAGAATGTTTTTTTCCTGTTAAATAGACAACTTGTCAGGCAGGTAACTAAATATATGATATGCTTCAGCAATGTAACTTAGGAAAAGAATCAACAAGCTAGACGTGACTTTCAGAATAAAACAATCTATTACTAAGACTGTTGTGTCTTCAAATAAAGTTCTGAGGGCAATTTCCCAGCCACCATTCACTGAGTCAAAGTCAAATGAATCTTAGTGGAAAAGTGTGAACTTTACAGAAATTAGGGCTCATTAAAACAATACCTCTTCAATAACCTCAAACTTCCCACATTAAAATAAATTAATAGATTAATTATTAAACAAACAATTTAATTCTTCCATTGTTATTATGTTAATTTGTGTTATAACAAGGTAAACCTTTAAAAGGGCTAAGCATCAGGTCTAAAAAATGGCATTTAATTCTAAGAACTCCATACAATAAAACAGAAAAAACCCAGTTAAATTCAGATTTTCTATTGAAATCTGAATATATAATAGTATTATTTTTAAAGGGCACTAATTTGTAATTAGAAAAATCTGCTTCAGGCAAATTATAATCAGTGCAGCTTGTCTGCTGTTATTGATGTGAACAGTTAGTGAAAGGATCACACATAATTATTTTGCTTTTTCAAGATATAAGACATATGTTCCTACAAAGATAATATATATTCTTACAGTGACATATATTCTTACAGAATATTTACCAAACATTTTAACTCTTATTTTTGTCCCAAAATATTGCCAATGTGAACTCATAATGGTTGACAAACCCAGAAGTTTTGATGATACAAAATTATCTACTTGAGCAGCCACAGTAATGATCTTCATTCTGCATTTGCTATATGCAAAACACAATGCTGTTTTGCACTTTGATATTATTAAGAACACAGTAAGTTCTAAGTCCTTTGTAAACTTCTAGTCATAAAAGTAGTGTACCGTACTGAATAGAAAATATTGAGAGTTTCTAAACGTTCAAATTCATTCATGTTTACCAGGGACACTATTTAAGATAAAGGCTACAGTATGCGCATATTTGTCCCTGCAGCATTCTGCATCCTGAAACTTTGTAGTGCAGCCATCCTCACAACAAAAACAAGCACTCTGGCATTCTCAGTGCCAAATACACTCCTTTATGAACTAACTTGTCTGAGAGGATACATTTATTTGTTTAAATTGTCTTAACATAAGTGATGTTTCCTGTTCAGCTTTCAAGATTATGCATTTTATATTACTTAGACTACTCCTCACTTTCAGATTTGCATATACCTGCTATTAACACTTATAGGGAGAACTTCAAAATGGTATGCATTATTCATGCCTTTCCTCTTCTAAATATGCTTGATATTTTCCAAAGCCAAACCCATTAGAGCATGTGAACACCACATACAGTTAAAAAATACCCAAACAAACAAAAAAACAAACCAAAAAACCCCCCAACCCCCCAAAACTACTGTAAGAAATACCTTTGGCTGTTTCATATTACAGCAGGGAAAGGATCAGTGTCCTTTGTTTAGTCAGAAATTCTACCAGATGTGCAGAACAGTGCCTGAGCCAGTGTTTGCTGACTAACTTCTATGCAAAACTTCCTTCACATCCTGGAATAAAAAGTGTGCAATTTGTTAAAGGTAACAAGCATTAGCTGTTGTAAATATCCTTTTCTAAGTGGTTTATTTATGCAGCTAGGAACAGGACTTCTGCTCTGATTAAAACTGAAGTGGTGAGCTCAGAGAAGTGTGATCATTCTGACAGATCCCTCTGCAGGAAATAGGAGGGGGAAAATGTATTATAATGCAAATTTTCTTTAGGCTCTTACAAATTCCTGCTACAAGGACTTTGTTTTTTAAGGGTTTCTCTTTCACTTGTAGCTCAATTGGTTAATCTGTGTGTCTTCAAGCCAGGATTTTTCTGTGCAAGAGTGTTCAGACTCATTCTTGAATAATAGCAGGATATTTTTTTTCTTCCAGCAAAGATACAGAACTAATACCAAACAGCCATAGATACAAAAAAATTTCTAATGATTGCTGACCAGTATTGTTTTAGGAATAATCCCACAAAGTTGAATCGTCCTTCTCTGATGACATTTACAAGTAGTGTAGAAAATGTTGATATAAAACTTAGAACATCTTCACACAGACCAGAAACACTCCTGTGTGATCTATTAACTTCAGGAGCAGATTCAAATTACACAGGATTTTTAAAATATTTTTTAATATTATCAGAGAGATAGTATTTTAGTAATTATTTTCCTTCAAGTGCGTAATATAAAGAAGATATTCTGTTCTGTAAGAGCAAACAGACTATTTTACCCTCATAATAATTGTCAAAATAAAATCTAGTATCTATTTAAAAAGTATTTCTTGTATCCTGAAAATGCAAAGAAGAAATAATTTATTCCATTCTAGATGGTCTTTAGATGCACTGACAAACCACTTTCATTTGAGAGATACTAAAAACATCAAGAATATCACTACTATAATATTTTTCTCTTCAGACACTCATGAAAACTCCTTAAAAGCACAGGGATTTTCATTTCCACATACAAATGCACACTCACACATTCAATAGATTTAATTTTGTTAAAACTCACTTCCCAGCCAGCTCACTTTGTGCTTAGTGACTGGAGGCAAGTTTTTAAAGATTTCATTGTTTTATTGTTATGGAGTATATGTCACCTTAAAAATACAGTGTAAAATAGATAGCATAAACTCTCTCCTTATTTTCATTAAAAGCACAAAATATAGTTTTAAGTAAGTAGCAAATACACTAGGAACAGGATATAATGTAGCACTACTAGTCTTAATAGTATATTTGCATCTCAAACTGGCCATGGCACTTACTCTACAGCTGATGTGGTCACAATCAATCTCACAAGTTGAATATAGTTCCAACACATATATGTATATTTTAATTTATTCAGTGTTAGGTTTACAGGTGCAGGATTGCTATCAACAACTTGATCCTTCCTATTCACCCTACTGTTGGACATTCATGTTCAGTAGGAGTCGAACATCTTGTGGTGCCGGTCAAATCTGAAAGTGAGACAATATTTCTTAAGAATTAACATGGAAATTCATACCACAAGAGCTTCTTGTCCCCCAGATCTCTGAGTTGAAAATATAATTTTACTTGCTTGTTTACTTGCAGTTGTCATTGGCATAGGGGACTGAACTTTGTAGCAAAAAGAAAAACATCCTAAAAATTTATTTTTGCTGTGACCACAGTTGTGAAACTAATGAAACACATACATTCACCGTCTTCCCACTCTATCACCATAAAATCAGGAAGAAAGCAAGCAAAAGAGAAAGGATAAATTAAAATCCTTTTCAACCCCATAAAATCTTAATCTGCATAATCTTTAAAAAAAATCTGCTTAAAATCTGTGTCAATGTGTTCTTAAGACAGCAATGGTATAAAACAAGGCCACAAATGTCATTTTACTGACCCACCTAGACTGATCTATACAAAAAACATATATTAGATGGGTTTATATTAGTACCTGAACTTGAACGTCCTTTCTTGAGCCTTCCCTCTGACATACTTTCTTCCGAATTTGAAACATTTTTATTATACACAATGTGAATTTCTAACATGTGATACCTGGGAAAATAAGATCTCCTGAAGCTAATGTCATACTGGAGATGAGAAATATGCAACAAAGACATGCTAGAATATGTTTTCACCAAAGACAAAGGATGACATTCTACCATACCAAAGGCAATGACAGCTAATTATTGATATCAATGCCATTCTTTTTCTCTATATGTAATTTATTTTTTTTCAAAAAAAGTCATAGCACTATGACATTGGAGGTCATATTTATGGATATTATTTTGCTTAGCTTTAGTTATTTTTCCATTCTTTTGACCATTTGAAGTGTTTTTCCCTTTTTTTTTCTTTTTTTTTCCCTTTTCTTTATCTGAAATATTGCCTATAAAAAGTACAATAAAAATAATGATTATATTTTACTCAAAAATATGTTCATATATACCTATTTGATGAGAAATTATATTATAAATCACAAAGCTATGGAAATCGAAAAGGAATATTCAAAAGTTCAAACCTGTATTTTAAAGCTCAAGAATATTCACACTGTATAAATAATCAATTTATTAATTTAATTTAGGAAATATGATATACTTTGATCCACTTCTGTATTTTCAGAAAGACACACCAAAGATGAAACTAAATGGAAAAGAGAAAAAAATCTCATTTAGAGAAAAGAACAAAGGAATTTGTGCAGAAATATTTAATGAGAATGCTAAATAGTCTCTATCTCGCACAGTATGCTCATTTAGAATGGCACAAGGTCTATATTGTATATATCTGGCTTGCAGAAATGGGGGGAGAATTATCTACAGAAACAGAACTTGATGACATGAATACAATGTGAAGAATAATGGTCAGTTAAAGTTTTGATTGTAAAAAGAAATTTGCCATTTTATTTCAAACTATTTCATATCCTGATTGTTATTCTCTGTCTTTGATTATAAAACATTTCCATAGATTGCACTATATGACCATTTTTTGATTTTTTGAAAGGTTTTTCTGACTCATCTTGACACACAGCTTTTCTGACCACTTTATCCTGATTGCTTTGTAATGATGAAGGTTTTTGAGAACTTGGTTAGTGGCCTATTAGGAAATTGTCTTAACTTTATTTTAATGGTAAACAATTATCTTATTTTTTTTAATCTCTGTTTAAGGGTATTTCTTTTAATGTATTTCACCAATTTAAGCAAAGATGGAGGATCTAATGTTTGAAGAACTTCAGGGGTTTTATGAAGATGAAAAAAGTAGTATAGTTAACAGGCTTTTCTGGCCCTGTAAACCTAACTTAATAAAGCCTTATGGGACCTCTAACTTCAGCTAAACAGTAGACTTGCAGTTACATGGTCTATTTTTCCCATTCACTACCAGTTTATGAGTGAAAGACTGGACTTGTAAAAGCTTTTATTGAATTTTCATAGACTTTGAAGGGCATGCTTGGCAGTCCTGGGTATAATGGTTACGGTGGCATAGGTCTTTGACAGAACTGAATTTAGTTACAATAGCAGCTCCCTGGAAGCTGAAACAATCAACACAGATGTTGGACAAGGAAACCACTACTACCTCAGGATGAATAAAATGAAATCTGTGGTAAATTGGTGGCTTTTTGCCCCTTGGTTCAGTTCAAAGGCTGACAATATCCTATTAAACAAAGCACTAGTATTGCACTTGATTTATGACAGGGCATCAGTATTGCTTCCTGCTTGTTTACACAGGAGAGAGAGGTGTGTTTATATATATTTCTTTACTTACTTATTATGTATGATTGTTATTATATATATATATACATACAGTGAGATTTATTTTTTTTCTTTTGAAATACATGCTGGTTTCTGAAAAATAAAAGTTTTGAAATTTTCTGCCTGATGTGCTGCTTTAGAACAGTGAAGCCTTTCAGCAGACCTTATTCTATAGCCATACACTGTTACTTCAATGCTTTGTTTTTCAAATGTTATTTCCTCAGCTTATGTAAGCTGTTGTAGTTTCAGTATTTTCACTGAAGTGTTATAAATTTGCTTTTATTTGGTAACTGGCCCAAAATATTAGAGTCAGAAAATGTAATTTTCTCTGCCTTGATGGCTTATTAAAAGTTAGCATGTTTTACAACTGAAGAAAATAAATACCACTCAGGAAAAACTATACCTGTAGGGGACCATCCAAGGAAAGAACAATTTTCCTTTCACCACAAAAATTCTGTTGTTGAATAATGTTCTTAGAAATATGAAAAGGCTGGTAGCCATCAGGAAGCAAAAATGGAGTTGCTGGTGGAGATCTTTTTTTTCCTATAGTGGTATAATTCAAGATTTTTTTTAAATGAGCTGTATAATTATTATTCCTTCTAAAATAAATAATTGTCCTAAAACTTTTGAGTAAAACCTGGCAACAGCTGAGTTATACAGGAGCTCTCTCTTTGACTGTTCTTCAAGTAGAATTTGTCACTTACTTTGTAGTTCTGACTACATCATTAGTGGAAGAAATGTGATTTCTCATGGTGTACTCTGTCTTTAGGTAGGCTTAGTTTCTTATTTTATTCTCTTGATTGAAAAACATACCAACACCTCCAACTACCTTTTATTGGAATATATCTAGTATGTGTGTAAATGAACCTGCAAACCATAACTAAACTGTTTCTCATCAGCAATTATACTAATTGAAGTACAAAAACTGTATTGGCAATGTAGCACATTCAAATAAAGTATTGCAGAAAGCTAGGAAAATTAGCTCAAACTTTGTTATCTAATATTGAATATATTCAAGCTTTCCTAGGATTATTGAGAAAAAACAGAGCTAAGCTTAAAAAACAGTGACTAAAATCATTGTGAATACTGGTTTGTCAAGGATATGCACACATCATGGTTGCTTTATTTATTTTAAAGGAGTAGCCACACATTAAAAGTAAGATCCCACAGTGCAGTGTGTTCTGGACTGGATTTAATAAAAGACTTTAATAAACCAGCAGAGAGGTACAGAACAAATATCCCTGCCCCACAAGACACTTGTCCCACAATGCTCCCAATTAACCAAATGATGCATACTAACCCCTGGAAGAGTATTTATTCTTTGGCATAGTCTAAAGATCTGTGTCTTCTTTGGTTTTCTTCTAGAAGGGTAGCTGGGAAAATAGCATTAAGGGCATGATGGGACTTTCAAACCAACCCCCAAAGCACCATTTCTGTGGGAAGTTCTCAGCACACTCCTTGTGTCCGTTGACTACTCAAGGAAGGGCCAGCCCCAGCTTGCTCTGTACATAGACAGCATTACCAAGAATCAATGCTTCAGCTGACATAAAAACTTATTAGTCTTGCCTGGTGCGGGGGAAAGTTGGGACTTCACTACTCCAATATGAAGCCAGCAAAGACGTACATTATTTACTTTCTATCTCTTTTATACATTCGTACCGGGCGCCGGGAACGTACACACTGATTGGTTCACATCCCCCGTACGTGGGGCAGGCATGCATGTTAGACACACTGCTATTGGTCCATGTATCAACACTCCTCATTGGTCCTTGTTCTTCCTGGTAGTGTACTGGTCACGTGACCGGAAGCATACCCGGCTGCCTTCCGGTGTCCAACTGGAAGCAGATGATGTCATATCTGGTTCCTGCCCCTCGAGATGACCTCTAATATATGGCTGCGTGTATAACCCACAAGGCTACCAAGTAGCTGGTTCATTACATGCCATCGACCTACCCCAACAGCCTGGAACTAGCATTTTTTACATCTCTTGACTTGCTACAAAAAACAGTTAACACTGAACTTTGTTACCTGGAGTCAATGAGAATATTACTTTGTCACACAAGGACAAATCCTCTCATTTCAATTCTCACAAAGAAATGATTTAAGATCTTTGTCTTCACAGAGTGAAACACAAATATTTAATTCCAACTTTCATTTTATAATCTCACATGTGTGGCTTTTTGAGAACAGTCGCTAGTGTAAAAATAAAAAGGATGCACACGGAATGAGAATATTAGGTTATTTCATAAATATGAACAATGACTAGAAGGAGACATTAAAAACCTCACAAGATTTTCTGGCTTTCATAATTTAATATTGCAGCAAAGTTAGTCTGTAGTTGGAAAATAGTAATCTGAAATGATGTAGTTTGAGCAAAAGAAAAATATATACCACTATTTTCTTCATCATCAAACATACATTTTACTGTGCAAATCAGGTTTACAGGCATATTGACATGTTTACAGGGTTTCCATGAGAAAAGGAACCCCAACTTTTCACACTGATATTTTTTTCTAAGTATTCTTTGATATCTCTATGAATTTTTAGGTGCTACAAAACCTCCCTGTATGTGATCTTAGTTCATTGACTTTTCCTTTGAAATAAGTCAGAGAGTTTACTTTGTAAAAAATATAGAAGCCTATACAAACTGAGGATAGTAATGCAGAGGAGAAATTTCATTTCAGTTATAACTTGCAACACAGTGGTATAAAAAAACCCCAAAACATTATAAAGTGTATGGGGCCAGGAACTTTCATGCAAACATACTCCATCTGAAAATGATCATTTACCAGAGCCGAAATGGTATGTAGAAACAGGACCACACACCATTGCTTTCCTGTCAGTTTACTCACAGAATTTCTCAGGAATTTTCTTGGTCTGAGACACCTCAGAATATCCAGAACAGCAATTTTTCAAAAATTTGTCTGCACCTGGTTTCTGAAGCCATGTGGTTGCAGATACAGCCCACCTCCCATATTTTAGGATGCTCTTTTACCTGGGAGC
>VZRW01005072.1:0-24308 GCA_013398125.1 Aegotheles bennettii
GCTGAAAGGGTGGAAGCGGGACTACTGGCAACACAGAAGGAAGCCTATTTGGGCTTCTATGCTATGGCAAGATATCGCTGCCCAGCTAGAGACACTAACGGTGAAGGTGTGGTATGTGGATGTCCACATCCCAAAGAGCCGAGCCACTGAGGCGCATACACAGAACCATCAAGTGGACCAAGCAGCCAANCCAAAGTGTTCCAAACAGATTTAGATTGGGAGCACAGAGGGGAATTGTTCTTAGCTCAGTGGGCTGATGACACATCAGGTCATCAAGGGAGAGATGCAGCACACTGATGGGCCCGTGACCGAGGGGTGGATTTAAGCTTGGACTCTATCTCACAAGTCATCCACGATTGTGACATATGAGCCACAGTCAAACAGGCCAGGAGGTTGAAATCCTTGTGGTAAGGGTTAAAATACAAGTATGGAGAGACCTGGCAGGTTGATTACATCACACTCCCCCGAACTTGCCAGGATAAGCGCTACGTGCTTACAATGGTGGAAGCAAGCACTGAGTAGCTGGAAACATACCCTGTGCCTCATGCCTCTGCCTGTAACACTATTCTGGGTCTTGTGAAGCAAGTCTTGTGGCAGCACGGTACTTCAGACAGAATAAAATTGGGCAGTGGGACTCACTTCAAAAACAGTCTAATAAGTAATTGGGCCAAAGAGCATGGTACTGAGTGGATCTATCATATCCCTTATCATGCACCAGCCTCCAGAAAAATTCAACACTAAAATGGATTGCTGAAAATCACACTAAAGGCAATGGGTGGTGGGTGGCACTTTCAAAAACTGGGACAAACATTTGGCAGAAGTCACCTGGTTAGTTAACACCAGGGGATCCATCAATCAAGCCAGTCCTGCCCAATCAGGACTTTTACATACAGTAGAATCCAAATCCAAATCCATCGGGTGTTGGGAAGAGCTTTGGACCCTTTTCCCTGCATCAGCTTTGCCATGAGAGACTTTTGGGATACTATATGGGCGATCATCAGGATTGGGTTTCATATATGCTTGTATATTTTTTTCCTCTTCCCGCCTGTTACTGTCTCTTTCCCATTCTATTAAACCTGTTATAGTTTTAACTTCCAATCTTTATGCCTCTCTTCCTTATTCCCCTTTTATCTTCCCCTGGGAGGGTGGAGAGGAGTAACAGAGAGCAATTCTGTTCTCTGGGTTGCAGCTCCTTGAGAGAGGAAAGTGGCTTATCCTTGTTCAGTGTGCTCACCTGCTGCATATCTTCATTGAGTCAGACTTCTTGGAAGTGACAGGAAGAACATCATTTGACATGTCATCTGATTTGGAGGCCAGCAGCTAGAAAATACATAGTTCTACATGTAAGCTGAGCAAGTACAAACTGAGGGACTCATTTTGCATAAAGCAGAACTGTCCATTAATCATTTAGCACCAGCACAGTACTTTTCTACTAAGCAAATTTTAACTTATCTCTGTTCAACCCATTCAAGTTAATGCTCCAGCAATAGCTCACTCTATCCTTGAGAGTCCTTCAGAGGCAGCAGTGGAGAACTAATGTTTTTTAATGGAACATTTGTATAGCAGCTGAGAATCTATTGCTTATGCATTTTCAATAACAGAAAATACATGGGCTGCAGGTAAACTGCCTTCTGTGATTCCCTTTCACAATTGGATTACAGGGCAGTTCTTAAATACCTATTCTGAGACCCAAACCGAAAACAGACAAGTCCTTGAAACTGAATCTTTTGGGAATTTGGACCTTCCTGGCTCTAGGGGATAAGCAGACATTTTTTCAGTTTTATTGAGAACCTTTTGTCACTGCTGTAAACTTTAGCCTCTAAGCAGAGATGCAGAAAGAGTGAAAAGTACTTACAACAAAATATTTTAATAGACAAGAGCTCTGTAGTCACTTCTACAGAGGCTGTCAAAAATTTAACGGATAGAAAAAGAGCTTAACAATTCAAAGAAAGAAAGCTCAACTAAATTCATGAAGCAGCTTAGAAGATTATGTCCTCTACACTGGAAGGACATTGAAAGGGATTGACCAAAATATATCTATTATAGTCATATTCAACCTGCCTTTGTTTTAAGAGCCCAATTGCTCTAATGATGTTTGATTTAATTTTGAAGACTACAACTTGTGATCGCATACATAGAGACGGAGATCTGAGATCTCTTCATCATGAGCACATAGCATCAGCCACAGCCACTGACTCCAGAGCATGAAACAGAGAAGAAACTAACAGTTTATTCAGCAAACATCCTAGAGAGTTTAGTTGTAAAGAGAAATCCAAAGAGATGGAACCATCTGCTTCAGTGCTGCTGGTAATTTGGCCTATTAATTATGTTACACAGGAGAACTGTTGTCAGTGAAAGGCATGGTGTAAGTGTCTACAGCCTATACTTCACTGAGTTTATACAATTACCGATGGAAAATTTAAGATGGCTCAGTTCATATAAGTTCCCTAGTACAAATATTTATGTAAACTGTGCCTTTTAAATCATCTCTGTCAAAATTCAAGCTAGCATACTTCTGGCATGTTTACCTAGTCTCAGTGGAAGTGTCTGACCTTCACATCATTTTATGTAGGTAGTGAAAACTGCTGTTAATGACATATTTTAAGTGAAATGTTGCTTATTTTGGGATGGAGCAAGTCATATTGTGGAAGTTACATATATCTTCTCTGACTGGTCAACCCCAAACCCTTGGTTTTTACTAGAAAAAAGTGTGTTATTTTACTAAGCACATATGTATATATGCATGTGTAGATTTATATTATATAACTATTTTTATATATTAAACTATATATGTATAATTATACAGTATACGGGTGTTTAAGGTCTTTAGACCTGGTTACTTCAATTTATGCAAGTTTGATGATCTTCCACAAGTTGTGGAGCTTGGAGATTTTACTTCCTTTTTTGATGTTTAAGCAAACCAAAGGACTCGTAACACAGGGAAAACCTCATTCTCTCCATTCCATAAAATTGGGTTAGAAAGCCTCCCCAAGACATTTCTACTTGCATTTTTCTCATGTACTTCTGCTTTCTGAATTCCAGACACAAGAATCACAGCATGTGCAAAAAAAACCTCAAGGGAGCAGAGAAAAAATTGATTTCAGCTTGGGAGGGCTGCACTGTCCAAAAACCACAGAGGACACAGCAGGGCTGCGAGGCTGAGGTGGTCAAACCCTCTGCCTCTTGGAGAGAAAAGCTAAACTACTTCAGAAAGCTCAAATCATCCACACAGCACCACCAGGGGACACAGCCAGAGAAAGTGTTTTAAACTTGAACCATCCATTTAGTTAAAATTCATTATTAACATCAGAAAACTCAGCTAAATGCGTCAGTAATTTAAATCCTACCTGGCTATAACAAAGCAAATTCTGCCAGCTTCATTTACAGAAGGTTAGATGAGTTCAGTGTGAAATATAACTGCATACTTAAGATCTTGGTAAAGAACATTCACAAAATACCAGTCTTAAGCACTTGGGAGCACAATGGAAACTATCCCATTTGATCTCAGAATGAAAATAATGCAAAATTTCAAACCTAGCTGCAACTAAATAATTTGGATCTAAAATCTATAGCTGACCTTTCCATATATATCTCTTTTCTTTACCTTGCCCCCATCCCACTGTGAAATGTGCAATAACTGCACAGCAGATGATTTTTGTTTTCTAAGAACATGACATGACCATTATTAATGTGGCCTGGTATTAGTCTGTTCTTCTTTTCATCTTTATCAGACCTCTATATCTCTCTCAGAGGTCTTGTTTACATAAAACAGTGCACTTGGATGCATGGTGCTTAATGAGTTTCTGTAGAACACAACTCTCTGGAACAGAGTAAGTAAAGTACACTACTCTTTTTAATTATGAATCATTTGACTGTGTTAAGAGAAAGAGAACTTCAGCAAAGGGTGCCAGAAAACGTCTTTCTAATTTTTTTTATTGCTATAAAGAACAGCCATAAATTATGAGTTAGGACAATGTTGCTTTGGCTCCAAGCAGAAACAGTAGGAAGAGGAAAAACCCCCAGCTGTGCTCATATTTCATGCTCCAGGATCAGTGAGTGGTTCCTTCCTACATCTACAGGGCTTTGCTGAGGATGGTATAATGAAGTTGGCTAAATTCTGGTCTCAGTGACCAGGCTATCCTGGGGTTCCTGAGAGAACTTCCCAGCTTCAGATTCACATTTTCCCTTGGATTCTGATGAGCCTTGGGTTCACACAGTCCATCCAACACTTCCTGCTTTCTATTGAAAGAAAACCCATGTGAGGGGGCATCAATGAAGTCGTAGTGTGTCGATGCTCTGGCCTGCAGCCAACCGCAGAGCTCTCTGGCCTCATGGACAGAGGCACCCAGGCAATCCATGACATTTTGATGGTCATGGGCATTTTACTGCACACTCCAAAAACTGAGGGTTTGGCATGTGAGCGAGATATGCTCACTCCATCATCCACACACCTACCAGCATAGCGAGAGATGCAGCATGGTTAACTGGCTCTATGC
The DNA here is from genome assembly GCA_013398125.1 of Aegotheles bennettii. Taxonomy (NCBI): domain Eukaryota; kingdom Metazoa; phylum Chordata; class Aves; order Caprimulgiformes; family Aegothelidae; genus Aegotheles; species Aegotheles bennettii. The sequence continues at coordinate 4,497 of VZRW01005072.1, forward strand.
CTTTAGCAAACAACACAATTTCCACAAAAACCTACCTCAGAGGGCGTGATTTAGACCCTTTCTCTAAATTTTGCCAATCCAGTTATAAATAACTGTGTTCTTCCCATAAGTAAGGAAATTATTGCAATGTTTGCAAAAGGGAACAATTGCAATGTTTGTGACTGCTGATTTCCTTGAACTGCATAGTACAAAACCAGGCTGTCTTGTGCAAGCCCCAGCACAAAAGCATACCAGAGGTTGGATGGGCAGAATCAAGGACCCATCAAGGACCCACAGTCTTCAAGACCACTCTGGGTCATATCACCAGGACACAAAGCATCATGTTTTCCACAAGAGCTGCAGGAGCAGCAGGAAAACAGAGGACATGAAGTTGCTTCGAGACCATCTTTGTCTCCCTCTGCTCTTCTCCTTTCTACTCTGGGCTGCATCCCACAGAAGAGCCAGACTGGCTCCACAGGATCTCATGGAGTCTGGCACTACTAAGGTGGGCAGGGGCTTATTTTTTTATATATTTTGCAATACAGCAAAATTAATATATCAGATTAGACAAAATTGGCACACTCAGCCCAGAAGCCCAAACTGGATTTAACAGTGAATGAGAATAGTGATGTCATCCAGTAAAAAATGGAAAACCAACTCTACTGAACCAGTAAATTATTTCAGAGTATTAAGCTGATAGTTAATTTGGGGTAACGGAAAACTCCCATTGCAAATCAGCCATACTTTGCTCTTGTCATCAAAAGAAAGTAGGAACATTCTTACATTTTGACTCTTTACATGGCTGTTTGGTAAGATATTTCTTCCTCCAGCAGAATTTCCAGTTAAAATCAAAGCCTTGGCTACATAAGAACAAGATAGATAAGCTATCCCATTTAAATTGCTGAGCACTATGCCCCTGTTAAGAGTTCAGACTGTTGTAAATATCATAGGTCATGTTGCGTGTAAACACTCCCGAGTAAGAGACATAAGATGTCAGAACAAATAATGGTCAATAGTAGAGAAGGAGTTAACCCAGTCATCTCTCAGAGAAACTAAATGCTCAATACTTTAAGAAACCTCTTTGGATCTGCTTATACGTGTAATTTGGCCAGGATATTGTTGATCCCAGGCTGGAGAGACATATTTTAAAGCTAGTTATTTTGGTATTTCTACATGCACCATCTTTGTCAGATTAAAAAGGTCATTTTTCAAATCAAACAATATCCAAGTTATTGGCTATTATGGGTGAAGATTGATACTCTGCAAGCATGCAAGATTACAAGGCACAATACATGCTTAATAAAATAGAAACATGCTTAATAAAAAGAATTCCAGATAGTCACACAAAAAAACCCCCAACATTAAAATTGAACTCTATGTGTGCATTTAAAAGACTGGTTTTGCCTTGTAACTCAGAGTGTCAGCACATTGCAGCTAATTCTTTATTTTTTGGTATTCTGAGGTGACAGTTTAGAGGGGTTGGATCTCTCAAGGATATCAGTCCAAAAGCAAGGGACTATAAAAGCCTGTAATGCTACAGAAAGTCTGAGCTGATGTAGGGAATATGGTAAAAAGAAGCAAAGCAGCAAAGGGTTCAGAGGAGAAAAAAGTCAAAATTCAGAAGATTTTCAGAAACCCAAAGTAGAAAAAAGAACCATAAACAATAGTAAAATAAAAATGGTAATTCTTTTTTTAACCTACATAAAAAAATATTTTGAGTATGAGATGATGCTTATGGAGCAGGAGGGGGAAGGGTCCTTCTTTATTTAGCTTGTGGTTGAATTCAAAATTAACTAGAAGAGAAAACCCAAGTGTGTTGGGTGCTTCATATGTTCATCTTAGATTCAAATGCTCCTGAGAAGTGCATTGCTCCATTTCAGTGCAGCTAAAAAACCCCCAGCTTTCTAGTCAAATAGGATATTTATTCCTGCAGCACACAGTCTGATTATTATGGATCTGCTCCCACAGGCTTCATGCAAGCCCTTCCTTAAGACTATTTCTTATAGCTCCATAATCCACAACGCTGTTCCACATAATAACAGGCTAATCAGTGCCCTACTTTTAAAAACGCAAGAAGTTTTTGACGTGCTGCGTAACAGTACTTCCCAAACAGTCCATAAACCTGCCCCAGCAGTTTCCTCCTCCATTTCCTTGCTTGGTGTTATCTCTCTCCGCATCTTGTCTTGTAGAGTTCAATTTAGATTGCAATGTCTTTGGGCTAGAGGTCACATAAATCACTTATGGCTCCACACAAATATTGAGTAACAGCAGAATCTGACTTTGGAGCCATAAAATGCTACATAGACTTTAGGTCCTAGAAGAAGTCTCAAACTTTTAGGCATACCTAGATGGTTAATTGAAAGGCAGTACTCCACAGGCTATCAAAAAAGTGAGAATAAAAGGTAAGGGAAAAGGGAAGTTTTTCAGAGTCTTCCTGAGCATTTTTGCTACATTGCACAATTAAGTCTTCAAGCTACAAACTTAGGTTCCTGATCACATAGGTATGTATCAGTAAATCAGTTCTCAACTTCTATTTGAAACTAAAACTTTAAATTCTGGCTCTGTTGAAGTTGAAGATAATTTTGTGCTTTCAGACCGGGGAGGTTTGGGGTCTGAGTGACATTTGACTCCCGCAAACGATTGCCACCACGAACTCTGCCATGAAAACTATTAATGTTCATGCACTGAACTTGGCACCCCTTTCACAGTTGCCTTCTTTTACATCATTAGGCTCTATAGGATGTTCACATTTATCTGACAATATTATACATTACATTACAAGAAGTACTAAAAGTCCAAATTTTACCAGTGTCTTCAAAAAGCTGTGGCAGGGAAACAGCAGCCTGAAGCAAGGAATGTGTAATCCAAGTATACAATAGAAATGTTGAGATCTTAAGAAGGAGGAAGAAAATCACTTATACTCCCACATCACTATATGATACCTCAGTGCCCAATTACATGAAATAAGGTGTAGGTAAACAGGAAGAGAAAAAGGAGGTCATTGATCTTGAGTGAAACATTTGACTGGGGAAAAAAAATACATTCTGGGGCATGCAGCCACCTATAAGGCAATAAAAACTTGCTCTAGAAACTCCAGAGGGCATAAGAGCAATAAAAGTTACAGAAGTTAGTATTCAGACAGACTTGTGGAGTGTGTGCAATGTCTTTTCTCTTTCCCAAAAAAATTCCCTGGCAAGAAACAAAGGTCGCATTCAGGGATGTGCCTTGCTGCTCCAGGTCAGTATGCAACTGTTGCCTGCAGTTGTGGCATGAACCAAAGCCCACTGATCCTGTTGTCATCAGCTTCACTGAGCTTCTGATCAGTATTTTGCTATCTGTGAATTCAATATAAGGATTAAGTTAGGAGTCCTGCCCCTAGCTTTTTTTTGCTCTTCGGTGACAGTAAGAATCAGCAACCCACACTCAAACATGACTCACCGTACATGTAGAAGCATTGTTTTAGGCTGTCCTAGGGCCGCAAATTGGAAAGTCCAGATTTGGCTCTCAAGTTTTTCCCCCAAAATCAGAGCTGTTCAGATGTGGATTTTAATTTGGTTTGAAGTCTACGTAAGAGAGGTTGGTCCTGGTACACCACAAAGGCTCCCTGGAGAGAATCCCACCCTTCAGACAGTAATACACAGGAAATTAGGGGAAGAGAATGGAGACAAGCAAGACCAAATCCCCCTTGTTTTGCCTTTGGAGGCTGTACATGTGCAAACTGTTCAGTCCTCACTGTATGCTGCACCATGTCAGAATGGGAGCCCGGTTTCCCATGACTTTTCACTGGCAATCCAGACACAACCACTGAAGGCTGATGCAATGAAATGAGAACCTGGATTGGGAAATTTACATCCTTCTGCTAGAGTACAAGCAACTTTACTAATAATGCATCTTCTAGGCTCAGCCCTTTGTCTAGGCCAGTTCTGCTTTACACAGTCTGATCCCACATAAAATACTTTTCATCAGAATGCAGTAAGGTTCACCAGCACATGCTTATATGCACAAATCAAATAGTCTTTGTATAACAGGGTGCCCAGCTCCTAAATTCCTTGTTGTGAGATGGAAGTTACCTATCCACTCAAGTATTTCATTATAAAAAGTGGTCTTATTACTAATGAAATATGCAATAGTACTTCAGTAGCATATTATATGCCTGGGCTCTTCAGTTTGACATAACTGACAAATAGATGCACACATTATTTTTCTTCTTAGCATTTTGAAGTTGCCATGGATATCTGGTTCATATAATAATGCCCCTTAAAGACAAACAGTACCCACAGAATATATCTCAGATTCCAGGCCCCTAGAAAGGGGTGCATGTGAATGGTGCTCAGAGGTGAACTCTGACATTCAGCTCCACAACTCCTGCAAGTAACTGCAATTGCAATTTTTATCTGCTCTGAAGATCTGATACGGTGCCTGGCTGTTTCTTTGTTGTAGATGTCTGGGAATTTCCTGCAAAGCATGTAATATGCTTGAGGCATAAAGTTATTTGCAAAAAAAAAAAAAAAACGGGGTGTATTATTTGGCATTTTTCCATATTGACTTAATTCAAAGGTTATGAACAAAATAGAAATGGAAAAAACCTTTCCATTACAGAATGCCACTTACATACACTCTGAATCTTGATAGTTTAAACCACAATAAGCACTACAAGAACCAAGATAAAACCTCAAAGAGATTCATAGCAGTTAATTGTAAGTCTCATTAAGCTAAGCCCAGCAGACCCCATTAGTTCAGTGTCCAATGCAACAGGATGAATGAAGAATAGTGTGGTTTGTCTACTGTGATCCTGGGAAAAAAACCACTGCATCTTGTCTTCATCACAGGCAAATGAAACATATCTATTCTGTGGTCAAAGATCATAGAATCATAGAATCATAGAAAGACATACAAGACATAGTCCTGCAGACTTATCACAAGCCCTGTGTTTAAAGTATCTTACTGCCTTTTTTTTGGAGTTACAGGATTCTGTCAAAGTCCTCCTTTGATTCAAAAAGGTTTCAGTCTTCCTTCATTATAAAGTGTGATGCCATGAGCCTGGAGTCTTCAGGAAGCCAACAGAGAGGTGGCCATATTATCTAAGAACTAATCTGATTTAAGAGCTTGTCTCGCTTTGAACACAGAGACTGCAATACCACATACAGGAAAAGTAGTTTTGAGATCCCTAAATGAAACACTCTAGGACCAAGGCTTTTAGTTCTTTTTTATTTTGTCTGTTTGTGATTTCTTTGTGCTGAACTTGAGATACCTGAAAGTACTAAGAGGGGCAGCAGCTGAGTGTTTAGCTTTTTTTACTTTCATCATATTTCTTTAAACAGATGCCACAGATATGGAGGCATTGTTATTACTAGCAATTTCAATAAAAGTCTTGGTCTCAACTTGAATACATGTTCTAACAGGGCTTAACATCACTAATCCAAATCTTATTCTACCAGAATAACCTCAAGAACGCTTCCAGTTTGATACAGTCACCTGTCCACAGTTAGGCCAAATACAAAAGACTCTGTTCTTAAAGCCTTTCAAAACCACATTTTCTTTACATTCTTAATGTTATAAACAGGGGAAGTTAATTTTCATCCTTTAGAAGGGCTACTTTTCCTAGACCACTGGAAGAAATTGCTTTTGTTTTTTCTAGCATCCTTGAGGTTGAAACTGGGATATTTCACAGAAGACTCAAAGAATACAAATAAGATAAAGCTAAACTGATGGTGTCCAGTGATGAGACTGCATAGCTATTGATGAAGTAAACCAACAAGGCAGGGAAATGCTAAACGCGAACCTCTGTGCCCAACAAGATCATGGAGGAGATCCTCCTGGAAAATATGCTAAGGCACATGGAAAATAAAGAGGTGACTGGTAACAGCCAACATGGTTTCACTAGGGGCAACTCATGCCTCATAAATTTGATGGCCTTCTATAATGGTGTTATATAGTTGGTGAATAAGGGAAGTGCAGCTGATGTCATTTACCTGGACTTGTGCAAAGTCTTAGAGGTGCGGGAATAGGCCATCTCCTTGTGCCAAAAACAAGCCAGCAGGGAAGAAGATCAGCCTGGCTGAATGGAGAGATCTGGTTGCAACTCAGGGAAAAAGGGAGAGTTTATTGCCTTTGAGATAAGAGGCAGGCCGCTCAGGAGGATTACAAAGTTGTCATGAGGCTATGCAGGGAAAAAATTAAAAGGGCTAAAGCCCAACTAGAAATTCTTCAGCTTCAGCTGTTTAAGACAACAAGAAATGCTTCTATAAATATATTAGCAACAAAAGGAGGACTAAGGGGAATCTCTATCCTTTATTGGATGCAGGGAAAAACATAGTGTTCAAGAATGAGGAAAAGGATAAGATACTTAATACCTTCTTTGTCTCAGTCTTTAGTAGTAGGACCTGTTGTTTGCTGGGTACCCAGCCCCCTAAGCTGGAAGGAAGAGAAGGGAAGGAGAATGAAGCCCCCATAATCCAAGATGAAATGGTTAGTGACTTGATACATCACTTAGACACACACAAGCCTGTGGGTCTAGATGGGATCCACCCAAGAGTACTGAAGGAACTGGCAGGAGTTCTCACCAAACCACTTTCCATCATTTACCAACAGTCCTGGCTAACCAGAGAGGTTCCAGTTGGCTGGAGATTGGCAAATGTGACAGTCATCTATAAAAAGGGCTGGAAGGAGGATTCAAGGAACTACAGACCTGTCAATCTGACCTTGGTGCTGTGGAAGGTTATAGAGCAGATCATCTTGAGTGCCATTACATGACAAGTACAGGACAACCAGGCAATCAGGCCCAGTCAGCATATGTTTATGAAAAGCAGGTCCTGAGTGACTAACCTGATCTCCTTTTATGACAAGGTGACCTGCTTAGTGGATGAGGGAAAGACTGTGGATGTTGTTTACCTGGACTTTAGTAAAGCCTTTGACACTGTTCCCACTGGACTCTCCTGGAGAAACTGGCACTCATGGCTTGGGCTGATATACACTTCACTGGGTAAAACACTGGGTGCATATCCGGGCCCAAAGAGTTGTCGTGAATGAAGTTAAATCCAGTTGGTGGCCAGTCACAAGTGGTGTTCCCAGGGCTCAGTATTGGGGCCAGTTCTCTTTAATATTTTTATCAATGATGTGGACGAGGGGATCGAGTGCACTCTCAGTAAATTTGCAGATGACACTAATTTGGGACGGAATATTGATCTGCTTGAGGGTAAGAAAGCTCTGCAGAGGGACCTGGACAGGCTGGATTGGTGGGCTGAGGCCAATTGTATGAGATTCAACAAGGCTCAGTGCCAGGTCCTGGACTTGGGCCACAACAACCCCATTCAACACCACAGGCTTGGAGAAAGAGTGGCTGGAGAGCTTCCCAGCAGAGAAAGACCTGGGGCTGAATATGAGCAGTGTGCCCAGGTGGCCAAGGCAGCCAACAGCATCCTGGCTTGTATCAGGAATAGTGTGGCCAGCAGGACTAGGGAAGGGATTGTTCCCTTGTACTCGGCACTGGTGAGGCCACACCTCAAATAGTATGTTCAGTTTGGGGCCCTCCACTACAAGAAAGACATCAAGGTGCTAGAGTGTGTCCAAAGAAGGGCAACAGAGTGTGAAGGATCTGGAGAACAAGTCTTATGAGGACCACATGAGGGAACTGGGGTTGTTTAGTCTGAAGAAAAGGAGGCTCGGGGGGGACCTCATTACAACTACCTGAAAGGAGACTGCAGCAAGGTGAGGGTTGGTCTCTTCTCCCTAGTAACAAATGATAGGATAAGAGGAAATGGCCTCAAGTTGCACCAGGGTAGATTTAGGTTGGATATTAGAAGAAACTTCTTCACTGAAAGGGTTATCAAACACTGGAACAGGCTACCCAGGGAGGTGGTTGAGTCACCATCCCTGGTGGTGTTTAAAAGACATGTACATGCGGTTGCTTAGGGACATGGTGTACCACCAGACTTGGTTGAGTTAGGTTAATGGCTGAACTCAATGATCTTAAAGGTCTTTTCCAAGCAAAAGAATTTTATGATTCACACTCCTAGAACCTGCCTGCCTGTTCTTTCAATTTGTTCCTATGCTGCTGGTCACTTCATGGTCACTTGCTAGATTTACAAAAAGTAGCATTAATTTAACTAGCCCTTTCTATCCAGAAGAGGTTAGGGCTTAGGGTTTTGGGGTTTTGTTTGTTTTTAAATCATAATTTAAACAAACAAACAAAACCAAACCAAAACAAAAAACACCTGTGTTGTGTAGGGAATAGGGTGGTCACATAGCACTCCTTCCCCATGGAGACCCCGAATTCTCTTTTCTCTTCCCACCTTGTTTCTCAGATTGGGATTCCCTGTGAAGGATGGTGACACCTGCTAGCTGCTCAAATCAGGTATGTGGTCTGGTGAAACTTTTACAGACACGTTTTCATGTCTGAAACACCAAGTTATGATCAATTTATTAATGTCATGAGATAGACACAATGCCAGTTGGGCAGTCAGAAGCAGACAGTAATCAACTTTTTGGAAAACCAGGATTTATCATGTGGTTAATGCCAGAATTTGTTTAGAAGTGATCATTTAATGCAAGTGTTGAGTACATATTTTCTTGAGGTAACATATTTGTAAGATTCAGAGTTCATATCTGGCAATAGGTAGAATGATCATTAGACAGCAAACAAGGGAGTATCATCCTCACTTTCTACAAAGTAATACTCTTCAAGTTGTTGTTTATGTTTAATTCCAAGTCTTGATATAAGACAATTTATAGTACCCCATCATACACAAGCATTTCAAAGCCTAGATAACGATGCAGTTGTGTAGCAAAATGCTACAGATTTTTAAATAAACTATTAAATTGCTGTTGTCATAGTCTTGACTTTCATTGTCTTGTACTTCATACAGCCAGCTGATGTTCAAATGTGTTTTGTGATTTTCATCTTCTCCCTTAGGCTTACCCACAAAACTCTACCACATACTTATTCAGCAAATTAACGAAATTACTTCCTTCCCAAAGAAAAGCTTAGATCTTCATGGGGAAGGCTGATGGGTTTTGGCAGAAAAATCTGGAATGATGGAGTCACTAACTAACTGTAAATCAGCTACAACTATGGATCAAGGAAGCGTGGATTCAAAGAAGGCCATAGTGAGACAAATCCTGGTTTTGTTTATAATCTGTAACTTCATTGACATTAGCTGAACTACAATCAGACTCCTTCAAATTCTCACACCTACAGTACAGAGTTATACATATGCAACACAAAGTTCATTTTCACCACTGACAACCTACTAGGTCAACTTCCTCCCTTTTATGTCTATTAAAGGTACAGATTATAAGCAATATATATAAGCAATAATAAAGAAGACACATAACTTGTAGTTTATTTTTAAGAAGCATTGTGAAATTCATTACACACAAAAGTCAGAACAGGGCAAATTCTAACTCAATGTGTCAGTTTTGAAGTGCTGTATTTAAGCCATAAGTAATCCTTCCTATAGATGTGAGGTGCAGCACATAAGTCAGACAGCCCTGGAAGAGAGACACTTTGATGACCAGACATAGACCTGTCGGCTGGCTACCTGCTTTCCGGACAGGAAAGCTTAAATTCTTTATTTCCTAGGCATGATCCCGCTGCCAGTCCCACTCACACAACCTCAACAGGATAATCTATTCTTATTCCTCTAGAAGTAACACGTAAAGCCCCAAGTCAAAGGTGCAGAGCCTCTCCAGCTAAGAAACCCTTTCCCCTGTAATCCCCCTTCCCCTTTTCCTTGGGCTGCTGTCAGCTCTGAGTAGGCTCTGCAGGACTTGGAGGTGCCCAGCTGAATGAGTGGGGATCACCCTTCTTTTAGCAGTCGCAGGAGAACTACCTCACTGCCATCCATCCATCGCACACAGAGGGGATCACAGAGCCATATGACCACATGTAGTTCTCATCTTGGTGGCTGCAGGCTTGTGTCTTGACCATAATTTTCAGTGCCTATTGCTCTCCAAACCTACACAACTCCTGGGTGGCCTTTTAGGCAGATGCTGGAGACAGTCCCCCATCACCTATCCCAGTGGAGAGATTGCCTCCCAGGGCAGGCTGACTGCACTGGTGTTGGGGATGATGATGGAAGGCCTCTATTTCTGTCATTTGTAATGGAGGGATTTGAGTGGGAGCTGAATCCTGTCAAGTGCTTCCTGTCCTGCACACACCCTTGCCAAAGAGCTCTTTGGAGCATATGGAAAGGGGATTAATGATAATAGCTATCTGCCTGTCAATTGATAATCTCAAGCAGCACTTGCTGGATTTTGCTCATAAATCTCCAATGCACAATACTACAAGGGCACCTGAAAGGAAACTTTGCAGGGAGTATGCACAGTAAGCAACAAGGTGGATGAATGACTCTGCAGGGTATGAGTGCAGATCATAGCCCCCACACCAGATGCAGTGAAGCCTTTTGGAGTAGGAAAAAGACATGCATTCAAAGTCATTTTGCCATCAAAGTAGGTTTACCCAATTAATTATTTTCAATCATGTCTTAGAATTCATTCCACTATGCATTTTAGAAATAGTTATCCTGGGACTGTATTCGCTTAGCATAGTTAGTAACATAACACTATCCAGGCAGCTCTCCTTATCCAGTACCAGCACTTGGACTTAACATTATATAACAGACATTAAGTTTCTTAGACCAGGATAACAGGTCAGGCCTAAAAAAAGGTCTAATCTTAATCTTATAGAAACCTTCAATAGGAGTGATTTCTGACCCTCAGAAGTTCTGACTGTGTTTTACTAAAATAATAGTCAAAGCAATTGCATAGCCTTTAGAGATGTTGCATGTAATTCTTCAAATGAGGCAGCAGAAGAAAATACAAGGTGCAAAAAACTGGTAAGATGACCAAGAGCTCACCAGCTGATCATGCACATTAGCACTCAACTCTCAAAGAATGAAACTGTTATCCAAAAGCCCCATGGGTTACTGACATTACAGGAGGGAAGGACATCCTTCTGCAATGCCTTGGATTAGTTTCCTTTACTTTGGCAAGATGAGGACTGTAAGGACATTCATGCTGACCTCATTTGAAGAACTTCCTAATGAGTCAGAAAGACAAGCTACTTTGGCTCCAAAGACAATTCCTCTACTATCCATACTCAGCAGTCTCTTATTCACAACTATCTTACTTTCCCCATGCTCGTACCCCACTTTCTGCACATTTCTGCATATCCTAAAGAAGTAGCCTTGAAAAACTTAAAGCATGGTGTGAAATTGGACTTCAGTAGTCTCAGACCATGTGCCCTCTACTGACAATTCACATTAGTCAGGCTGCCGAGTACCCAACACCTACTCTGCCCTTGACATGCTTCCACGCTGTTGTATGTCAGCCTTGGTAGGCAGCTGAGTCCCACACAGCTGCTCCCCTCACACACTGTAGGTAAAGCAGGGTGACAGAAACAGAAGGTAAGTGTGAAAACCATGGATTAAGATAAAGACAGTTTGTAGGTAAAGCAAAAGCTGCACATACAAGCAAAGCAAAATAAGAAATTCACTCATTACTTCCCATTGGCCGGCAGGTGTTCAGCCATTTCCAGGAAAGCAGAGCTCCATCACACATAACTGTTACTTGGGAAGATGAACACCATAAGTCCAGATGTCCCCCTTTCCTCCTTTTTTCCTCCAGCTTTTGTTACTGAGCATGATGTCACATGGTGTGGGAATATCCCTTTGGTCAGTTGGGTTCAGCTGTCCCAGCTGTGTCCCCTCCCAACATCTTGTGCACCTACAACCTACTCTCTGGTGTGGCAGTGCAAGAAGAAGAAAAGGCCTTGACACTCTGTAAGCACTGCTCAGCAGTGACTAGAGCATCGGTGTGTTATCAACACTGTTTTGGTCATCGATCCAAAACATAGCAGCATATCAGCTACTATTAAGAAAATTAACTCTATCCCTGCCAGGTCCAATACACATCCTTTTCACAATCACAAAAATGACACTAGGATTTATTATACCAACAGCAAAACAGCTTCTCTTAATTTCATTAGGGGATTTTTTTAGCTTTTTTTCTTTAAACCTACAGAAATGCAAAAATATGGCTTTTCCTCTTTTTCCTTCTCCTGTTGGTCATACTCTTTGAAAGCAACATAAAGGCCTGCAAGATACATGAAGAGTGTAAGCAGAATATGTTTTAAAATAGGGAAGTCACCAGTCTGTGAGATTCAGTACTGTTTCTATGCAATTAAAAACTTCTATGGCTTTTGCAGATTATGCTTTATTTGCTTGCATGAATTTTAACAAAGACATGCAAGAATTTTTACAAAATGAGCATGTCTACAAAGCTCAATGTCAGCCAGCCTAGGTGTCAGAAAGAAGCACATGGATATACTACTTAGGACACTGCTGAAAGACATATAAAGTATTTCAGCTGGGGGGGGGGGGGAAGGGNCTGAGCCTTAACTGTGAAAAAAGTGGACTATTCCAACTGTGTCTCTGTAAAAACAATAAAACAGCAGAGAGCAGAGAAATTGGCTGGGCTTGTAGCTCCGAAAGCCAGTGTTCTCTGCCAGCCCCAGGCAGGCAGGCTTTTACTCTTTAATAGCTTCATGCCCTCTAATTAAGATTTCCAAGTACAATCCCTTTGAACAAATGTTTACATTTGTCTTGTTAATTCCCATTACTTAATAATCAGAGGCCCCTGCAGTTACCTCAACACAGGGAAGATGAGCCAAAGACATGATCATATCAGGGGTTTTGACATTTAAATACCTGATTTGCACAAACATAAAAGTGAACACCTGCAGATGTAAAAAATGAATGAGCAAAACTGACAACACCCATTTAAACTCCAAGTATAAGTCTGAAAACATAACTCGTGGGATTATAAATTCAGGTATGACATGATAGTCTCATATAACATCTTATTTGGTGCTTTTAAAATATATCTTGCCAAGATTTTCTTTAAAAACAGAGTTACGCAGAAAAGAAGGAAAGTTGCCTTTTCCTTATGACAGATCAGACTCAGTTATTTGCTGTCCATGCTGCTTTCCTTTGAGCAAGTCATTAAATCTCATTTCGGCTATATTTAGTCAAATAAATGGGGGCGATAGCACTTCCCCCTGTCACCAGAGTGCTGTAAATTAACAGGCCCTTTAACAGACATGAGCTAGTCAAAGCTGGGTTGAGGGAACTACAGAAGCATCTGGATGGCTGAGCTAGAGGCAGGAAAGTCAGATTAGAGAAACAAACCAGGGAAAGACCTTCTTGTTCTGAATGATTTATTTCTTGGGAGGGCACTGAAAGCCGTGCCTCTAAGAAAGAGAGCAAAACTACAGGCAAACATAGATGTGTGGAAATTAGTAACAGTTTGCTGAATTTTTCATTTGTGGGTTCTTGTGATGCTGGGAGACATCATAAAAAAAATAAATCATTGTTTTGCCTACTTTGAAAAAAGAAAATTGAAAACAAAAGATAAGAGCAAAGAGGAAAGTCAAAAGAAGCTAAAGGGGATGGAAAATGTGTCATGTCATTTCATGCAAGAGTTGAGGGTGTGGAAGTTTAGTGGAGACATGAAGTGACTTGGTCACTGCAGATGTGGTAACCACCAGTTCAACTGAGGGCTAGCAGACCAAAGTATGCAGTACTACAGCCAGCTGCCGTCCTGTCCAGGACAGCTAATGCAGGCACCACACAACTCCACCGGGCAGTCAGTAAGGTGACAGAGTCTCAGTTTTCCATTCAGTCAGGAGAACGAGGGTCCCACAGCAGGTATACCTTTATTGCAAGTCTACCACACAGGGCCAACCTACAATATTTTCTTCAAAACCATGATGCTCACTCACAACTTGTAACAGTTTTTACATTTTTCCTCCCTCCTATCTCATATACCACATACATGCCCAGAACAACATTTTATGGATAGATATAAAATTTAGATGATAAAGGTTTATTGTAAATTGCTGGCACCATTGTTACAAACATGGGACAAACTGGCACCACTATGAGTAGACATTTAAATGGACAGTTGCATGTTCAGTAGGATGACCATTTGGGTGCACAACATCTAAGTCATTTCTCAGTACCTCATGTTATCACCTTATCCAGCCAGCCAGCTTTCACAAAGAAGTGCAGCAATTGCTTTTTGCAACAGCAAAAAGGAAATACTAGAATTTTCACATTCTTCTCACATGTGTCATGCAGAGCCACATGTTCACCTTTACCAGAAGCAACCCAAGAAAATTACTGTCTGTCCTTGGCACTTGAATCACGAAATTTAATTAACCCTTCATCTAATGGCAACCTGTGTATAACACCTCCACTTGTTTTCTGCTCTTTCACCAAGGGGCCTGCTTATATACTTCTCAGGGAAGTATTTCTTGATTATGGCACTTTCAGCAATGCCTACACTATCTCAGTTATACCCACTTTGCCAGCTGTAGCATGCTAGCAGCAATACCAAATCACTCCAGATCCAAGCATATGGAGGTCAAGGTGGGTTGTACAGGTCTGTCAAGAAATCCAGCTCTTACACACACAGCAGGAGCCACATCTCCACAGCTCTGGGAATATCAGGTAGCTGAGTGGCTTGCAGCCCAGTGCTGCCAGCATGGGAACATGCATTATTCTGATGTACTTGCTGTACTGGGTGGAAGTACTCAATAAAACCTTTGCTCCCATTTCCCAGGTCCAGTTCTTCCAAAGTTAGACTGCAACTAGACAGTGATCTGTCAGATGGTCTTAAAATCTGTGAGGTTTTTTTATTGGTAGCTTTTTGAGGAGGGAGGTTTTAAAGTCCTGAACCAACTATAAACAGCTGTATGGAATGATTTTTTTATGGTTTGCTGGAAGATCCAAAAGGGACCTTGCTGTGCATAAAACTCTTTATTTTTCTTATTTAAGTGAAAAGCTGAGACAGGAAAAAAGGAAATTTAGTGACCTAAAGCAATATCTTGCTTGACTTGTAATTTCTTAAGCCTTTTGATACAAAAACTGAAGAATAATGTCTTAAAATGGTATCAGAAAAAAAATGCAAATTCTTGTACAATTATTTTTTTTAACAACCAAAAGAGACAAAAATAAACTTCTACAGTACTAATCGGCATCACTGAATTCCCATTTTAATGCACACTGAGCACTTCGCCCAACTCTGCAAGTGAGAGCCAATATGTTTGCTATATGCCTACGCACTTGCTTCCTCTAGATGCTAACATAGGTAAGACCAGACAGCCATATTCAGCCTTTTACCAGATAGGTGCTCTGCTAGGGGTTCAAACAGCCAACCATTCCCCCTTCTTAAGACACTGACTTTTTAGGTTTTTTTCAAATGTCACTTCCGCATTTGCTTGCTTGCTTGTTTGTTCTTTACAAGCTCTGCTTCTTTCTTGTTTTGGCATTGCCCTTTATTACTCAAACTTTCTGACAAGTAGCTTATCCTGCATCTTTTTCTCTTGCCTACTTCTCACCATCCCCCTGTATTAAATTAAAAAATATTTTTACGCAGTAAACAATCCAATAGCACAAGTGAGTATATGGTATTCAGAAGTTCTTGCTGTGCAGGTCTAAATCCATCACAGCCTCCATTTAAATGTCCTGAACTTTGCAAAGGTGTGAACCATGTGGTAAAGATGCAACTTCAGTATCAGTAGAAAAACCACCCCAGAGCTGAACAGTCATGGACTTCATATATGGACAAATTGTGAAGGGCATGCAGGAGAAGGGACGTCCAGTTTTATTAGAAAGTACTGGGCCTACTCTATGCATGTAAACAAAATAATTCAGTGCATGTGCATCAAGTCTGCTCACACCATGTAGAAGGTGGCCACAAAGCATAACTTGCTTCCGCTGGTAGGTCCAAGTCCTCCCAGCCAGAACATTGGGGCACAACAGCCGTAAGGCACAAGACAGACAGGACAGCAAGCATCCCCCATAACACAGCAGCACTGATGAGTGTTTGAATGGGACCACTCAAAGCTCTAAGGACAAAGAATAATCAGTATTGGAAATGGAGGAGGAGGGAAAAGCTAAATGAGAAGGCAGAGCCAGCTAAGGTTTGCAAGGAAAAAAAAAGGCTACAAAAAGAAATCAAAAGGAGAAATGGAAAAAAACCAGTTGATTCAAGTTAGAGGAGGGTTAGAACGGAAGGTTTCTGCAAGTGTTCGAAAGAGGTGAAGCAAAAATTTTGATAGAAAGTTGATATGAATAACTAAAATTATTACAATAGATGTCTTTTAGAAATTGTCTAACAAGAAGCATAAGCTTTGAATAAGTGGTAAGTATTTGATTTTTGTTAATTTATTTTACAGGCAAGGTTACATATGGAAATACAACAGTCTGGGATGACATTTATTTTAATGGTTTTGGGGAATTACAACATGTAGACAATTAGAGAACCTCTGAGAAATACTTTAAAAGAACACATGAGAAGTAGAGAAATACCAGGAGGAAAATACAAATACACTACATTTGAAACAAAGAAGAATGAATGATTATAGCAACTGCCACCCAGAGCACTTAAAAATTACCTAGCAATTTCAGACACTGAGGAAAAATTACAGGAATTAATGCTGGGGATCAGCCTTCAGAGACACCATACCCACTGGATCAGTACTTCATAGGACGTTATTGCAGCTAATACAAACTGAAATAGGACACTTCCACAGGAACTAAGTCTTTTAGCTGAAGAAGCACCCCCTTTTCCCCCCACTTCCTATCTCAGAAATTTTGCTCCAGATACTGTTTCATGGCACCTTGTAGCATTTGCATTATCTGTAACCAGCTTTAGAGAATTCAAGTTCCTCATATTGCCAGAATTATTAAATAGACATTCAAATCTTACTGCTTCCCTTTTTATTTGGTAGTGGGTTGGACCAGAAGTTGTCTGGTTACTGTGCCTCATTCAGTGAGCCCTAGCTAATGAAAGTAACCTCTAGTTTCTGCCTGAACCAGTCCTTCAGCCCCTGGTGGGGCGTCTTCAAGCAGGTGAGGCAAGGCTTCGGAGCTGGCATTTTTAGGTGCTGTTTACCTGCAGGACAGTGTTCTCACCAGGGACTTGTGTGATACTTGTCTGTATTCCTGGCTGTCTTGCTAGGACAAGGACTTCACTTCTTTGTCTCCTCCTTATGAACTAGACAGAAATATGGAGTTCAGTGAATTAGGAACAGACCCATCTATGAAAACCTAATGATGCTATTCACAGTCTGTTTCTTGCAAAATTGTTTAAGTCAAAGAAAGATTTTTTTTATCTTGCATTTACAAATTTATGATACCGTTTTTTTCTCTGAGGATGGAATAGACTAAAATGTTAACATTCTATTAGCAACAATGCCTATATTCAAGGTCAACAATTTGTTGAGATATATTGCTTCTCATATTCACATTTGTGGGGCCTATATCAGGATACCTTCCCTATCATGTGGCCAGATGCATACGACTCACAATTAGAGTTATTCACTGGGTCCCACCTCAATCATTCACTAGCCAGAGTCAGAAAGGACTGTGATGCAACTACTATCAAGCAAGCTAATACAGATGCACACCTTCCATTTTACAGCACCACATGTGCTCCTCATGAAAGTGATGCTGTCATTTTGATCAAAGAGCAGGAGGAGGTCCCCTTGCTCATGTGCTGGGACAGGAGGGCATTTGCACAGTTCTAAGGTTGTGGCAACAGAGTAGATAAGCAGGACCAGGGGACGGCTCACCAGGGAGCTCTGACATGCCATACCCATCCCACAGGCACCGGGATCCTATCTTCAGTCTACACAATATCCTTTGCTAGTTGGGATGCCCTCTTGACCTACATGGTAGAATTGTTTATATTCCTCATTCTATTCTTGCCTTCCCCCTCCCCCCCTCAATAAAACTTCCTGATCTCCATGTTTTCCACACCTCTCATGGGAACAGTGGGTATTCTTTAATTTTGTTTTCTCAGTCTGGATAACTCCGAGATAAATTTAACAAGAAACTCCTTCCATAATGCCCTCAGGATAGAAAGAAGAAAAGTGAGGTTTAAAAGTAAATGAAAGATGACAGCCAAATCTTTAAAGTAATAGGAACACTAATCTTTGTTAAATACAGTATCTCCAAATCATGAGTTCATTGACCACAGCACACTATTTGTCTTTCTACATAGAAGAGAGATGCATTTTGAAAAGCTCCAGTGTAAGCTATTGTTATTGTACTTAGTGGAAATAATTAAAATGACAACTGTAATCACTACCAAGAATTACTTACAATTTAATTACAGGCAAGGATTTTTTGTCAGTGTCTAACTAGAGCTCTCTATGGATGCAATTTTCAGAAACACTGACATTTCAGAGGGAATAAAGTAATTTTGGTCTTTCTTTGCCACGTTTCCAATTCACGAGAAAGGCTGACAACATACAAGCATATCTAGTTCTCAGAGGGATTTTTAGGTCATCAAATCTAGTCCCTTGCTCCAGAAAACAAACTCTTCATATAACTTTCTTACAGACATGTACCCAAACCAGTGCCAGCCACAGCAGTGTCCTTCAGCAGTACTGGAGGAGATGCCTGCTAGCAGCTAGTGATGCTGGGTCACAGCTAGTCAGCTGCTGTGAGCACCTACTGCCACAGAAGCTGGAAGCTGAAACTCAAGAAGCTTGACTACAAAAATGCTCCTTGAAAGGTTTGAAAAAAATTACTTTCTCTGCTTTTAAATGTCATGCTTAGTGATGCAAATAAAAACAAGTAACACTCCTGCTCTCAACCATTATCATCATCAGTGCTTGTCAAAAGATGATCAGTACCATTTGTATAAGGGAAGCTAAATGAGCATTAAACAAATTCAAGCTTTAGGGATCACTTTTTTGCAAGATAACATTAGATATTAGCCACCATTTCTTGCCTCATCACATGCTGATCCCCTCAGTAATCAGGATTTTAATTACACAAATCTGTCTCTGGGTATTTTCTTGCATAACTACTAAAAGGCATGAGCATACTGAACCTGTGGCTACAGTAGAGACGTGCATTACAGACAAAATACAAATTGGGATAAGGTTTTCAGACTCTCCAAAGTTTGGGTGTGCTGAGAGATACTGGTTTTATATTGGGGTGTTTGAAGATTTGGCTTTGTGACTTGCTTTTTACTCAAACCCTGAAAGGAGTTTTGGTAATTAGAGACCTATGCATATATCTGCATATGCAGACATTAGCCTGTATCATAGGAAAGGAGATGTTTAAGTTGGCAGTTTGCAAAGTGCTGGTGCTCACCTTTCAAAGCTTGTTGCAAGGAATCCTGACAGAACATCTGACCTGTGACCATCAACTCCTGACAGGATAAGTTCAAGCAGTTCAGAAGTCTGGTTACTTCTGATAAACACTCTCTGATTTGATTGCTTAATAACCCTCATCTGGTGAGCCTTCAGCCCAAAACAGGCAACCCCTCAGGTTCAGGACACTCTCACAGATTTCAGCATTTTCTCATTTACTCCCCCAATGCCAAACAGACCCTAAGAAGGCCTGATACTATAAAGATAAAAATTACAGATAGAATCAGCTCTGTTGTAGGGGAAGCAGAAGCAAGGGTTTAATCCTTGTTCAAGCATAAGGATTTTGTAAATCTCTCTACAGGGCCTATGTTCCTATCTCTTCAAGGTAGAGTATTTTTTTACTGATACACAGGCAGCAGCTACTGAGTTTTAGCAAGGTAACCAAAATCAGAACTTGATTTTGGCTATTGAGAGATTAAATTCCTTACCTGATATTTTTCATCCTACATAAGGATATCAAAACACATCATCCATTTCATGTACTGCAAGCGTGAAAGCACTATAGCTCCCATGCTTCAGCACCAGTTAAAATGCTGGGCCAAGAGGAGAAGCCTGCTTGCTTCTTTTATTTGTATGCCATAGGTGGATCACAGAATCACAGA
>VZRW01005075.1:0-11052 GCA_013398125.1 Aegotheles bennettii
AACCTCTACATTCTCTACACATGCAAAACTGCTAGAAAGCAGGATCTGTGCCTGATGCTGCATATGAAGGTGTTTGGGCTATGTGCGATGGTGTGCCAGGCAAGGGAAACAGCTGAAGTTACACACACACAGACCAACCAAGGTCATTTGCATCAGGTATGAAATATCAAAACCAACTTGAATAATCAGCAAGTTTTGGATTGCTGTTCTGCAGGCACTTAGTGATACATAAAACCAATTTCAATTAAAACAAGCTTTTTTTAAAATGCAAGAGCTTGAGTTAGTCCATAGGTGCACTTCTGTTGAAAGGCAATATTTATATAGAAGTACTTCATTAAATGAACAGTGTATTGAGTGGGTTAATTTTGTAGTGGTTCTTGACACTTACAGGTTTCTCCTATTTTAAGCATGACAGCAATGAATGCATTTTGCTTAGCTATCCATGTGCTGTCACTGCACGTTTACTTTTTAAGCAGAATCTATTTCTCTGAAATAACTCAACATTGTGGACTTCACTCTATCACTTGGAAGCATCTTGGCACTGCAAAGTAATTTTTAAATTGTTTTAACTGGACCCTTGTGATTTTCTTTGCTATGATTGTACATCACTGTTTAAGAGCTCATCACGGGTGTGGCCCTTACCTGCTGGAAAGTGGTAATTTTATCACTGACAACAGGATAGCGCACTTTAATTTGAAGATGCATATGCCATTAGAGTAGAAGAAAGTCAGTTCCTTGATTGTGTAGATGGTAGCAGCACCATTGACTTAAACAGATCTGCGCTGTTATACATGAGGTGAGAATTTGACTCAGAGCCTGACTAATGAACTCACTTAACTCCTGTGACTCAGAAATATGACTATTTTCCCCCCTCTTTCTTACTGTAGCGGAAAGGGTGAGATGTATTTAAACAGATTTAATTAACCTGTCTAAATTTGATCATCTGACTAATAGGTGTTCCTGTTCATTTAGGGATGAGGCAGAATCGTGTTTTCTAATTAAGAACTAAATTTAAGATTGTGTGCCTGTTTGAAGTATGCAGTGTTTGGGTTGGAAAGGGAGATTTGGAAAGAAAGAGAAAGCCAGCTGAATACTTAATAGAAAGAAACTTGTCCAGGAAGGAAATATAATCATTGCTGGTCATTACTCCAAGATAACAACAAAGAGATTAGAGACTATGCTTTTATTTCATGTCTTTTGCAGTGGGCCTGTGTGAGAGTTTGTACTCCTGGTGTTTTACTTCTTTCAGATGTACTTCTCATTCAATTTTCTTCTTTCTTCTGGTTTTCCCTGTGAGAACTGAAGCTGTGGAAAGAATGGGTTTAAGGTTATTTCTTTTAAGAGGGCTCTGATTCATCCCACCTCTGCCTCCAGCTTGAATAAAGCATTTAAAATATAACTGTGATTTTTTTTTTTCCTCTTGTCCCCCCCGCCCCTTTGTTTTCCTTCCCTGTTCTTCCCAGTCCCCTGTGCCTGAGAGATCAGGGCCTTCTCTTTACTGAACTTACCACCTGCTTCCATACCCTTGTTGTGTTTTACCATTTTCAGTACTTTTGTGGCATTTCTCTGAATTTCTCTCCCCTTGGGCAACTTTATTTTTCCTTCAACTCAGTCTGAACCACTGTTGTCTCTGTCTTCCTCCTCCTGCCCCCCAAACCACTATCTCTTTCTCTGTGAACTGAAGTGACATTGCAAATGCTGTCTCTGTCTTGCTCCTGATTGTTCTTGAGTCATTTCTTTGCTTCTGGTTCCCTCTGTATGCTCTGACCTTGTTAAAGCTAGTCTTCCTACTGTCCATCCTCTTCTCACTGGGATGCTCGGCAAGTACTTGGGAGGGAAGTGTGGTGGGAGGATGTAGCAAGTGTACTCAGGGCAGCACAAATTAGGCTCATGAGTAAATCTTGATGATTCTGTTCCCTTATAAACTGTGACCATCCTGATCAGACAAAGACACTGTCTTTGGCCTCTACTGTTATTATTTCCCATGCTTGCCTTTTTGTTACATAAACCTGATCTTAATTTCTGCTTTTTAGAGCCACTTTTGTTCTGAATCTTTGTTTGCCATGCAACAGTGGACTGACTTTTCTGTTCTCTTTATTTCTCTCAGTTGGTGAGACTGATATTATTTCACTGAAATCTGCTGTATTGAGGTCTTTGTAGAGAATGAGTCTTTTCAGTTTGCTAGCAACTGAAAAAGTAAGAATTGAAAAGAATTGAAACTATTATCGTGAATAATCATTACCCTTCTTAATCTCCATACCATTAATGATTTTTTGAGGTTTTCAGACATCTGTTCTGTTTTCTCCTCAGTCATCATCTTCCCGAGCTGGAGGATCCCAGTCTATTTAATCTTGCATTGTAAGAAGACAAGGTTTTGTACTTGTGATCATCCATTCCCAGTGCTAGTAAGGCTCTTAAATTAGGAAGGACCAAAATTCCATGCGTCCCTCAAAATGTAGATGTGCCTTGACTTACACAGCAGCACAGTGATGTTCTTTTATTACCTTTCTAATGATTCTTGACATTCTGATTGTGTTCTTGGATATATGCTGAGCACTGTCTCTAGTACATACTTTATTTTTCCCTAGTACATGTGGTTTGTAATTCTGGCCAGTAACTGAAGAGAACGTATCAGTGCACTGACAATTTCAGGTAGGCAAAAATGCAAACCATGGAATTTGGGTGAAGTACTGCAATTAACAGACTGGCATAACTGAGTTTAAGTATATATATCAGCTAATGCGTTAGATGCAGTGGGCATGTTTAGAAGACTAATTTATCAGGCCAATTCTGAACTTTAAAACTAAACTTTACTAAGCTAGGCAATCACTAAATCCATGCCTCCTGCGAGTAATTTTTTGTACACTATTAATCGTTGTCACTGTCTATTCAAAGCAGTCAGTCCTTAAAACCCACATTCTGTTTAAGTTATGAGTATATAATATCACAGAGCCGATGCAGTAGAGATGACAAATGCTGGTAACACAAACATCATTAACATGAGCCAAGACAGCTTGAGGTTTTCCCACCTTCTCATTCTACCAGTGGCTTTTCACAGCAGGTCTGGAGGAACTTTTTCTTTTCTCACTCTGAATCATAAACCAGGTGCTTGTCAGAGGAAAATGCTGGGAGGAGCTGGATGGCTCAGTGAAGCACTCAGGAATTCAGATATAGTTGATCTTTGGATCCTCATGACCTGACCCTACTCTTGGCAGTATGGATAGAAAGGACTCTCCTTTGCTTCAGTGTCAGGCAAGTCCTTACAGAGCTCTGCTCTTTTAATGGTAGATCATATGAATCAATACACCCAAAACCACAGAGAGAAGTTCTTTCTGTGTTGGAAGCTGCAAATGTCAACTCGGGCAGTACTCATTCCAGGCAAGCAGGCAGTGGCTGTACAGTTCAAGGAGGCAAATATTAAGATTCTCTGTGATAATGGCTGTCAACTCTGGAAAACTAAATTTTTAGAAAATTTCAAATCTGTGAGATTTAGCAACATAAATTAAAAAACATAAAAAATGTTGAATTACTGGTACATCACTAATGTCAGAAGAATTTTAGTTGAGGTTAAGGACCAAAGGGCAAAGAACACGTCATGACTGATCTTCAGTTACTGTAACTTGCTGTAGTTTGTAATTTCAAGCCAATGGAGCTATAAAAATTTACATTGGCTGAGAAATCAGTTTTTAAAAGTACATCAATAAAATTAGGTTCTGTAAATATGGCATTTCGGCATCCAGGAATAAGAACAGTTTAAGTTGGTTTTCTGTACTGAACAAGTGAAACATTTTTGGTGGGAATTCTGAATGGGATGAGCACTTTAGAATAAAAAAGGTATTTAGGCACTTCAGGCATCAAATTCTAATACTTTGGCTATGTTTCTTAACATACATATACACACATATGTTAACGATCTCTCTCTCTCTCTCTCTCTCTCTCTCTCTCTCTCTCTCTCTCTCTCTCTTATTAAATTCAGTTGTATTAGTCTAGCTGCAGTATTTTACCCAAATTACATGGTTTGCATTTTGCAAACCTGAAATTGTCAGAATATATCTGTAAATAATATATCTATATATAGACAGAATTAGATGTTTTCAGGTAAAGATGGAAAGCTGTGTTATAAATTCCTAGGAGAACACTGAAATTATTGTATACAGCATTTTATATATGCCTTTGAGAAATGAAGCTTTCAAAAATTTAAAAAAATTGAAGAGGGAAAGAAAAAGAAAGTGGCAGCAGCTTGTCAACAATACTTTAAAAAGTATTTTAAAAAATCTTCAAAAATGTTATATTGAAAAAAAATGATACTTTTTTACATTCAAAATAGAGAGAATTCAAAAAAAGTGAGTTTAAAGCATCAGCTAATGGAATGTAACATCTGGCAATATTGTCGTACTTGCAAGGAAGAGTGAAGTTGCTATGACTTCATACAAAATGTTTCAGGTTGTTTGGTGATCTAAAATACTTGGGTTTAATTCAGAACAGCTCTTAAGAAAAAAATATTTCAAGTTTTTCACTTTATACTGCATCAACCTTAAATTTTCCCCAACTGGAAAAAAAAATCAATCATTTGGAAAGCATTTTTAAAATTCCCAATGAGATTAAATTATTATACTTTTTAATTTAAATTTTATCTATCTCTGTTTCATTATAAAGGGCTGTGAAGCCATTGTCAATATGGATATGCAGCCATTATCAATATGGATGTGATTTCTACAAATATTGTTCTAATTTTCTAGATTTTTTCCCTTTAGTCACGCAATACATTCCATAGCATCTGTACATTAAAATCACAACTGTTTGCAAAGTTGGCGGTATACCTGAATATAACATGCAGAGGTTTTCTACTTATACCAATAAGCCACTAGAGCTATATCATACTAATAATTTCATTGCAAAGTTGGGATGGTTCATCACTACAAAGAACTGAATTTTCTTGACATAAGGGGCTAGGAATGGAAATGGCATTATACTGTACAAAAATAGATAAGGTGTTTTATCTAGAGCTTAAGAATTTCTTCTCTAAAATGGGAACTCATCACCTGGAAGTGACAGCTGAATAAAAACACCTGGTCTCATCAGATGATTAAATAATTGCAATCTGCTAATGTGATTCAGCACAAAGAAAAGACGTATGACTGTAATTTTATGAGGAAAGAGAAGGGGAAGTATTCGCACAACCCCACAAATTGCTGGCAGTACTGTGCCCTGGTTCTTCCTCTTCCTGCATGATGAACGTAAACACGTGCAGAGGGAGGTCTTGGGTAACCAGAAGAGGGGAGAGGTGGAACACTCAGGAGGAGATTAAAAGATCCTCTTGTGTTTTGCCAAACAGGAAAACAACAACAATAAAAAAAACCACAAAGAAACAAACAAAAAGCCAAACCAACCCACCTTCAAGCACCCAGCACAACTGCAGAAAAGAGCCCCAAAAATTACAAACTGGTAAGGAATACATCAAGTTGGAAAGGTGAAGGAGGACCTTAAATGTAAAAAATCATGCAGAAATAGCCAATTCAAACAGTAATAAAGGGATAAAGAAACCCTGAAGACTATGTTTTACCAGTTTGTGAAGTAGATTAAGGAGTTTTTGAGGTAGTAGGTAGCTGGAGTCAGTGTCTTGGGGGTTCTTTTGCTGTGTGTACCCTACAAAGTACTAAATTGTATTGAAGGCACAATACACTCAATATATACTCAAAAAAGTAGAGATGCCACAGAAATGCTTAAGAGCTAATCTGTTTAATATTAAAGAATTTAGCTGGACAACATAATTAAAACATAAACAAGAGTTGTGTTTTTAAAAGACTTTCTGAATCAGTATTTTTGAGCTTGCTACTGTGTTATGCTGAATGTTTCCAAAGCCACAGTTTTGTGGAAGTTCAGGGTGTCAGCCCCTCACGTGGTTGTACTTTTCTTTTGTTTCTGATTTGGTATGATTTAATTATGTTCAGTTTCTTTGAAACTGCCAAGTTACTCTGTATGTTAATACAGGCCTCTTATGCATAGGGGGTTGTAGACTTTGCATAAATATTCAGAAAAGGAATTTTAATTAGCAGATTTACTATGCGTGCCAGGAACAATAATTTACAACCTAATACCAGCCAGCTGTGTTTCAGGACACAATTAGTGAATTAGATGCCCACACTTACATATTTCAGTGATGGTTATGTACTTTTTAGAAAGTCTTCTGAGCTCCTACAGGCTATTTATATACCTAATTGCTATAGGAAACTTGCCTCCTGATTTTTAAATCTATTCAATATCATTAAAAAGAGTCGGGAAAGAGGAGGGCAGCTTGCTAGCTGTATAAATCACAAAATTAAATTTGTAAGAAATAGTCGTTGTTTTTACGATAAAAGATTGAACTTGGGATCCGCATGTATTTTCCGAAGCTTGCGAAGCCATTCTGTCAGAAATACCTCATTAAAATATTCCCATCTATATTATACAAAATAATACCTGGTACAAGTTTCAGGTCTCTTATATGGTGCCAGAAAGCCTCTGAAGTAGGATAGTTCTGGTTTACGTGGAAAGAGGAACCAGTTACAGGTGCTGTGCAACAGCTTCGCCAGCAGACGTGAAAACTTGGTTGAGGTGTGGGCATTGCTCGTGGCTGAGGCTCGGGCTCCTGAGCAGCCGTCAGTAACTGCCCACGTACTTCTAACAATAGCAGCAGGCACTGCTCTGCCTCTGGTGCGTCAGCGAGGGCCACCTTTCATCTTGCAGCTCAAGCAGAGGCCTACTTGATCCTAAACACGTGTGTACTTACATGCTCTTAACAGTTGAAGCGTTTTTGTACCCAGTAAAAGTGGTATTGTCATTGACAATAACCATAAGCTCACTGTGCCTCATGTGAACAGCCATTATGCTAACAGTGCGGGGGCCAGTCCTGGCCTTTTATTAGGCTCATTATCAACTAATTGTGAGGACTTGCTGTGCAAAGGGGGTCATGGTGTTGGATGCCGCGATGGTGTTGTACAACCTAAGGGTGGAGGTAACAGTGAAGGCCTTGAAAGCAGTGTGGGTGCTGGGTGCAAGCAGAGGCCCCACAGCCAGTGCATCACTGATGGACAATGAGAAGGGCAGCCTGGAGGTCTGGGAGAGGACTGGTTTTGTTTTAAGAAAATTAGCTAAGCAACAGGATGAGGCAGCTACTGTGACCTGGGAGAGTAACACCCACCAGGAACCTTGCAGCAGGTGGTGCAGGCCCAGTAGTAGTAGTTGTCTGCAAAATCAAATGTCTGAGAAAAGGACAAAGATCCCAAATATGAGAGAAGGCAGGTCCCCCTTTTGATTCTGGTTCTCTTCCTGGATGAGCTCTATTGAGTCTCTTTGCTTTGCCCTTGAAGGTTGAGACCATGAAAGTTGAGGTGACTGTCAGCTCAATGGCATCGGAAGATCTGAGCCAAAAAAAAAAAAGCAACCCTGCAAAAATTTCTTCTGTGATGTAAAAATGAATGTGTAATTTCACATCTCATCATTGATAGTTTCATGTTTGCATAATCTCCATAATACATCTGTGCGGGATCACTCTGGGACTTCACTACTCCAATATGAAGCCAGCAAAGAACCACTTTATTTACTTTCCATCTCTTTTATACATTCGTACCAGGTGCCGAGAACGTACAGAGTGATTGGATCGCCTCCCCCGTATGTGGGGCAAGTACATGTTAGACACATTGCTATTGGTCCATGTATCAACACTCCTCGTTGGTCCTTGCTCTTCCTGGTTGTCTACTGGTCACGTGACCAGAAGCACACCCAGATGACCTCCGATATTACTCCATATCACTTCCGGTGTCCGGCTGGAAGCAGACAATGCTGTCTCTGGTTCATGTCCCTCGAGATGACCCCTAATACATATGGCTGCGTGGTTAATCATAAGGCTATTAGGTAGCTGGTTCATTACATGCCATCGACACATCTGTGTTGTACCTTTCTGACAGAATATCCTTAGCTCATATTTTCTGCATTGTTGGCAGTTTTCTGTTTACATCAAGCCCTGGATTGCAGAGTAGCAGAATGTGTGGGGCATAGCTCCATCTATTACAGCACCCCAAATGACAGTAGACTAGCAGTTATACTTGTATATTATACTAGTATGGCGAACTATGAGAAATGTGTAACTAAGGAATAGCATATACAAAATGCAATATACAGGTGAGCCATAAATTTGACTTTTAAATTTTGTGAAGTGCTTTGTTCTGGTCTAATACCAGTAATTGCATTGTGGAGCCTTTTACCTGTAGGTCTTGAGCTCAAATTCAGTACTTGTCATTGCTTGCTGGCTGCTAGCTGCAGGAGGTGCCTGATCCAGTTCAGCTTCCAACAGACAAAAACTTGTTTGTATAGAGAGAATTGCAGTCCCAGAGGTGGAGATGTTAAAAATCACTAAAAATGACTCAACTTCTTTTTTTTCTTTTTTTTTTTCTTTTTTATTTTTTATTATTACCATAGCTTGTTCTATCTTCAATCATTTTCCCATCCTAGATTATAGAAGAGAGACAGGCTTATTTTTCAGTGTGGCTGAGAACCAGTTCATATTACTTCAGGGAGTCTGACTAATAATTTGCAAACGAGAAGCTGGAGTGATCTGAAAGGTTCAAGAAAAGAGAGTACTTTTTCTTTATGAGTTACTGAATATAAAAGACTGATTATGTCTTTTGTTTTTGTGGGGGATAGAACTCATCATCACAACGCTACCAACACCATAAATCTGGACAACCCAACGATTTAAAAATACTCTGTCGTGGCTTGTGGCAGTGGTTGTTCAGTTCCTTTCTCTAGAGTGAAATAATCTGATGTAGTATTGAAACTGCCACTAAGAATCGTTAATGTATAATTTATCCTTGCAATTAAAAAGCATTTTTAACCAAGTGTCACAACACACTGACAAGTAAATTAGGCTGTGATTTACATTACAGTGCTTTGCAACTTGATTTAGTGTCACTCTGGAGAAACTGACAAACAGCCCCAGTGGAGTAAGACAGTGTTTTCAGTAAAGAATGAATTGACTTCCCATGTGTTAGCAGGGATTGAAAGATAGCTGCTGCATGGTACTGAAACAATGATTCATATTTTTTGTTTGTTTTCTAAAATGTTAAGCAATACAATAGCAAAACTTTCTAGACACAAGGAATACTCAGGTCAGACACAGTGATTGATAACTCTTATAAAATAAAATTTGGTTTAATACCTTAAGGTTTTTTTCTTGTTGTGGTAGTAAGAAAGGAAGATGAATCTGGTTATTTTGTATTTTCCTTAGTCATTGTCTAAAACTGGGAGCTTTGGAATGTTAGAATGTGAAAACCATGAAGAGATCAGGTTAAATGTTGCTAAATGAAACTCACCAAAGGTAAGTTACATGAAACACTATTACCATTGGATTTAGAAAAAATACAGTCCCTTAAATGTCATCAGTAATATCAAATATTCACTACATTAGTATTTCAGGATATCATTCACTGCTGTTTTTGGATGCTTCCATTTTTTTACTTGTCTTATCTTCTTTCCAATGAGTACAATAACATTACAGAAAACAAGTGTGAAACCATAATGCTGGTGAGATTTTTGTTGAGGGGAAAAGGAGGAAAAAATTCTCATACCCTGAGCTAAATGAGTCATTCATTCTCCTCATTAGCTATAGTTAGCTGTTTCTAGGGAAACTATACCAACAGTGATGGAGTGAGATTTACCAACGTGTTCCATCTGTACTTTCTCTGCTCTGGTAACTGGAAATAACAGAATGAACTTCTTGGTATCCTGGTGATGTGAGAGGTGTTCTTTTGGTCCATGGGTTGATCTGGTAGTTGCAGTAAAAAAAGGTAAGGGGGCAGATTTAATTGCTGATTAATTATCTGAATTTTATGGACATGTTCATCAGTCAAATAGTTACTGGAGGTGCAAGATCTTCAGAAAAGCATCTGTGCAAGTGGATGGTGTTCAGTAGTTCACTAACAGCTCAGTTCTTAATTGCTGTTCAGCTGCCTCTGGTTAAAGGACAACACAAGGAGGAAAAATATCATAAAAAGTTAAAAGTCCAGACATGACTGTTTTGTTAAAACACAAGCTTCCACAGTCCTTAATATCAGCAAAACATTTTGTTTACAAATGCTTTTTTTTGGAAATGTATAAGGAAAGTATGTTATGATTTAACTGGGTCTTATTTTCTTTTATCTTGCATGTCAAAAAAGGTATAGTTTGGAAAGAGCTGGAAGAATTGTGCATGTATATAGGGGCCTTGGAGTCGGTTTAGCAGTAGTCTTTTATACAAGAAAGTACGTCTTGCTGTAGAGAATAGTAGCATTATTATGATTAGCTGTAAAGTTTTTAGGTAAAATGGTATGACTCTGGCATATTGTAATGGTTTGCCAGAGAATAGAAGAATTACAAACTTTGAAGTGTATATAGTGTCATGAATTGTCACTTTTCTGTGCAGCCAAAATGTTGCATAACAAAATTTGGAAAGCTGTGTCCTGGTTAGAATAGGATAGAATGGTTCAGGTTGGAAAGGACCATGAAGATCATCTAGTTCCAACCCCCTTGCCATGGGGAGGGACACCTCCCAATAGATCAGGTTGCTCCAAGCGTCATCCAACCTGGCCTTGAACACTGCCAGGGAGGGGGCAGCCACAACTTCTCTGGGCAATGTGTGCCAGTGTCTCACCATCCTCAGTAAAGCATTTCTTCCTAATATCCAATCTAAGTCTACCCTCTTTCAGTTTGAACCTGTTATCCCTTGTCCTATCACTCCATGTCCTTTCAAATAGTCCCTTTCCAGCTTTCCTGTAGCCCCTTCAGGTACTGGAAGGCTGTGATGAGGTCTCCTTGGAAGTGTATGGAAGATTGTGGACCCCTTACCTGCTGTGCAAAGCTGGTTCACCTGGGAAATTCTAGGGATCAGTTCCTCGGAAGCGAAGGACCATGTAAATCATAGAATCATAGAATCATTATGGTTGGAAGGGACCTTCAGGGTCATCAAGTCCAACCTTTATCCCATCATATTCCTAGCCATTAGACCATTAGACCATGGCCTCAAGTGCCTCATCAACC
>VZRW01005077.1:0-50764 GCA_013398125.1 Aegotheles bennettii
CTGTGATTCTGTGATTCAGTGTGCAGGAAACTCTGTGAGGGAATATTATAGAAAAAGTGAATTGTTCTGCACTCTAATCATGTCCTCGCCCACACACTGAACATTGCAGGGGTTTCTAACAACATTTTGCTGCTGAATATATTGAAAGGAGAGCACTGGGAAAGGAAGAAGAGCAACCAAAAGTGTGTCATCTTCTCAGATTCATTCTAGACCTTTTTTTTTTCTTTTCTTTGTTATTTCATTTTTACCAAAACTTACTGTCCTAACAAGGACATCTCTGCTGGCACAAGTTCTAATGCAGATGCAATTATGTTAGAAAAGCCTATTCTATCTGGGAATGTATGAAAGAACTCTGGTGTCTATCAACTGCTAACCTTCGCCAAGGCAGATGGGCTCCAATTCAAGCATATATTTGCTAGAACAAAGGGAAGGGCTGAAGCACAGTTTCCTCCAGTGTCAAAACTAATCTTCCTGTTTTCGTGCAATATGTACAAAGTGTAATGGATCAAGATTGCTTATTCAAGCATCTTCAAAACAACATTTTCTCTTTTCAGGTCTGTGACAATTTGTAGTAGCTCTTCAGTGCTGTTTATTTATTCATTCATGTCCCATCTCATACAGGTCCACCCCTGACAAAACCCTTGACATACTGTTTCACAGTCATTTTAAGATGACCAAAACCAAGCTGCCATTGAAATGCAAAATCTCAGCCTTCTTCTCTCCCTGCCTGCTGCCCCTCAGTCCTTGACCCTTCTGAAAGGAGGTCGGACCCTTCAGATTAGATAGGCCAGGAGGACACTAGGGCACAATCAGAAGTCCCCCAACAACAAAAAGCCCCGAAAAGTAAGAATCTACCAAACAAGAAAGTATATGTCCCAACTTCAGGCACAACTGCTTAAAACAGATGTCCCTGGCACCACAAGCATTGTGTCAATAAGAACACATGCCATTTGAATCTAAAGTGGGCTGCACCACTTAATGCCACCAAAAAATCCTTTTTTCCTGAACCCATCCAAAGAATCTGTCTTTGATTAAAGCTGGGCCTGGGTCAGTGTGAAAGGCAAGACCAGGAGTGTTCTTCCATAACACCTTCATCACTTCCTCCCTCTGGCCACATCTGCATGTGGGCATAACTGTCAGGAGCAGCAGGCAGCAAAGGAGGGGATTCCAATGATCCTTTCTTTCTTCCTGCTGGGCAGGAACCTTAGGAAAACAACATGGTTGTTTCTCAGCCATCATGGCGCCCATGGTTAAGAAACAGAGCAAAAACACAGGGGGTTGGACTAGATGATCTTTCGAGGTCCCTTCCAACCCCTAGAATTCTGTGATTCTGTGATCACTCTTTTTGTGGGATACTGCATGGTTTTATCTACTCAGAAAGCGAAGGAATGGCAATTCAAAGCAATCATCTTGCTGTGGAGCTGCTTCCCTTTTATGGAGTGGAGCACTGCTCCAGCTCTCACACAGAACTGCTGTGCTCCAGCCAGTCACATACATGATTGTTTCAAAGAGCTGGGATTTTAAAAGTACACTGGCCTTGAATAAAGTAGCTGGCTGGCTGATGCTTCACTGGCTCTAGACATATGGTGGGGGAAAACTTCAGTCATCAAGCAATTGACGGCTCCAGTACAGAGTAAAGTCAGTTGCTATTTCAGGGAAAGGAAAGGCAACTGTTCCCTAGGGGGAATGACTGCACTAGCTCAGCGCCAGATATAGGCTGAGATTTTTAAATTTTTCACCCCCCTACATTTCAGGAAAAGCGAACACACAATGTTCATTCGCAGGGATCGTTTCCTGAACATGATGTGTGCTCGCTGTCCCGCAGGTCACTTTCCAGTGTGTCACATCCTTCTGCACAAGGGAGAGCAGGAAATGGCAAACTCCCAGTATGAGGCAAAGCATTCCCATCGCAGCAATTGGTCCATAGGAGCTATAAATTGGTCTCATCCAGAAACAGATCTGTCTTTGAGGAAGTCAGCTGGAAACTAGAGGTAAGTTTGAATCAGTATTTTTTTGAGTTTCTGTAAGTACTAGTAAAGTGTCTGAAAGTTTTGGACTAATGTATACCTTTATTGTTGGGGAGACTTGTCTCAGAGCAGGAGCTGGTTTTGTCTTTCTTTATGCTGACATAAATCAGCGTACTCAAAAGGCATGCATCACTTTATGGCTTATGCTATATATTGAATGACTGTTCTACTAACTGCAGTGAGATGGCTACTGTTATTACCTGAGACTCTTCTCAGCAAGAAAAGCTGCAGAACAAATTGTTAAGAAGCTATAGGAATTAATCAATATATTTAATGATCATCATGTTGATCTGTTGTTAAGTTATTGAAGATACGTTCATTGTTCATTTCAATGCAAGTATCCATTTAGCTTAGTGTTAGTCTTTGTGCTTTCATTTTCATCTCTTCTCCTAAAGAATTCTGTGTGAGATGGATTAGGACAAGTAGAAGGGAAAAAAATTGAGGTGAGAATTATTTACTTACACACTTCAGGGCAGAAAGACTCTTTCTGGTAGGAGGTCTCCTCCTCATGAAACACAAAGATTCTGCAGAATGAAAGCCTCAAGAAGCCTAACTATAGACTGTGCTTGTGTGAGGGACCAGGCACCTCCAGTTCACACAGCACAGAAGCTTTAGAAGTGGAAAGGTGGCTGCAGCAATGAATATTTTTGCTTAGTTGGCTCTGGAACAGGGTCTTTCTGCTATAGAGACCTCTTTTGGCTATGAGGGCATTATGGACTGCAAACAGCTTCCTAGCTCTGTGGCTAGACATTGTTAGGTGCAGAGGCAGCACAGCCTTGTTCACAGGTCAGTGTTGTGGAGCACAAAAGCTCTGCTCCCACCAGACAACTGGTGATGCTACATCACTCCTGTTGCCTCCCTTGCCCCAGATGCCCTATATATAAGCAGGGTTAAGGATGCTGGCTTCCTCTGCAAAGATTTTTGCCCCAGGCAACCTGCAAAAGCTTATTGGAACATTTATTTCTACCCTTGTGACAAAGAACAGAGAGAGAGCAAAGACTGCCTAGCACTAAAACCCTGAAAATTCACTTTCTAGAAGGGAAGGTGTTCTCCTGCAATCTTGCCAGGGGAGGTTGCCATAGCCAGCAGTTTCCAAGTGTTTTCCGTTCACAGGCTCCTGTATTGCCCCTCTATTTCCCCTGTTCCCCCATCCCCAAGGGAGTACACATTGAAAGGGGGCTTGCCTTTCTGGTGTGCCCTTCATGAATCTTTTAAACAAGGTCCATAGGTCTCCTTGACACTGTCACTGGGGATCCATCACCACAGGTTGGACTAAGCACCACAAAACAATGGTTCCCACCTTTGTCCATTCCCTGATGCCAGGTTACAATAGGAAAAAAATGTTGCAGGACCTTGAGTTGCTTAGGCTTAAAGAAAGAAAGGACGTTCACAATACCCATCTGAGACATCAATGAGTTACTCACATCCTAGATGGAAAAGCCAGAGTCTGACTCCCCCGACCAGCTTCTCTCTGTCCTCCTTTGATGGGAAATGACCCCTAAATAGCAACCTGGGTTGGGTGGCTTTCACCTCCTCAGAGCCTGGCCTTTCTTGTGAAAGATGCCTTTGAATATTGCAGATCTTCTGAACCCATCCTGGGGACAACATATTAGTTCTGGCTGCATTACTACTCTGGGCACTGAATCACCTAATCTCAAGGAATTTCTGTGCCTAGGGTTAAAAGAGATGCTTTGTGTCTTCACAGAGTTAAAAACAACAGCACCTTTGACTCCAGCCCTTAAGATATTTTAGTCTTCTCAGGGAACAAGAAAAACATTTGAAAGTTCCTCTGTCTGAAAGCTGAAGTAGAATATGGCAATTAAATGTACATGCATGTGTGTGCATGTGTGTGTGCGTACGTGAGCATGCACGTGAGTGCAGACAGCAAACCTTTCATGTAGCTGGGTGAAGGAAAAAAAAAATCCTGGCTGGATGCCACCCCTGAAATGGTGGTCCAGACTGAGCATGTCTGAAGTTTTTTTAACATAAATCCCAACACAGCCTTTTCTGTTTATGGACAGAAGCCATGGAGAGAAACGGCGCTGCCTTTCCCCAGACACTAGACCCCACGCATCA
The DNA here is from genome assembly GCA_013398125.1 of Aegotheles bennettii. NCBI lineage: Eukaryota > Metazoa > Chordata > Aves > Caprimulgiformes > Aegothelidae > Aegotheles > Aegotheles bennettii. The sequence continues at coordinate 4,104 of VZRW01005077.1, forward strand.
TTTCCACATAGCGCTGCTGGAGCAGAGACAGAGGCTGCATGGCCAAATTGCTCACCTTCACGAGGCAGCTCATAAACTCAACAAGCTCCGTAAAAGGTCTCTGATTGCCAACGTCAGCGGGAGCACTCTGACTGCTGCAGGAGCAGTCACAGCCATTGTGGGGCTGTCCCTAAGCCCAGCAACGCTGGGAGCCTCTCTCCTGGCGTCAGCTGTGGGTCTGGGCCTGGCCACTGCTGGGGGGGCTGTCAGCATCACCTCCGATCTCTCCTCAGTGCTCTGCAATTCCCGGGAGGTAAGGAAGGTGCAGGAAATCGCAATGACTTGTCGGAAACAGATGAGAGAAATCCTCAGCTGCCTGGAGTTCCTCCGCCGGGGGCAGGGCCCAGGGGACCCCACACTGCGCCAGTCGGAGAAGAGGGCCTCCATCTCACTGTACAACTCCATCTGCTTCATGGTCTTCTGCAGCTCCCATAGCTTCCTTGTGCCAGAATACACAAAGGAGGTCACAAAAGTGAGCCAGGCTGTGCTGAAGGCTAAAATCCAGAAGCTGGCTGCCAACCTTGAGACCTGCACCAGGGCGATGGATGAAGTCTGTGAACTTCTTGAGTCCAGGACAGAGCTTTCTCCATGCACAAGGAGACTCAACTTGGGTGCTAAAACAACTTCTGACATATCAAGACCATCCAGCTGAAGCAGTGTTTGTCCTGTAACTAAAACTGGGCTTGGAGATGTTACATTATTAATTGTCACCATTAACACTGCTACCTGTTGCTATCATAATATTGGTGGTGCTAATCCACACAGCTGCGCACATCTCTCATATCTGAACACAAACCCCTTCCTGATAAAGGAAGGAAGCTAAAGCTTCCACACACACTGCCAATGGACAGTAGCCACCTGATTCAGGTTGGAGTTTATGATGGACATGTGGACTATTGTGTACAGAGCAGCAGATCCCAGAGCCTGAAGGCAGGCGTAGGTGGCTGTTCCTCAGATCCATGTTTCCCCAGCCATCTCCCCAGCTCTGCTTCCCCAAGGCATCAAAAAGAAGTGGGTCAGGAGGCTGATGAAATCCTGCAGTCCTGGTGCTGACTGAATCTGGTTTGCAAATAACTTACAAATCTATGAGTGGTAAAAGGGCTGGGGTACCCTTAATAAGCCAGCAGCTGCCAATTTCCAGTAGAGTACAGTGCTGGTACCAGAGTACATTTGTAAAGGCTGTTGAAGGAAGCAGCTTCAGATGTCACAGACTGTATGGATGGCTCATCATCCCATGGTGAAATAGCAGGGCCAGAAATTTTTATCCCTTTTGGAGAAACCTCTCCAGCCGAGAACTGTGATGTTTGTGTTCTATTTATTTACATAGGATTAATTTACAGTTTTGATATAGTATTTAAAGATGTGTATTTTTTTTTCTTTTAAAAAGGAGGCCTCTGCTCCAAAGGAAAGCAGCTGTTCTTAGAGGCAAAGCAAGTCTGTGGCATGTGAGAGCAAGTTACCTGTTCTTTGGCTGTGAGGGAGGGCAAGTCCCTGTAAGAAAAGGAAAGCATGGCCCGAATGCTGGTAGTTATAAAATAGGTGAAACACAGTCAACCAGTGACAGACCTTAGGAACCAAAACAGGGAGAAGGACAGGTGAGTGACCCTGGGACCAGAGCCTGCCTCAGGGCACTAGTGGAAGTAAGCAGTTATATCTCTTGTAGCAGGAAGGGAAGAGTAGACTGCTGTTACTGGTCTGAGCTGGAGCCCAGCTGTGATGGGAGCACATCTGAGAGGTGGAGGTGTCGCTCTCCATGTGGTTGAGCAGCCTGTGAGACCCACAGTGGTATGTCTGTGAGGGACGAGGCAGCACTCATGGAGAGCTACACATACCCCTAGCAATGCTTCCCAGAGAAGGCTTCATGTTAGCAAAATACATACTGGTACTAATACTCAAGAGAGGTGCGGAGGAGTAGGATGATTTCATGGCGGAGCACTTACAAAGCAGGAGGAAGCACTGGGACCCTGTTTCAAGTGACTGTTCTGCTAAATATCTCCTTTGTGATTCTTGATCCCTCAGTGCCTCAGTCCTCTGTCTAAAAACGGGGATAGTAGCACTTCCCTACCTCACAAGGATGTTCCTGGGACAAATATTGAAAAGTGCTCAAGTACTGTGATGATGGGGGATCATGTCAGTACCTGGAAGAGGTACAAGGAAGAGACCCCAGAAACTAGCTTGAGACAACTAGAGGAGTTAATGCAGGGATAATTCCACTTCCACAGGTATGCCCCAGATGGTAAAGGAATATTCCCTGCAGATGCATGAATCAAAATGATCAGAAAAACCCACTTTGTAATTTTGTAACACTGAGCAAACTCTTAGGAAGGGCAACATTCCATCTCACAAAGCTTGAATCCTTGTCCTTTTTTCCGCTTCTTTTCATGACGTCAACATTTCTTTTCACACATTAGAAGAAAAAAAGCTTTGGTCCCTCAGAGTGTGACTCAGATGCTTGTAATGCCCATGCCTGTTTGCCAGAAATTAACAAGTACACTGCTGGTTCAATTAAATGAATATGAAGCACTTTCGTGTCAGTGTCTCTCTGCAAATCTGTATGTGATCACATTCCTACCCCCTGGCTCACCCTGTTCAATTTCATGCTCCAGGCACTAGAGCCAGGGAATCCACACAAGCAGCTGGATGTGCTCAGGAGGTGAGAATGAGAAGTGAGGTCATCAGCTCCATGCCACAGAGCTGGCATTTGTGAATGAGCATATGCATTTAGGTCTGTGTGAGTGCATATCCTGGTGTGTACATTAACTCATGTACATTGTGGATGTTGGTCTCTGACATGGAAACACTGAGATGTGTATGTGTGAGCACCTAAGTGTGCTTTTGGAGTATGAACTACACACTATACAACAGCAGACAAGGCAAAACTTTTCCTAGTGCTCCATCATATCACCAGCTAACTCTATCAGATCTGTTATGACTTTACCATCCTTCTGAGATGGCTGGTTTTATCATAACAGTGAAAATCAAGTAATATATACTGCTCCCACCTCCTCCCAGTTTTCTGGCAATGCAGCTTTGCACACATGTCCACACACAGGGAACAACATATGAATAACAGCTCTGAATGAACTAATCTGACTGCCAGAAGGGTCTGAATTTGATAGCTTAGAGCTTCTCGAGGGCTGGTTTGCTCTGCTCAGCACAGTCCTGCACCGCAATCACAGCCACTGTTTCAGCAGCTGGGGACAAATCAGATACTTCTGGTTCCAGTCTCAGGCACACAGGCAAAAAAATCCTGCTTCTCTTCTGTTTTTCCCTAAGCTAACCCTTCACTAGAAGCCAGGATTTGGGTTGTTGCAGTGGTGCTGTGTAAGTGTAACTGAACCCAAGGTACCACACTCTCCCGGCCAAGACTCAGCCACCCCACTCTCCAGGTTTGTTTGTGAGGAATTCAAAGGGAGTCTCGGGCAGAGAGTGTGGCCCTCAGGCTGGAAGATCTGTAATCCTACATAAGACGGAGGAGCTGTGTGACTTAGTTTGCTCCAAAATCCATCCAGTGCTCTTGGACACTTTCTAAGCCAGATGGTCCTGTGAGTCTAAGTCTACAGCCTCACACCTCAGCTACACTTGATCCAGCATCAAGCAGACATGGCAGGAGGTGGTTGGATTCTCCTCACCCAGCTCCAGGCATGCTCTCCTGTCTCCTCCCATGCAGTCAACACTGGATCTCATGTGATAGATACCCTGAGAAGCCAGCTCTGGGAACTGTGCTTGCAGAAATCTACCATATTTGGGGGTAAAATTAATCTCTTACTCCTTTTGCTCCCTGAAACAGCTCACCCCTGAGTTAGAAAAGCACCAGAGCTGGTACTAAGAAAGCATCAGAAGCAAGTGACCTGGGCTGGGACAAGGGTGCACCTACTCCAGTATTAGTATTGGTTTAGTTCCAATATTGTGACTCCCTTAGAGTCAGTCACAAGCGTCATTTGGGGGAAGTGTCTTTGATAAGCATCTTTTTTGCTAGTAGCTATTTACCCTTCAAATCAGTAGATGTGCTGATGGAACCCTTCCTTTGGTAGTGAGGCTATAGCTAAGGGAAAGAAGTGTACATGTGTGACTTGATGTTTAGCTGGGCTGGCAGTTATGAAGCCTGGCCTCTTCATACCATCTTTACTCCCCTTTTATTGAAACTGCTGCAGAGAGGAATCCAAAAGTGAAGCAGGAATGCAAACACCATTTTAACACGAAGTCCCACAGTAAGTTTTGAAAGCATAATAAAAGCATAATAAAAATGAAAGCAAAATAAAAAAAACAGACCAAAGAAGCCCGAGTACGGTCAAGCAGTCAGGATATCCCAACAGCCTCTGTCTGGGAATCCCAGTAGGTTGACAGGACCATTTACTGTGACCTACTATACACACTGTCCATTTTGTACTGTTATGCACCCCTTATGAAACAGTTGGCATTATAGCTGCACTAAAATTCACCTGCTGTGGATGCTTTCACCCTGAACCTCCTAAGGAAGACTTAGCTTGTAACATGCAACAGAGCTAGAAACATATTTGGTTGAAAGCCAAGTCTAAAAGCTCTGGAGTGAAAATTTCTAAATTCGGTACAATCTGCAGTGTCCTGTGCTGAAAATCACAAAAAGAGAACCACCATTTACAAGCAGTACTTGTTTTATCACACATGAGTACTCCCAACAGCAGTTTAGGACAGGAGGGAACTTTTATTCAAATACATCAATTGACAAAAGGGAATTACCCAAACCGGAATTTCACAAAAATAGAATTGTTCCACCCTGTTCCCATCAAAACAGCCCCTACCATATTATATGGGCAATGAGTTCAACAAAGAATCACAAGCAGTGACTTCCCGTCACATCCTTGGCTCCATTTCCTGAGGCATCCCAGTGACCCTTACAAGGGTTCATGTCTAAGTGCTGGCCAGACTTAACCTTTAGCACTATTGATATATAGCAAGCTTGTGACTCAGACTACTTTCATATCTGAAACATGTGGTCATAACTAACATCTAACATCTATCTGGGTGTTTCTTATTGGGTTTTTTTGCTTGTTTGTTGGTTGGGGGTTTTTTTGTTTTAATTTTTTTAAAATTTAGTATTCTAAAATCATTGCTCCTGAGTGCAGTGGGATGCAGCAGTTTCATTTCCACTGCTACCCAGTGAATTGTTTCAGGTTTCCTCTCCTTTCCCTGTCACGCAGAGAGTTTGTTTGCATTTCCTCTCACTTTCCTCATTGTTCTGGGAGCAGAGGAAACAGCATGCTTGGAATCCAGCGACAGATGCTCAGGTACGTCAGCATTTCCACTGGGAGCACACCCAGCCAGGCTTCACAGCGAGTGAGAGGGATATCTGCTCAGAAATGCAGTCACAACTTCCATTTTGCAGTCAGCTCTGCTGTCCTTCTGAAGTCCCAGCTCTTGGATATGTTAGCATCCTTTTCCCTAAAATAATGGAGGTTCACCACATTGCAAGGTTTCCCTGCTGAAATCAGCACTAGGACTATGGGTAAGAGAGGCCACACCCAGACCAGATGGAAACCAATGAGCTCAGGAACTACCATCATGACATGACATTTTGATGCTGCTCTCCCTGATAGGGCACTAAATCCATTTTCACCTCTCACTGTGCACTTAGAGGTTCCCTGCTTAAGTCACAACAGCAGCAATCAGGAAAGTTGGGGGAGTATTTGCATCTTAGAACCACAGAATAGTTTGGCTTGAAGAGGCCTTTAAAGGTCATCTAGTCAACCCCCCTGCAGTGAGCAGAGACATCTTCAACTAGATAAGATTGCCCAGACCCCGTCCAACCCGACCTGGAATCAGGGATGAGGCTCCTACCACCTTTCTGGGCAACCTCTTCCCAGTGTTTCACCACCCTCATTGTAAAACATTTCTTTCTTATATCTAGTCTGAATCTACCCTCTGTTAGTTTAAGATCGTTAGTCATTGTCCTATCACTACAGGCCCTGCTCGAAAGTTTGTCCCCACCTTTCTTATGGGCCCCTTTTAAGTACGGAAAGGCTGTGGTACTGAAAGGCACCTCTCGTATCACCCACCCCCTCCTCTCACGCTGCGGATTGCAGCAGTTCCCTTCACTTTACACACTTCTGGCACCCCGAGGTTGCTCACCGGCCATTATCAGAAACAGGAGAACAAGGTGGGACAATGACAGTTCTCTTTTTTCCCTTCACTAGTACTTCAGAACGTTTCATACCAGCACTTCTGAAGTTAATTTACTCATTACGTGTATTGCAGATATAAGTTTAGACATATTCTGGTACTTTTGTGCCCGGACAGCTCATTTTATCTCGTGCTTTCACAGCTGTAGAATTTAGGAACACAGAACGCCCTGACACCGTCGGGCCTTCAGAACACGAGTCTGTCTCCTCCCCGCGCCAGCGCTGCCACCGCTGCTGCCCTCCCGCAGCCCCGGCGCGGCTCCGCCCGCCGCCACCCACGGCCACAGACGTCCCCTCGAGCCCCGCCCCGCCCGCTCCGATTGGCTCTCCCGCCCGAACTACAAATCCCATGGCAGCGCCGGGGGAACACCGCAACTCCCGGAGTGCTCGGCGCTCCCCGGCGGGGCGGCCCAAGATGGAGGCGGAGGGCGAGGAAGCGCAGGCGGTGGAGGCGCAGGCGGTGGTGAAGCCGGAGGTGGAAGAGCCGCGGAGCTTCAAGGACTTGGTGAGGCCGGGCTGGAGCTGCTGCTGTGCCCTCTGCTCCCTCTCCCGCCCCGAGGAGCGCCTTCCTGCCCCCGCCCCGCGTATCAGTCTGGCTGGGGGGNAGCCGCGGCGCTCGGGGGACAGACGCGTCTCCCGCCGTTGCGGCCTCGGCCCGCGGTGCTGTGCCCGGGCAGGAGGCCGGGGGAGTACGGGCCCCCTGCTCCGGTGAGGCGCCCGTTGCCGCTCCGGTCCGTGCGCCTCAGCTCGCTGCCCGCATTTTCAGTGTTATTCGCCTGCCTGGGCGTTCTCCTTGTTCCCTGCTGGTGGAGATGCTCAGAGGGGAAGAGAGGCGGCTAGGTGTGTGTGAAAAGTTCCTTGTTTAAACTAGGGGGAAATGACGAGTGTCTTACTGACAGCAGCCACCTCTAACAGTTTTGAACAGATCTGTGAAGTTCCTGATGGAGGTGGGATCCCTGTGAGCAGCTGCCCTTTCACGTAGTTGCACTGGGAGTCTGATGGGGTTTGTCTCTGCTAGAGACAAGCTTGGCTTTGTTGTTGCATGTATTTAACTTAACTCTATGATTTAATTTAAGTCTCCTTGGTCATGTCTGTTTCCCTTTTATCTTTTCACTAATGTTCAGGGAGTGACAGATGTTCTGTGTGAAGCTTGTGACCAGTTGGGATGGAAGACGCCAACAAAGATCCAGGTTGAGGCTATTCCAGTGGCTCTCCAAGGTGAGCAGTTTGCTTCTCTGATCCTGAATCTGGGGATGCCCCAGGAGCTCCCTGTGAATGAATTTTGCTGAGTGAGAAGTAAATGGCAGGGATGATAGTATTCTCACTTCTTTATCATTGAAGATACCTGTCTAGAAGTAGTCTCTGTGTTTATTCTTGTGTCCTTCCCAGGTGGAGCTTGGAATACTAATTTCTATAACACTACCTGCAATCTCAAACTTTCAAATGCATACAAACATGGGTTCTCGAGTGTTCACTGTTGTTGTGTAGTTCTGGCACTCCATGTTAAATCAAAAATTATCATCATCAACCATTTTCTTTCTGACATACTTAAGGATACACAGGAAACTTCTGATAGATTTAGGACTGTGCCTCTTCTGGTACAGGCCTGTAGATTGTATAGTGTGCACTGATGTGAGCAGGCAATTCTTTTAAATTAAATTTCTGGAGTGATCAATAACCAAACTACAGTGACTTTCTGTAAACATCCTGGAATTAAAGAAAAAAATAGTATGAAATTCAGCAAACATTTCTGCCTCTAGAATATTTGGTTATTGGTTGTTTTTTGGTTGTTATTTTTTTTAAATACAAAACACTGTGAAGCAGAAACAGGACAATGTAATGACAGAAAGGCAATAAACTTGCAGTATCTTCTCTGTGCTAGTACTTAGCTGTTGTCAGACTCTTTTACTCCGCGTATAAGATTTTCCTAAAAAAAAAAAAGTAAAAAGTCAGATTGCATTCTTGAGAAGTTGTCTCCTGTTTAAGGCCTGCTGCCAGCCTGTTCTTCGCAGCTGTAGGAGTTTGGGAGGTCAATGGATTATGCTGATGAACTTTACAGTTACCTGCGCTGATTTTGGGCAAAGGACTTGCTGCTCTAATCCTTCCTACTGCAAGCCAGTTTAGATTACTCTTAATCAATGGCACAAAACTGTGGCTTGTGAAATGTGGGTTTGGTAGTGCTATTGTCTTGTAGTTGATACGGGCTAAGTCTCAAACACTGGAATTTATTTCCTTGTAAACTAGTAAACAGACAACAGTTGGTCTAGAATACTTGCTCAGATAGAAGCAATAGGCTGTAAATTGACAGACAGATTTGAGAAATAATAAAGTAGGGTTTTTTTAACCTAAAATTTGTATGAAAACCTGTATATAGGGAGAAATTTAACTAGAGAATGGAAAGGATCAAGACTGTAGTTATTGTACAAATGAAGTCACACTCTAAAAATGCTGCAGAGATGAGATTCTTTGTTTTGGCCCTTTTGTACCCTGTATGTGTCTCCCTTTTTTCCTATCCTTAGTGAATTTTTGTGCCTTATTGCACAGGGCTTTAAAGGCTTCTTTCTCTGGTCTAGATTTGTAACAGTTTTTGCCCTCCTTGCTCCTTCTTGTAGGCAGAGATATCATTGGATTGGCAGAAACTGGCTCTGGAAAAACAGGAGCCTTTGCTTTGCCAATTCTTCAAGCGTTGCTGGAAACACCTCAGCGATTATTTGCTCTTGTCCTCACTCCGACGAGGGAGCTGGCCTTCCAAATCTCAGAGCAGTTTGAAGCTCTTGGATCTTCCATTGGTGTCCACAGTAGTAAGTACCTTTGCGATACTGGAGCAGTTTTCCTGAAGAATGAAGTTTGTCAGCTCTAGATTGCAAAGGCAAAAGTAAAGTGTATTTGTATGGACAGTTGAACAAAAGGTGAGAAAAGCTTGTGAGAAAGACCTCTGTCTTCCAGTATCATTACATCTCTATCAGGCTTGGGAAAGAAAGACTGTATGATGTTTCCTAATGGAGTAGTCTGCAGCTCTTCTGTGTTTTAGGTCCAAACAGTTAAAGATGGAAGTAGAATGGAATCTTCTCAATAGTGAGTCTGTGTCCAGTGAAATTGCACAGAGCTCTGCTCTATGGTGTAATGTAGTTTAATGTTTCTTTCAGTCTGTCTGTACTGTTTTTTTAGATATTATCTAGAAACAGAAAAGCTTTGTGAGTATCTTTAGAATTCCTAGATTTCTGCAACTGAGTTGGGTTGCAAGGAATAGCTTGTGCCTGTAGCTCTTCAACTGTGAAAATAAAATACCCTGGGCCAGTAAAGACTTAACTGTATGGCTTAAGAGACCTGGGAAGGTCAAATGTGCTAAAATAAAGTGAATTTTCATAAAGATAAGTAGTCTTTTATTTGTGTAGAAATGATGTGGGTGGCAGGGAGTAGGAAGAAGCACGTAGTGCCAGGGGTTGGCTGGTGCAACACTGAGAGATTCACTATATTCTGTTTGTCCTGCAGCGGTTATCGTGGGTGGAATTGACACGATGTCTCAATCTCTGGCTTTAGCCAAGAAACCTCATGTTATAATTGGTAAGTTAATGTGCTGGGGGCACAGGGTGTGAATACTGTCAAACTGCAGTTGTCCAAAGAAAGAGTTCCCAAAGGTTTTGAATGTTTGAAGTACATCCTTCACTTGTGTTTTTTTCCTGAAATCTGAGTAATGGCTTGTCAGTGTTTCTCAGTTATATGCCAGTAGCCTTGCGGCTACAGTCTCATTCCAAAGCATTCCTGCTAGACTGCCTTTGGCATGTTTTTTCTTTCTCAAGTATTCAAAATGCTGGTCCTGTCCTCAGTACAGCTCACCTGCAGTCTGTTTTGTGGGGTTTTTTTAGTGGGACAGGGGGAAGCAGGACATTGTTCGCAGAGTCTGGCTCCATTAGCCTTATTTCACAACACTGAAGATGGCCTGTGAAAGAGTCCTTCCCACAAAGCAATCTGCCTTTACTTCTCTTGATCAAAGAATCCCATTTCTGTAACAGATTACTCTCTTGTCACTTTGAACCTTTTACTTTGCTTTCATTCTAAATTTGCTCTTGTGATTTTGTTGGTAGCAACCCCTGGCCGTCTGGTTGATCATCTGGAGAACACAAAGGGCTTCAACCTACGAGCTCTGAAGTTCCTAGTGATGGATGAGGCTGACCGGATCCTTAACATGGATTTTGAGACAGAGGTAGGAATCTGCTAAGAGAGGAGTTTGGAACACCAGATGAGTCCCTTTAAAATCACTTCATACAGTCACATAGTAAACACTGAGCTGTTCTAGAAACAGAAACAGCTGTTCTAGTATAGGATGTCCCTGCCCATTGCAAGGGAGTTGAACTAGATGACCTTTAATGTCCCTTCCAACTCAAGCTATTCTGTGATTCTGTGAAATTCATAGCAAATTGTAACTTGGACCTAATGCACAAAAGTCTATGGTGGTAGTAAAACTTAGCAGAGTCCTGCAGAGCACTAACAAGACAGTAGGTGTTTTGTCTCTGAAATCTACTGGTTTCTCTGGAGTGTCTGACATTGACACAGTTACTGTAGAACACTATTGCACACGTGTTCCTGCAGAAATACTGCCTGATATTTACACTGCTGCTGGACTTCTGGATTTCACAGTGCCTAATTGTCAACAAGCTATCAGCCTGCAAACTTCCCACTGCGAGTCTAAGTTGCACACGTGCATTACTCTTCATTTGAATGATTGCTATGTTTGGAAGAGGCTTATGTCTTGATTACTGTTGTGTTCAGTATTTCCATTTCCTTTCTATTTTTACAGGTGGATAAGATATTAAAAGTGATTCCTCGAGACAGGAAGACGTTCCTGTTTTCTGCTACCATGACCAAGAAGGTGAGAGCAGAGTACTCACTTTAGTTCTTCTTCCATCAGGCTATACTGTTGACCAGACTGTACGATACAGGTTTCTGACAAGCTCTCTGTCCATCTAGGACTAACTTACATTCATCTTCCTAGGTTCAAAAACTTCAGCGTGCTGCTCTGAAGAATCCTGTTAAATGTGCTGTTTCTTCCAAATATCAGACAGTTGAAAAACTACAGCAGTATTACATTTTCATCCCCTCCAAATTCAAGGTAATGCCACTTCTGTTTCTTCCCTCTTCTGATTGTGTCTTGTCTTGCTGTTCCCACATCTGCCCAATCTCTTGTCATTTTCTCTGGCTTATACATACTCGTTTAATGTGGCGTAAGTGATTACCTTTTTTTTTTTCTTCTCTGTTTCTTTACAGGACAGCTACCTGGTTTATATCTTGAATGAACTGGCTGGAAATTCTTTCATGATATTCTGCAGTACGTGTAACAATACTCAGAGGACTGCTCTACTGCTCCGCAACCTGGGGTTCACTGCCATTCCTCTCCATGGACAGATGAGTCAGGTATGGGCATACTCCACAGAACGAAGTAGACAGGAGACCTGTTGCATGGGAAATGGGCTGCACCATACTAAGTCACAACTACCTTGCAGAAGGAGTATTTCACAGCTTGTGGACTGGACTGATCCCTAGAAATTTAACTTATGTGGATGCTGCCACTGATTCTGCAATAGTTGACAAAGAAATTAGAGAAGTGAGATTATTTTTTTTTTTAGTAGTATCTCCCCCAGTTCTGTATCAGTGTTCCAACAAGACTGTATTAACCAGAACATGCATTATTCTCTCATTCCTTTTTTCCCCTCTTCTCTTTCAGAATAAACGCTTGGGCTCTCTAAACAAGTTCAAGGCAAAGGCACGTTCTATTCTGCTAGCTACTGATGTTGCAAGCAGAGGTCTGGACATCCCACATGTAGATGTGGTGATAAACTTTGATATTCCTACGCACTCTAAGGTAAGTTAGCCCGTGTGCCAGCTGGGAGCTGCTGGTCACCAGGAGTCATAGTGAAGCTAGGCAAAGGAACAAAGACACCTTTTCTCTGTTCTGCTGACTGGAAGTCTAGTTCACACTTCTTAGATTAAAAGATGTAGTTCAGCCTCTGCAGTTGAGTTGGTATCTCAGTTTGATTGGGTGGCCTCATTTGGGCTGTAGAACTGATAGCATAAGTGAAGGACGTTCTGTGTGTGTTTCTGCTTAGACTATGTGTTTCGCTATATTACATTAAAGGGCTTCTGGACTTTTAAAATAGTTGTAACATATTACTAGTTTCAGGTAGTCATCTCTGTTCCTGTGATCCACGTCTGCCTTCACATTTTAAACTGTGTTAAAAAAAAAAAATTAAATTTCTCCCATTACGTTCAATGAGGATTTGATGAAGAGAGATGTCTGTCATATATTTCACCTTCGTGCCAGGTGAGATAAACCTCACTTGATGTGAGACCCCACCTGGAGTACTGTGTCCAGTTTTGGGGCTCCCAACATGAGAAGGACATGGAGCTGTTGGAGCAAGTCCAGAGGAGGGCCATGAAGATGATCAGAGGGCTGGAGCACCTCTGCTATGAAGACAGGCTGAGAGAGTTGAGGTTGTTCAGCCTGGAGAAAAAAAGGCTCTGGGGAGACCTCATAGCCACCTTCCAGTACCTGAAGGGGCTATAGGAAAGCTGGAGAGGGACTTTGTAAAAAGGCATGTAGTGATAGGATGAGGGGTAATGGTTTTAAACTGAAAGGGTAGATCTAGATTGGATATTAGGAAGAAATTATTTCCTGTGAGGGTGGTGAGACACTGGCACAGGTTGCCCAGAGAGGTTGTGGATGCCCCCTCCCTGTCAGTGTTCAAGTCCAGGTTGCATGGGGCTTTGGGCAACCTGGTCTAGTGGGAGGTGTCCCTGCCCATGGCAGGGGACTTGGAATTGGGTGATCTTTAAGGTCCCTTCCAACCCAAACCATTCTATGATTCTATGATCACAAAAGTACAGCAAACTGAAAAAAAAGTGAGTTACTAATTCTCTACATTATAGAAAGTATAGTATTATCTTACGGGCATGACTAGTTTCAGAAAGCATGCTGTTAACATGCATTTCAGGAGTTGCTGTTGTAGTCAAAGATACTACACATTGCAAACAGAATGAAGTACAGTGGTTCTTTTAAAGACTGCTTTTGGCATTGTGAAAGGACAAAAGTTAAAAAAAATAATGGTGGGGGCAGCAGCTTGGATGACATCATGAAAGTTTTTCTGCCCCTCCCTCTGGTCTAACCATGTCACAGAACACGCTCTTTCTAATGATTCCTTTCTCCACATATCCTGCATGGAAAAGAAAGTATTTTAATTTCCATAATGCAGTATAAAACCTGGAAAACAGCCTAGAACCATATAAAGAGAAGATGCTGGATAGATCAAATACTTCCAAATTGTTCTCGTTCATCCTCCCTTACACTGTGCTTGCCAAATTTAAATCTACTTGCTAGAGAGTTTGTCTGGAAGACCAACTATATAGAGCGCTAGATCCCAAGACTGAAAATGTGGACATTGGCTCACTTTAAATATTAAAACTGAAGAGATGCCTCCACAATCCAGCATGTTCTCGAATCCTAGTGCTGCATACTATCCCAAGTATTTAATCCTGGCTGTATTTTCTCCTAATTTTCTTGTTCCTTCCTCAAGAAAAATTACATGGGCTGATTCCCCATAACTTCTGTTCTGTGTTTGGTGCCCATATCTTAATGCTTATCAAGAAAACTGTTTTCAGGATTACATTCATCGTGTTGGGAGAACAGCTCGAGCTGGGAGGTCTGGCAAATCTATCACCTTTGTCACACAGTAAGTGTTAAAATGTGGCAGACTTACTCTTCCTAGCTGTGTTTCAGAGCAGGAAACATCTGACCACATCCAGGGTGAGAAGAAAACACTACTTTTCATTTTGATGTGCCAGTTGGGTTTATTTAGTTAAAGGGGAGAGAATTCGAAGTCCTGTATTGGGAGGGAGAAAAGTCTAGGATAAATCTAGAAGCAGGCATGTAATGAGCAAAACTAACTGTTTATAACTTGATTGTATAATATACATACTTAATCTGCATTCTATAAAAATATAAGTGTTTTTTTGGTAAATACTGAAGTATTTGTATAAAAAAGGTCTTTGCCAAATATTTCTGAACAGAGATGAGCTGAATAAATTAGTGAAGCCATCTCTAATGATTGCATCATTTGGATGCAATTAAGAGTTGCTTGTGAGACCATCAGCACAAGCTAATGATATCTTTGGGTTGGAGATAAGAGGTGATGTCTGTAGGTGGTGACAGCTGAAGCACTCTCAGAAGGTCTGATTCAAGTGGGTTTCCTGTCTTTTCACAGGTATGATGTAGAGCTGTTCCAGCGCATTGAACACCTGATTGGCAAGAAGCTGCCGGCATTTCCCATGCAAGAGGAGGAAGTTATGATGCTGACAGAGCGTGTGGCTGAGGCCCAGAGATTTGCTCGAATGGTGGGTGCTGGCTTTTTTGTCCCTCTACTCACTGTTGTAGTGTGAATTTCCTCAGGTGCCAGCATTCTTGGTCAATCTCTTAATTGTATTGCAGGAGCTGCGGGAGCAGGGAGAGAAGAAGCGATCTCGGAATGATGATGATGACACAGAAGAAGCTATTGGTGTCAGGAACAAGGTGGTAGGTGGGAAAAAGAAGAAAAGGAAAGCCTTCTAGTGCAGTATTTGGACAGACTTATTTTTCTCTTTATGGCTACATGAGCTTGGCAAAAATGGTCTACCAAACCATCTCCAGTGGATTTTTTTCAGAACTACATATGAAATTGGGCAATCCACCTGGAAAACCATTTCCTCTCTTCTGCTTCACCAATTACAGACTGAGCTTGGCCCATTATGGTACCATGGGACCAGTCTTCCTTTCAAAGACACCAGACCACCACCTCTGAACCTGAAAGCAGCTGTGGTCTAGCCCTGCTCATTCACAAAGGTGCAATGTGAGTGCAACTTTTCCAGTGCTGCAGCCTGTCTCGCTACCCAAACTCACCAAGTGCATCTGGGGTCAGACATACCTTTCCAAAGAAAGAGGAAAAAGTCTAAAGAAGCAACTGAGTTTCCATAGCATAGTTGTGATGCCTTGCCTTAGTGTGAAGGGATGTGTCACGTGGAGAACTCCAAATATATTTTGCTTAATTTAAAAGTTCCCTGGTTGTCCTTGTCTTATCACTGACCTGTTCTGCTCATTTTGACTATTGACTCTGACAGACGGTTTTCTTCTTAGGTCAATCTTAGCGATTCAGATGTGACATTGATACCTTAGATGTGTTAGCTGAAGAGTGGCCCAGCACAAAGAATCTGTTTCAGCAGGGTTAGACTATTCACTACCTGGAATTCGATACAGAATCTGTAATGATTGGCAAGATGAAGGAATGATCTGGGTTTGGGGGTTTTTTTGGTGCTTTTTGTTTGGGGTTTTTTTTTTGGTAGCTGATTCTTGTAGTACTTGCAAACCAACACAAGAGGGTAGTATTTACACAGGAAAGCAGCTCACAAGCTGGATGGTTAAGAAAAACAGGTATAGAGGTTCTTTCCGCGTTTCCCTATTTATTTCTCTATCTTGGGCAGAGTTCAGTGCTGTATAAGTAGAGCCTTGCAAGTATGGGATAAATGTACTTGTGTTCATGTCAAACCAGAAGGTTAGTGCTGGGTCCCATTGGCAATAAAAATTTTCACACTGGGCATTTCTGGTGGTGGGTGCAGAAGGGTGAGAACCTCTTTCGTGATCACTGAGCATGAAAATTTTAATGGCTTTTAGAACCGCTCATTAATTCTCTGCTACATTAAAAATAATGTTCAAAAGATGATTTTTAAAATCTAAATGGAAAGTAGAAGCTACTGCATTAGTCAAGATGAGCACAATGGTTACTTCATAGTGTCAGCATAAATCTAATGTACACATGTATGCTAGTCAGAATGTTTTTATACTTTGGGGCAGCACATTTTGCAAAATTAGATAAAGCACAGTATGATTAAAACTAAGGGTAACATGTTTTTTCTTCATTATTTAAAACAGCTCTGTGGTCTTCATGAGGAACAAACATAGTCTCTGGTGTGAGAGGAGTGCCAGTGTTCTGACTTTTTCCTTATTTTTGTAACAATTCACTCAAGTCTTCTCAAATACCTTCAAGTTTGAAAGCTCTAAAGCAGTTGAAGTTCAGTGGTAGATAAGTAAGGGTACAGATCCTTGGGTATGCCGACTGCTAAGAGCATTCTTATAAAGCATGAAAACTGAATCTTCTGTGCATCCTAGCACAGAGAGGCAGAGGTGGAAGCCCAGTAACAAGAATTTGTTAATTCTATGGGGCCGTTTAGTAGGAATCCCCTACAGGTAAGAGGAAACAGCCCTAGAATGCACCAGAGAGAAAGGAATAAAGTGAGTGAGCACATAGGTGGAGATGAAAATGTTCCTTCCCCATGGAGCAAGGGAACTCTCCTGACTGGTCTTCTGTCCTGCCACATGCTTGAACAAAATTTCTTATCCTTCATAAAGAGGACAGGGTTGGTTCATTTGCTGAGAGCAAATGAAGATTAGATCCCTCTGAGGCTCCTGGGTCTCTGGAAAACCTCTTAGTGTTATTCCCAGCTACGTAACAGGTGACATGTAGAGTCAGTCCTAAAGCAATCTTGTGAAGTGAAAGGCAATTTAGTGCTGGAGAAGGTAGGGCAAATTCATTCCTTTCACAAGTTGTACAAGGCTTTCTTTAATAGGCTGGTGGAGTCTAGTATCTCTGTTCTTTCCTGGGTGGAAGGCTGCAGCAGCAGAGGGGCTCTGTCTTGCCCCTTGATGGGATCAGAGATTCTCTATCCATCCTCTGCAGTTTCAAGAATAACAGAGAAGTAAAGCTGCTCCTTGTAAGAGGGTGCAGAACCTTGATAGGAGTGACTCCTAGACAGTTGGGCACCTCCCTTGGTTTGGAATGACCAGCTGTAGAAACACTTCACACTAAAAAAGCAAAGGTCTCACCACACCCACATTCTCACTGGTGCCTCACCTGCCACAGGTATGTGCATTCAATTTCAACTAAAAATCTCTCATAAGGTTAGAGGGGCAGGAAATAGTTTCTTACTGTGACTACACCATGAGGGCTAGGCCAACGGGTTTTTGTATAACTGAGCTGGAATAGGGAGTGTCTAAAGATGTATTTGGTCAAAACAGAATTTGCAGCCAGGCTAAAGTAAAATCCGTAGCTGATCTGATGAACCATGAGGGGAAAAGAATGGAGTGAGACCTGTCTCTCTATAAATAAAAGACAGCTCAGAAAATACCAGCACTGGTATGTGTGTGGCTGCATATTTTTGTACTACAACTGATGCCAGTGTGTTTGTTGAGTCAGGAGGACTCTTGAGTTGAGGGGCAGTTCTGAAGCACACCTCTCTGCACACCTCTTGAGTCTTTCCACAGCAGGGAGCTGAAGTGGATGATTAACCTTAGTGTAGTGTAAGGTGGGATCAGGCTAACACAACCTGTCATTTTTTTGTGATTGAAACTCAAGTGAAATTTCAACAAAAACTGTGTTTTTGAAAGAAGTTTTGTGGGGATGTTTGCAGTTTGAAACAATTTGCACTTCCCACATCCGTAATAAGAAGGTGATTGTTTGTATACTTGTAATACATATTTTAAATAATGTTTTATAAGTTTTATTTTTAATAGCGCATAGGTGACTACTTTGGACAGTAAGGAACGGGGATATAGTGTCTTTCGTTTAAATGTTCTAGAGCTACCAGAAGCAGGACAATCCTTTGGAGGGTAGGAGTAAAATTAAGCATTGATGTCAGTGTGGATAACTGACTTCAAGGTAAGTGAGGATAGCTGCTAAAGAAGTAGCAGTCCCTGCAACCACACAGTGGTCCAGGCCAGAAGCTGCACTGAATTGATCTGTCTGAAATGGATTCGGCTGTCTCAGTTCCCCAGTGCCATGCACCTGCTGCCCAGGGGGTGTAGGGGAAGACATGGGCAAGAAAGCACAGCTGGGAACCAAGGTGGGGAATTCAGTGCTTTTTTTTCTGTGGTGGCAGCCTGAGCCTAATTCTGTTTAAAATAACTATGAAGAACACAGCCTGTTGAAGGACCTGGCAGCCTGCCTTTCCCCCTGCCCCAGAAAAGCAGAGAAGACCAAGAAGGAGAGCTAGGTATGATGCCTTTCTAGCAAGACCGTTAACTTGTGCTGAGAAAAGGCTCAGTTTAGGAGAGAGAGAGAGTAAGAATCTGGGAATCGGATTGGGAATCTGGAGGGCCTTAGTTTACAAAGCAGGACTGAAATTAGTAAACTTTTCCAGTTTAGCCAAGCACTGAAGAAGGAAAATATCTCAACATACTTAAAAGCTCTTGGAAGTACTTAAGAAGGAATGGAATTGATTGCATGACCTATGAAAGACAGACATGCACCAAGCATTTTGATGAGTGAATGTGAGGTTGTGGTTTGCCTGCCATGGCATGTGAGGAGCTTCTGTAAACATTCAAGTGAGCAATTAATTCTTGTAAATGTTGCAGAGTAAATGCTGTAAAAATCCAGGTTTCTTGCCAGAGATAGTCCACGTTGTCATTGTGAATTCTTACTGCTCTTGCTTTTGTACTTACCAGTACATTTTATTTATTTATTTATTTTTTAAAAAGTATGAATGTGTAAACACAGAGAACTGGAATATGAGTTTCTGAGAGAATCCCAAGGTTTGGGGCTAAATCTTTTGAGCTTTAAAAAAAAAAACAACAACAAACAACTAGAACAAAAAAAATACTTAGCCTTCAGGTGGATTTTTTTTCCTTGTCAAACTATGAAAACTTCTGAATAACAATATTTAAAAGGGAGAGCTAAGGATGTGGGAATGGTCACTTGCTTTCTGGTCCAGGGAAGTATACAGACATGCCTCCAGTGCTGTATCTCTTCTGAAGGACCCTTCAGGTACACAAACTTATGATGATAATAGCACTTTCTCTTTGCTTCCAAAGCCCCTCTGGGACACAGGTATGTACCTTCCTGAATATGGTAATCAAGTATAGGTCATGATTCATGGTGGGATGAGTGTTGGACTTTGCCAAGGTCATGCCTAGTTGTGCAACAGGCAACAGTGGCACTGTGAAGTCTTCAGCTGTTGACATTGTAGGTCCTCAGGGAGGGGTGGATGCCCTTGGAGCTTGTTCAGCACTTTTTTAAGGAAGTGTCTAGAAGCCTGAAGCTGTGCTTACTAGAGGTTAATGCAGGGTATTTTTATATGCCCAAAGGAACTATTTTTAGTTTCGTCTTCTCTGCTGTAGGATCCTCATCGTTACAGAGATGTACATGCTGCTCTGTTGCCTCTTCTTAAAAAAAAGTCTAGGAATATGTCTCTGTCAAAAGTTTCTGCCTTCCCTTGGGCTTGGTACTTGCTAAAGTTTCCTGAGGAAAGAGACATATAATGTGGGCTTTCTATGCAAAAAGGGGAAAATATTTTGTCTTCCATTTGAATCCTAGAAAAGGCAGAAAAAGAACACTGCTGACAGGCCTCTCACAGAGGCTATTTCTTCTGTCCATCACTTCCTCCTCCATATTGATATTGACAAGGAAGGCAGGTTTTTTGGCACGTGTTTCCCAACTGGAGTTAAAGAAGTCCCCTTTAAATCCTCCTCAAGATTTTCACCCACAAATATGTCTCTGTGTAAAGAAAGGCAAATAACAAAACTTGCTCTGCAAGTCATCTGTATGAGATAGAGGGAAGATTGGCCAAAAAATGTGGAATTGCTTTGGTTATGCTGGTTTCTCAGAAGAAAATTATTCCTTTCTGTGTGTTTTGTTGTACATCAGCTCCATCCCATGACAAGGGCTAAAACATGTAATTCCTTGGCTTTGATGTAGGAAAAAGTCTTTTGCACAATGAGAGTTGGAGACACAAAATTATCTTCTTTCCTGCAGTAGAAATTTAAAGGGGCACAGGATCTATAGAGCAAGCCTGGGAAAGAATATGTGGAGGCTCATTCAATTTTATTTAAAGCAACAGAAATTAAGGTACCCCAGTCAAGCATGTAATTGGATATTCTTGGTCTTCTATTGTCTTTATTGTAGCTCAGTTGAAGGGAATTTATAATGAGAGAGAACCCAGTCTGATCTGTCCTTGCCAGCTTCTGTGCTTGATGTATCATCAGCAGGAAAGTAATACTTCTTCTCCCTCAATATATATTCAGAATGATAAATTTGCCACTAGTGAGTGATTTCCTATTACTGCTGCTCATGTGCATGCTTACAGATGTGTTAAACCTTTATCATCACGCATGCCAGAGGCTCTCTTTGGTTGTTACGTACTGAGCTTCTCCAAACACAATCAACAATATAAAGCAGATGGTCTAACAGACTCCTTTGAGAGAGCCTAGGCAGAATCAGCTTTCGGTTCGTGCAGTTGCAGATCTTGAGATGTCTCTTAAAGACTCTGCAGAGCTATGGACTATTTTCCACTGGATACACTCAAGTCATGTATGTGTATCTTAGTTTAAGTTTAGGCTCTCTCCATCTGTTAGTTAGAATTTCTCTAGTATTAACTAGGAATCTTGGAGGCACCTTTCCAATTTTCAAGAAATAAAAATGCAAACTTTTAAAAATGCAAGTATTGGCTATGCTCTCCAAAATGGATATGTTAGTGAGGAATGGTTATAAAAGATCTATGGAAGAAATGTCAGAAATAGATCTGCTAGACTGTTCTCTCTAAGATAAAATGTAAAGATAGCCTCACTTCTGTCTGTGTTCAGCTTGCTGGATGCAGTCAGGCTTGCTCATCTTGGATGAGTTTGTTAAAGAGCCATTCTTGCGAAGCATGCTAGTATTTTGTGCCCTTTTGGTTGTCCCAAGGCTCCTGCTCAGATATGACTTCTTTCCTCTGATTGTACTGCCTATATCTAGTTCAGAGGATGACTTTTTGAAGATCCATCCTCTGAATGCCAGGATACCTCCCTTCTGAAAATGCCAGTGCTGTCTTCACAGGTCAGATGATGCCACCTGGTCTGGCTGATGGATAGGTCTTTGTGATTAGTGAGAAATCTCCCTCTCCATCAGGGTTGTATTAAGCTGATGGAAGGGAAATAGCTGGAATTGCTGTGCTGGTCTGCTTTGTCTTGTGTTTGCACAGACTGTTTGGGAGTATGTGACTGTCATGTTCCTTTGAAAATCCTATAGCAGACAGTTGTGGCCCTCTTGAATTCAGTAGAAGCAGCAGATGGAAAGGAAGCCATGGCTAGTGCAGAGCCCTGTTAGCCTTTTACTGTTGATAAACCTGTTGTGCAATGGGAAGACAGCTTGCTGTAGGGCATAGTATCAATGAAATCTTTGTTGAATCTCTGTATCTTGCACACACAGCAAATGAGGCTTTCTCTTTAAAAAAACCCAACCAAACAAACCCCAAAAAAACCCAACCCCAACCAAACACAACAAGCCTTTTGGAAAGCTAATTGCTCTGTTCTTTCTTGGAAAGGAAGGCAGAGCCTCTGAACCAGCAGTATTTGCTCATTCTGTGTCACACAGTACACATGGATAAAAACTGAGAGGTCTCCTCCTTTGCCATGTTCTTCAGCCTTTCCTACTTGGGCCAGGGCAGTCTCCTGGTGGAAATGTTCAGCTTTGTTAGCCATATCAGCCCTTTTCTTCTCCGATCACCTGAGATCCACAGGATCATGTATTGCCAATTTACAAGGGTAGCACAGAACATGCATGGGGGAGGTGCTTTTCTTCCTCAAAAAGCTTGTGGTTTTAACATCCAAAAATACACTAAGTCTGTGGAGAGGACTGCACAGTAGTTACTGACGTGAAGATAGAGTGATAAAGAGGACTAATGGCAGGTAAGTCCCTCTTTATAGCTGGATCGTGAGTTGCATGAAGCTGTTATCTCTGCTGTTACCTCTCTTGGTGGGGAAAAACCTTTCACAAGTAGAGATCTGAAACCAACCATGGCTGGGTGACCTTGCCTTGAAGTGATTTCTGTGATATGGACACTCATCTCCTTGGCATTCACAGCGATAGGACAAATACATAAATTTCTGCCTGCTTTTCTAAAGTAAGGTACCTGCACCAGAAGCCATGCTGAGCCTTAAAATAAATCCTGGCTAGAAGGGAAAAACTTGTAAGCTTGTGCACTGCCCCAGGTCCTGCTTGAGCTGGGAGGCTTTTCCTTGTGACTGAAGTGGGCAATGGGCTAAGCCCTGTGGCAGAAGCCAGGGGTGCCTGACATAGAAGGCTGTACTGGTACACCAGAGCAGGTTAGCCTGCCTGCTCAGCACATGAGCAAAATCTCACTGCCCAGATAGACAGTTTGCATCTTTCTGCTCTCCTGCTTTTTTTGCAGGATTGCATGGTTACCCAGTCCACTCCCATGATTTGATCAGATAGAGCTGACCAAGGGACTCCACTAACGATTGGAAGCATCCAGTGATGGAGATCTTGGGGTGGTGGCACCTGCAGGGGCATGCAGCTGGGGAGCCACCTCTCCTGTGGCTGAGGGGGAGGGAGTCTCCCTGTGTGGCCTGGGGTAGGGGACCCCCTCTGCTTACTAGTGCCTGGGTGCAGCCTCCCTCCCTGCCTTCAGGCCTCTCCGCATGGACAGACTTACTCCTTTGGAAGCACACTGTCAAGGCCTCCCTTCACATAATTAATTAACTGGCAACCCTGTGCTTTGCTCCTGCAGCTGGCTGCTGAGTTCTGCTGAGATCCTCCCCAAGCAACATTTCCTTGTGCTCATCATGTCCCAGAATGTGTTGCATTATTAAGCGTCCAATATTTGGTGCTCTTTTTGGAGCCTTCCATCTTCTCCTTCCACATTTAGCCACCCCTACACGTCTGACTACCTACCTTCACCAAGAAGGTCTGCTGCATGCATACTCCTTTCTAAGCACCTTCTGCACTGCTCACTCCTCCACAGCCTTGCCTCGCCAAACAGCCTGCAGCCTGGTCCCTAAACTGCCTCAGGGCTGGTTCTTTGCTTTGCTGCTCATGCTGCACTGCAGTATGGTCCTGCAGGCTCTTCTCTCACCTGATGGACAGGTGCCTGCCCAAGCTGTTTGCTCTGCCTTCCTTGTGTTTTTCAGGGTGCAGCGGAATTGTGAGCTGCCTCAGCAGCTCCTGCATGGCTCTCCCCATCTTGATGGCATTCTAGGAGACACCTCTGTGCTACAAAGCCTCTTGCCAGAGGAAGCTACTGGAGCCCTTATGCTGGTGGAGGTCCATTGCATACCTGTAGGCATATCCCACCTCAGCCATTCAGGGACTGACTGGATCTGTGTTCACAGATGCTCTAGAATATACAAAGCAACGAGGTAAAAGAAAGCAGTGGAGATCCTGGTGGGCTCCAAGTCTCTTGGTGCTTAATAATGTAGGGTTGCTTTTTAGGAAGAGATAATTTGTTTATGTTCAACAGTTTATTTTAACTCATTAATTGTATTAGTCTTAAATCCTTTTGATGAGTGAAGAGAAGGATGGTTTGATTTAGGGCAAACCTATCAAAATTTTCTGTTCTTCTGGAAGGTTAGAATACATCCTAACCAGTAACAGACTCGACAGTGTCATTTCTCTGTTTGGTGATTATAAATGAGTAGTTAGGAAAGACAGATTTCAATTGGCATGGGGAGGTTTTAACTATGTGTACATCTAGATTAACCAGTCCGGAGATTGGGGATTACCAACTGTTATGCAATAGCAGACATATTTTTGATTGGAACGGGACAGCAACAGATGCTGTGTTTGCTAAAGAAACCGGACTGTCACATAATACACACAGAACGTGTGTGTTGTTTGGCAGAATCATGCATGTGGATTGCTGCTTTCCTTTACCACTAGTGAAACCACACTGGTAATCAGGTGAATCATTATAGGCTGGATTTCGTTATTTGGGTTGTCAGGTAAGAACTGAGTTGATTAAGTTGAGTTCCTGTTCAACACAGCTTCAGATTTACTGTGTGAGTCCAATTCTAGCTGAGGAAAAGCTAACCCCATGTAACATAAGATCTCATGGTAACTTCACCCCTACGTACGTCGTGGCTGTGTAACTTGGTAAAGCCCTCGGAGTCAGGAATAATATTGCTCAAATCCATAGCATAGGTGGGATCCCCTCATTCACATACAGCACAGCCTTTTTTTTTTTTTCCAAGAGTATACCTTAGCTTATCCCACACATTATAGGATGTGTTGTGTGCCAAGGAGCAGGTCAGAACCAAAATTTGTAGTGATTTCTTTTGCCTTTTAAAATGCAAGCACAAAGGCAATGAATTTTTTGTGTGATTAAATAAATGAACCTCCCTGCTTGCTGAAATGTAGCAGCATTCTCTGGTGCCCAAAAGCTTCTAGGTTTTACACTGGGGTTGAGGTCCCATCAGCAGCCAGGGATTCCTGGAAAAAGCATTTTACAGCCTTTTCATGAGAACTGCTTGTGTGCCAGTTGGTATTTTGTTACTGCAAATGAATGTCTGTTATGGCAGTTTGTTAATAATGAACAGGGAAGGGATTATTGGGCAATGAAACAAGCCTGGAAGAGGGGAAAAACCTGCTGTGAGGAGGCTGAAGCTTCCCTTTGCCATATCATGTACACACCAACCTTCATGTCTGATGCTTTCCTGGATTGCTCATACCATTAGTTGAAGCTGTGTTTGCATTTTAAAGAGGCTAATTGGCAATTAAAGCTTCATAAATCCATCCCTGGGGTACGGCTGTCACTTAAGGGGTGTCATTTTTGTTTATCAAGCAAAACAGCCAGGGCTGCTGGGTCTGTAGAGGAGGGAGCCCAGGGACTTCCACAGGAGAACTTGTTTTTCCTCCCATTTAGCTGGCCCCTGGGTGGGAAGGACAAGAGCACAGCAGTGCCAGAAAGGGGCTCCTTAGGTTGAGGTTACTGGTCTAAACTGAAACACATGCTCTCTTTTTTTTCATAGTGCAAGCCAGTTTTGTAAGCCTCCTTCCTTCCAGCCAAGTCCTCTCCATTTGGCTACTAATAATGGCTGCACACTGATGTTCTTTCCCCTAACTTAAGGGAGCTCTCGGGTCCGGAAGGTTGGAGGAGAAATAATCAAAGCCAGACTCTTGGTGATCAGCTGTATTTTCTGTCTACTTCAGATCTTGCCTCCTCCCAGCCCTGGGCATAGCATCCAGGCTGGAAGTTCCTGGAGTGCAGAAGTTTCTACTTCACATTCAACAGTGTAATGCTCTTTTCTAATCCAGCATTGCTGCTTGTTTAGATCTGTGCAAACATGGCAAGTTTACAATATCTTTAGTGACCATCAAGTGAGATGGGAAATGTCCCCATGGGTTTATCTGAAATCAGGACAGGAGTTAAATGAAGGCATGAGTGAGACAGAGAAACTATCCCAGCAGTAGATCAAGAGACACTCTGAGACCTGCCAGCTGGTATGAATCATCAGTGGAAATTTCTGTTTGAACTTTATATGGAATGATGGATTTTTGGTTAAAGGAGTGAAAGAGTGTGTGTGCGTTCATCCGTATATGTGTGACTCTGTTTAAGACTGCATAACTGAAGAGTTATTTTTAATTTGTATTTATCAGAAGGCTTGAAACAGTAAGAGTAGGAATTTTATGCACAGACTGCATTTTCCAGTGAACTTTCCCTTTGAGATCTCCACTCTTTTTTTTGTGATAAAATTAAAGGGAGAATAATGAAATGGATTACATTAGGGCCTCAGCTTCTGTTCTCAAGTACTTAATCTCTCTGGCTAGGATTCAAATCTATGGCCTCAAGTGCTCCATCTTTACAAAGTGCAGCCACTGAAATAGTGGCTTTAAGGAGTGCAGATCTTTCGGATCTGGCTTCACAAAGCAACCAAAGGGCTCTTATCACAGTGCAGCATGTACCAAACATCCTGCAGTGAATTTTCTATGGAAAACCATTTTCAGTGGTGCTCCTGGCTTGCAATTGCCTTCTCTCTCTTAACTTGCCTGGCTAGCAGTTCCACCAACAGCACCCTCGCACCTTGCAAGTCCTGCATTTTTATCTAGTTTTAATAGATGGTGCAACAACAGAGGCAAAAGCATGGCAGGCAGTGCAAAGCTGGGTGCAGCCAGGCTGCTGTGTGTGCCCTGCTTGCGCACAAGTATGAGTGTTAGCACATGGTTATGTGCCCACCAAGATTAGACAGAAAATGCAAAGACAGACATCGATTTACAAAAGCAAGCAGCTGGAGCAGTAATGCTATCACACACCCATTTAAATTTCTGCCTTAGTTAAGCAGATAGAATAGAGCACTGTTTCCCCTTCATTTTCCCCAAGGACAGCTACTTGAATGTATATCATTATGTCATAGACTTTTATGCTGCTTAACTACCAGATAGAGCAGGCATGCACCAAATGAACATTGTTATGTCCCTTAGGGAGCTTAATGTCACTAGTGATACTAGGGAGTTTGAGATCTCATAAGGCATCAATTGAGATTAACAAGTAGAACAGGAGGAAACTTGAAAGACCTTCATGTTGATGCAACAACTGATCACTCCTGGCAAATATTGCTCCAGAAGAATCATTCAAGAAAGGGTTTTGGTGGGAGGAGTGCAGAGCTGAACTGCAGTCCTGGGCCTCTAGTGAGGCAGTATCTGCTGATACTTATGTGCCTGTGTTGCCCTTGAAGTTTGAAGAACAACCCACTCACCTTAATGTGCAACATGGTGGGAGGAGGCCTGTGTGCATCATCTTGTGCCAAGTGAAAGGAAAGTGCCCAGCAATGTGCTGGCCTTTAAATGGAGGATACCAAGCTCTATTGTTCAGCCAGGTCCCTAACCTCCACCCACCATGAGGGTCTTTGCTACCACCTGCACTTCCATTGCAATGTTTGGACCTACTGCTATCTGTGCATGCCTAAGGAGTGCTAGACCTTCAGGCTCCCAGCACACACCATCTAACAGAAAGCAAGTGCTTCCAGGCTGCAGCTGGCTACAGAGCAATTCCCTTGGTTCCTGGGTTACCAAAGGGAAGGAAGTCTTCAGAATTAGAGTGAAAAGGCATTTTGTTCAGGCTGAAAGCATGGCCCTAGCTCTACCCTGATGAAACACAGATTCTGTTTTTCTCCCATCCCTTCCCTCCGAGTGTCTGCAAGCCTGCATTGGCCTTTTTGGCACACATGCACCGAGCTGAGGAAGGACTGCAGCATGAGCTAAGCTAGGGCTTCCCTCATAGTTGCTGACATATGAGTGTTTGAGCTGCCCTGAAAGGCATCTGAGGAGTTTTATGGTCCTATATAATCATGGTCAAGCAACAAACTTTACCTAGGATGAACTAGCAAGCAGAACTGAGGCGTTGGCTTCATAAACCATTTATATATATAATCTGGCAACTATTACTCATTGGCATTTCTGCCAGGTCAGCACTGGCATGGCACTTCCAGCAGACTCCAGCTCAAGCCCAGAGTAACACAGACTATCACCCCTCAAATCACAGGGACCCACAGACTGTAATTTTCATGGCTGCTGGAAAACGTCTGTATGTGTGGAGCAGAGCAGTACTAGAAGCTGCCATCTCCATCTGCTTGAGCTTTGCCACCAAGCACTTAACACCTCAGAGGATGAAACTGCACAGAAAAGAAGCTCCTTCTCCCAGGGCTTCAGTAAGACATTATTCATCAGGGCTAGCACCAAAGCCTTGTATGTTACTGCGTTCCTCAGTTACATTTCTCTGAAGCCTGCCTAAGATTCCCATGGACCTGTGTGGCTTCTCAGCAGCTCTCCAGCTCCAAGAGGTGACACTGGGATTTGTGGCATCTAGAGATCAAGAACTGCCTGCCCTATGGACCTGCTCTAAACTGTAAGAAAATACTGAGGAGCAATAGGCTGTGAATTCAATAATGTGACCTTACCTTACAATTGTTCCTTATATTTTTCTCCCCCACTGCCCATTTTCTTCAAGAAAAATCGCAGCATTGATTAATGATTAGCCTTGGTTGGATAACACGCACCGACAAAAACTGCTGGCTGATTCCAGGCCATGATTCTGCAGTCAATAGCAGATTCGTGCACAGCCATATTGCTCAATAGGATGTGTCTGATTAAGATTAAACATGTAAATGCAATCATACTTTTGATAATCTATCCAGGACAGACAATATTGAGCTTATGCCAGCTTTTATGCCTGCTGTGTGGGGATACAGATCTACACTAGAATGAAGCTGGTTGATAAAAAAAAAAACAAACAACAAAATCTATCAACACTTTTTTTTTTCTGATGACATCTAAAAGGGAGGAATGTTTTATGTTGGATCTCAGCTTTGCTTCACTGTGGTGCTGTTTGATCAAGGAGCAGTAAAGAAGAATTTTCTGTATCATTGAGCAGCGAGTTTTTGTATGCAACCTGATTCCCAGGAATGCTTCTGGCACAGCAGCAGTCCTCTGCAGAGCCTCTTACTCAAGGCACTGCTGGCAGGAGAAATCAGCCTCAGATTCCAGGGCAGGATGGCTCTCTCAGAACATCTATAGCAAACAGCCACCCATGAAAGAAAGGGCCTAATCCTCTCTCAGCAAGAATCTCAGCTGGTCATCTTAATTCCACAGTGTAGATTGGAAAAGGACGGAAAAGAGAAAACAACTCCAAGCATAATGGACAAGGAATACCAAAGGGAACACTGTTAGGGGCCAGGCAAGGGTACCACAATGGGGACTGACACATGACGAAAGCAAAGGCTGAGTCCTCCTGGAGTGCTTTGCTGAGAGTCTCTCTGTCAGGCTTCAGTAGCTAAAGATATAGCCAGGCATCCTCTCTTTCCTAAATCATTTCCTCAGCCTTTCTGGGAGAGAGAAAATGCAGTTCTTCTGGATCCTCTTTGGCATGTCTCCCTTTCTGGGGGTATCAGTCAACATCGCCACCAATTGGAATGTTTGCAGATGCCTTGTTTCCCGAGAGTTATGAACTTCTACCCAAATGTCTGTCTACAACATCCACACATCTATATCAGTGCAACTTGCTGCTTTGAGAATACATCAGCACAAAACCAGATGAGGTTAATGCCATAGGGGAGGACTTGAGCTTTCTTAGCTGTTCTGGTAAGTGGATGGGCACAGGATACCTCCAAGAAACTACATCTAGAGGAATGGCTCTGTTGTTGGGAGTGAAATGTTTATCAAACATACTGTTGAAAGTCCTAAAGGAGGTGATAAATCTATTTTATTTTTTTGTAACTTGCTCACAGCCTTCAAGAGCACCAGTTTAGTTGTATAGAAAGTCTCTTCCTAGCCAAAGTGATCACAGTGTCAGGTGCTCTTAGCTGTCTCCACTTATTTCTGCCTGTTCTTGCTCCAGCTTCCACACATGTGGAGTATGAAAGACAGCGTGCCCTTTTCTTGCCCAAGTCTCTCCTCCTGCCAGTAAATTAATGTCCTGTACCAGGAATCTGCGCATTTAGGAGACAGGAAGAGAAAGGGGTTGGCCAAAACCTACTCATTTAAAGAAGGGAGCTTCTTTGAGAGGAGGCAGCATTTAACACTCAAAGCTAAACAAAGCACATCACCTGTGCCATACTAGAAATGTTTATTTTGTTCCCAAGACTGAAAATGGCAGGGAGCACAGCATGCAGCTTGGAAGAACTGATCGCTGCAAGGACAAGTAACAGCTCCGAAGGACACTACTATGAGTTCTTTTGCATTTTTTTTTTAGATAACATTTACTTTTTGGTGCCACATTTCTCATTTCCGAAGGAAAAGAATTCAATTCTTAGATGGGGTTTTTGGTAATCCTTGGACACATGCTTTCAGAGCCAAAGCACAAGGGATTTGGGGACAAGACCCCTGGAGAAAGCCCAATTGTTGTGTGGAGGTGCAACGTGTCCCTTTCCATGGGGGTGCAACATGACACCCCCTGCCTTTGTCTTCACTCCTGTCTAAGGCAGAGGTGCTGGCTACCTGGACTGAAGACCTGTCACCTCGGTGCCAGGCTGTTTCCAAGGGTGTCATGGTGTTTATACCTGAACTGATTTTAAAGACAAAGGAAATACATGGGGCAGGACAGGGTGGAGGCTGCTGTAAAGTTATCTCAGTATGACTGTGATAAGTGCTGGCAGGGGGAATTTTTCCAGGGAGTGAGGCTGTTCTCATATTGTCAGTGTACTGCACAGGTAGCTAAGCAGAAGGAATGACACAAGCATATTCACAAAGCAGCCAGTATCACTGACCAAAAATAAACACGTTATTTAGACACATTCCAGAGCACCAAGCACCGTCTCTCCCCAGATATCTACTTGCTTTATTACTTGCCTTAATAAATGATACTAAATCAGACCCTGAACCTCCCAGACATTCTCTCTCCACCAGATCTGTCTGAGCTGAGAGGGGCTGCAATGCTCTGCGCTTTGCTGGCAACTCAGCCCTGTAACACTGAAGCTAGTGGAGCAGGGCTGGCCCAGGGCACTACAGGCAGTACTGGGCATTGACACCCCATGTGAGGGAGCAGGGCAGGGCAATACCAGCAGTGAGAAGAAGAAAGGAGCATAGCCAACACAGAGGGAGAGCCCAGTCCTCCTCCTCTGTCTTGTCCTGCTGCCTGAGGACTGAAAGAGGAGCTGTGTGTGCCTGAAGGGCTGTGGGTTATGGCCAAAGCAAGCTGCTTTGCTACCAACCACCTCCCACCCAAAGGAACTTCCAACGTTACCAGGATTGTGTTGAAACTATTTTAGTGACTTGCTATGCAATTCAGCTGACAAGTGTAAAATTCTGTATCTGAATTCATTATCTTGTGTCCAGCTCTGTTGGATAGAAACAGATACTTGCCAGGCATGATTGGGTTTGTCATGAAGCACATCAACTGAAACTGTCAGAAGTGCATCTTTCCCTCCACCAACTATAGTGGGAATCTGGATGACTGCTTCTGATGAAGATGTCTGCTCTGTAGACAACTAGGAGTTTATTTAATTGCCCATACACTGGTACCTAGGACCATTTGAGATCCCCTGGGTTATTAAGTGTGAGCTGAATCTCCAGAAGTGTAGTTTCCAACAGCTCTTGTATCCTATATGCCACCCCTCTGCTGGTGGCTGAGTTAGAGGTGACTGAGCCACAGTACCTTCAATGAACTATTTGTCTATGCTGATGCATCAGAATGAAGTCCATATGTTGGACATCTACGTCTAGGTACCTACATATAAACTGGGCATCTCAGCTCTGAAATAGCCAATGAAGATTCAGCACTCAATCCATTTGCTCTTACAAAGATGATTTGAGATGTCTAAGGGCACCCAAGCATCACCACAGGACTACCAGATCAGATACAGGAGGTATGGGAGACCCCTGTGCTCCTGGAGCGGTCCCTAGAAGCTAAGCTATGACAGTATATGCTGATGCACAAGCAAATAAAGTGAGGCCCCAGGCAATCCAGCCAACCACACCTGGGAGCATTTTAATGTACACAGAAATAAGCACCTGCATCCGATCACCTGGTCCAGTCCTTCTGACCTTTTGGCTGTTTGGGGGCTGAGACTTCAAGCTCACATTTAGGTAATATCCATCAGACACCTAAATTTAGGTGTTTCTATCTTCAAGTTGCATTCCATCCCTAAAGCAAGGTGACAATCTTCTCACCTTTCTGATGTGGTTGTTGTGCTATTTGTACTCATCTATGTAGACCAGTGATGCTTCTCCACCCTCCTTGGCACAGCATGAGGGCCATGGGCATAATTTCTTGGGCTACCTATGATGAGCCAGCACCACTTGGGCTTCTAAGTCACTTGGGATGTGGGGGTTTTTTTTCAGTGTAGCTTGATTTATTAGCCTTTTGAAAGTACAGAGTATGTTCGATGACTGACTTCCAAGGATTTTTCAGGCATTCTGGAAAATATCAGTGATACTCTTTTTATCTTTTCTTCTTGCAAATAGGGTGGTGATGACCAGTGAACTTTGAAAGCTTCTTGGGATGTCTTCCTAGACAAGTTGGGTCCCACTGAGCTGGTGCTAAACTCCTCATTACTCCTTTGTTTCCTCCTCTCATTTTTCACAACTGCCTTCTTGGCTGACTCAGTAAGACTGGGACCTACTTGAATTGATATTAATTTAATGTAATTGATATTAATTTAATGTAAAGAAACCTGGTATGTCTTTTCCTAAGAAGCCTCAGGATTTTACCCTGAAATTAAAGTAGGAAGGACATGAGAAACTGTCCTAGGGCTCAGCGTGGCCCACCCTGCAGTGACTGCTCTGAGCATTGCCTTTCACTCGATGAGCCACTCATCCCTGCAGGCCCTTGTGTACTTCTAGGGGGTGTTCAAGAGAGGGCTCTGTTGAATGTATTTTGTGGCAATCTCCACATATGACATTCAAAAGGGATCAGCACCCAGAAATAAGCAGTGGTACTAAAACAAACAAACGAAACAAAATTAACATGCAGATGAGAGAACCCCAGGCAGTCAGACCTAAGCACAGGCTTGTGCAGCTGCTCCCCCTGTTTCGGGAGGAAGCACAACCTCCACAGGGTGGCAGGCATTTCCAGGTTTAGGGGCTGTGTGTAGGGACTGAGTGCTTGGTGTGGGTAGGCCCTGATGTCAATTCCTTCATCAGAATAATAAAATACTCCCAGTGAGTAATATTTAAAATAGCAGATGAAGGTATGAACACATTGGAGATAGTGGGCTTTCGATGGGATTGCACTAATAGGTGTGTCAGGCCAGAGGCACAATGTAGAGCAAGGGGGAATTTGTCATTGCCTTCATTCATGAACCATTTAGGCCAGCAATTTGGACAAAGTGACTCAGCGCTCACAAGCAGACAGAACTGCGTCTTCCGAGAGCAGGGCTGGGCTAAGTGAGGCACCAGGAAAGCCAAACTGCCCTTTTCAGGAAAAGAGCCCATGGCTCTCACTGGCACAGGTGGAACTGATGAGTGGAGCAGAGGTGTCCTCTTCACAGATGCCCAGCAAGAGCCCTGAGGAAACTGTCTTCCAGCCAGGCTTGCAGCCACTCTCCCTCCAGGCACTGTGAGCCCATTTGCAACCCATAACCTCCTCGTCTTCCACTTTGCAAGCAGTTATCTGGCAAGAAAGCATGCAAAGAGACAAAAGGCTTGGAGCAGGGAGGGGACGCACTGCTATTCATAGCCACGGTCCCCACCCACGGGTGCCAGGAGTCAGACAGGGGAGCACCTTATCAGGCGCTCGGCTGAGCAGCATTCAAGGCTGTCCCAGGTCCCAGGGCTGGGACAGGCAGCAGCTCCATCTCCACCCCTACGCAGGGGTGAGTGCCCCACTGACGTCAGGAAGCCTTACTTCATTTCCTGGCACGGGGACCGTATTTTCATAGCTGTGTCCTGTGGGAGAGGAGAGGCAGTGGAACTGGAATAGGCGTGCTCAGCCACACCTCCTCAGCCCTCCAGCTGTTAAAGCTCCCAAGGAGTGCGAGCGCGGGGCTCCTGCTCGGCTGGGGTTACAGAAGCGAAGGTGACTGTGTTACTGGTGCACTGAGAACTTGCCCTTCTATCCGGAGCGTCCCTGTTGCCTTCTCCGGACAGGACCCAGAAAGGTAATTCAAGGCAATGTCCTGCAGGATCCAGGGCGGACCTGCCTTCTGCGGCTGGGGTAGGATGGCATGCAGGACCATGGCTCTGAGGGGTGGGAGAGCAAGTTGCCATGGCAAGCACAGAATGTTTCCCACCCTCGACTCGTAACATGGGATTGCCAGCTGGAGCTGGGGGAGTGATGGCAGACTTTCCTGGGAAATGATTTGAAATTTGTGGCTGGATGGATGTATTTTATGCACAAGTATCAATGAGAGAGGAGGCTCGGGGCAAGAAAGCGAGAACCATGATTTGGGGTGAGCTGTGAAGTTACCACATCACAGGCTCCCTTGCACAGACTGCAAAGCCCCTTGGAAAACCCGGACATTTCTGTGGGTGCTGGATGAGCAGACTCAGCTTCTGGAGGCAACAATCAATCAGGAGACGGGACAGAGGCCTTTCATGCCTCGTAGGACATCTACCCTGGAAAAAAAAAGAAAAGGGAGTAAAAATTGGTGCAAGTGGCCCAGTTCTCCAAGACAGTGAGGTTCTTTCCACCCTATTTGTTCCAAGGGCCATGACAGCCAACTGTGGCAACTACCGCTTGCAGTAAGCACCAGTCAGGACCCAAAGCTATGGGCATGCTGTGTACTGCCCTGGGGTCTCACATTGACTCTCTGGACTCTCCACCTACCCCAACAGTGGACACCAGTCTGTATCTGCCAGAGCTGCAAATAGATAAATCTGTTCTCATCAACAGCAAATGTTCATGAATAAAATTGTAGCATTTGCTCCCCAGATTTTAAGAAAGGTTTATTATTTATTGCTCACAAATGTCTAGGTAACTCTCAACTATTTGTGCAAGAGATCATAAATCCCCCAAATTTTGTGAACAGTGATTTGTGAAAACTGCATGTTTCTTTTCACTAATTCAGTTCTCTCCCCAGGAGTCCAGAGTTCCTGCATATTTGTATAATTTGCACTTTATTGTAGCCAGCTTTTTGAAGAGCTGCACATCTCCTTTTACACAGTGAAGTTAAAAGCTGGAAAAATATTCCACCATTTATAAGCAGGTCACCTTGAGGTGTATGTGAGGCTGAGAGTGAGTCAGTGATATTTTCCCTCTTTGTTAAACCCTTGATTAGATCAACTGCCGTTTATTGAAGACTCAACCTACACTGCCTAAAATCTGTTGGAAGGGTTTTACAACCAGCCTCATATGTGCAGTGTGTTGTTCTGAAGGGGAAAAATCAAGGCAAATGGCATGACAAGAACTAAAGACTAAATTTTGCAAGGTTATTTTTTTTCTTATATATCAGAAAAGAAAGCCATTGGTTTTCCAGTGTGGGTCACCATTAAGTCCAGAATCCCTCATGTTTCTTGCCAATATTGCATCTAAACTCCTGTTTTGATAGATATTAGAGATCCGAGCCTAACCAGGCAATTTGGTACCTAGAAAGCTGTACCTGGCCCCTGGGATCTAAACTCAGTGCCCGCATAATAGGCCACGAAGTGCCCAACGTCCTCACACAGTGGTTTCTGCACAGGCTTTAGGCTCCCAAGCAAGTATGCAACTTAATTCCCCTCGGCGATGGGCAGAGCTTACCTAAACAGCCCTCTTATCCCCTGGTGAGACGGGCTTAAACCAGGCTTACTCAAACAAGCATTGATGAGACAGCAGGAATGCACTGGGTGCATTAGAAACCTTGTCCATCCTTGACTCGTGGACTCCTCAAGCAATAACTTGGTGGTTACTTCTCATGCAATGAACAAACAGCATTAGCTCTGACATGCCAGGCCTCCAGGCAGCATAAGGCAATATCCTGGGGAGGGGATCGAGGTCTTTGAGAGTGTTCTTATTGCTGTGCTGCCATGAAGAAGGAAGAATATAAGTTTAGGGCTCATGGTTGGTGGCTTTTATTTGCTATTGAATTTGGAGCAAGAAGAGCTATGCTGGAGGCATCCAGGTTAGTTATCTGCAGGGTAAAAGGCAGTTGAAGTTCCCCTTCATTCATACCCATAAATCAAAGCCAAGAGTGTTTCAGATATAGTAAAAGAGGGAAAAGAAACAAAGTAATGAGTTTCCTGTTCTGCATTGCTCATCTCTGAATCTCACAGGTACAAGGTACTGATGTTGTTTGAACTTGTCAAAAGAGCATAAACTGTATTATGACTAACAGCTGCTCTTGTATCACAAAAGTGACATGGCAGTGCAGTCTCTGTGCTGCAGGGCACCAAGCTAATGCCTGTGAAAGCACCTCACCTTCTCCCTGCTCCTCACACTCTTACGACATTGCACAACCTCAGGCACGGTGCAGAGAACATGCAAGGTGAATTGCCTCCTGCTAAAGGGCTTGGATTGTCCCTGATAGAGAGCCAATGCCAAACAAGGGGATGTCTCTGCTCCCACAGCCTCATGTCCTTAGCACTATCATGTCCTTGCCCAGTGAGGTGGGCATGAAGGTCTGTCCTGCCTCTCCTTCCCCACTGCTGGTAGCACGGAGGTGGTTGATATGACAGCCCCGGTCTTTTCTTTTACAGCTTTGGGAAAACATTTCACGGGGAGGTTGTTCAAGAAGGGAAGAGGATGGCAACGCCACCTCCCCGAGGCTGCGGCAGCATCGATGCTGACTATTACCTGCTCTGTGACATGGAGAAGGCCTGGGGGATTGTCCTGGAGTCACTGGCTGCAGCCGGCATCCTCATCACCATTTTCCTCATCTGCTCCCTCTTCTTTCTCATCTGTAAAGTCCAAGACAACAGCAAGCGGCACATGATCACCGTCTATTTCTTCTTTCTCTTAGGCACGCTTGGCATTTTTGGTCTCACTTTTGCCTTCATCATTAAACTCAATGACAGGACTCGCCCCACTCGCTTCTTCCTATTTGGAGTCATCTTTGCTCTCTGCTTCTCATGCCTCCTCACCCAAGCCTGCAACCTCAACAAACTAGTGAGAGGAAGAAAGCCCTTCTCCTGGATGGTGTTGCTGCTCCTTATTGTTTCCTTTTCCCTGGTACAAGTTGTGATCAGCATTGAGTACTTAGTCACCACGCTAGTAAACAAGAAAGATTATTTTCTGAATATGTCTGAGGAGGACGCCAACAAGGACTTTGTCATGCTTTTGATCTATGTGCTCTTCTTGATGGCTCTGACCTTCTTGGTTTCCATGTTCACATTCTGTGGGTCATACAAAACCTGGAAGAGGCATGGGGCGCATATCTTTGTCACTCTCCTGTTCTCCATTGCCATTTGGGTAGTGTGGATCACTATGCTCACAGAAGGCAACAGGATCTTAAACAATCCTAGCTGGGATGATCCTGCTGTGGCCATTGCTCTGGTGTCCAATGGATGGATCTTCCTGATAATGTATATCGTCCCTGAAATTTGTTTCCTCACTGCCCCTCTGAAGCTGGAAGACTACCCTCCAGAAAATGACTTCTGCCAACCCAAGTTCATAAAGCAGACGACCGGAGTGGACAACCGTGCCTACACTCAAGATGAAATTGTGCAAGGTAGGATGAAGTGAACAACTCCACTGTCCCTCAGTCCTAAGCACATATGCACCACTCACGAGCTAAAAGAAGTAGGAGGGCTGTAGGAGAAGATTTGAAGATGATGGAAAATTTAGAGGTAGGAAGAAGTTTCAGATTGATGAAACTTCAGAAATGCAAGTGAAAATGAATCTCCAGGCAAGAGGGAAAAGAATAAGGACCAATATAAAAGCCAGAGATGTGTAGGAGGAGTGACTGAGTAGGAGACTTGCTGAGTGTCAGGGCTAAGACATAATTCCTTATTATTCTGTTATGTCTGGAAAGTCTGTGTAAAAACTCAAAAGATTTTTGTTTGTCTCTTAGCAATGCTCCAGCTCTTCAGACCTCTCCAAGTTATACGTTGGAGATTATTCATTTCAGATCTAATCTGGTTCCCATTATCTATTTAAAAATTAAACCATCATCCAAAAAGGAGGCAAGGAGGTCTTACTTTTCTGTATGAGTCTCATGTCTACTTAGACAAAGCAAAATGTTTTGTCAAAGGAGGTTTCCCAAACCTATAGTTAGAAGATGTGAATGCACCTTCCCCTATCTGCTACTGAGATCACATTTGTTCCCTGGAGTCAGACCTCCAGGTTTGTAAAAGAATAGCTGAGAAAGGCTGTGCTTTCCCAGGGAATACCGCAGAGGGGGTCTCATGCATGCAAGTGGGAGGGATTTGGCCAGTGATTATGACAGTCATTGTGTGGCAACAGGAGGTGTCTAAACTCCAAGGCCACCTATGTCCTGTTATTTACAATACCATTCATTCCTGCTTTCATAAGGAAATATTTAATAAGTCACCCACCTATGGATTTTAACCCATTCCTACCTGCATATTGCATAGTTTGATCCTTGTAAAAGCAGCTGTTAATGTAGCCACAGTCCCTTTGAGTCTCTCTGAAGTGGTATTTCCAAGCTACCATATAATGCTAACTCACTAACTTTCCCCTCCTCTTGTCTTGTGACTCAGGAGACACAGGAGACCTCAGCTACTCCCCATACTCTTCTCACCTTCAGATGAAGGTAAGTTCACGCCCTCCCTTCACCCATTTCACCACATGTAGGGTATTGTTCGGGCACTGAACGGAAAGGAAAGGGGCAAAGACAGATGTACCTAGAGCAGACTCTTTGGAGGCAAGCAGGTACTCCGCATGGAGCCAGGCAATACCATGACATGTGTTCATGGAGATGCCTGTGTTTGGGGGGAGGTAGCTGTGACATATCCAGGGATGTGGGGAGGCAAGAGGGGCCCAAGGCAAAGTCTGAGGTTGTGGTTTTCAATACTTCTGGATTTGACATCACATAAAAAGTCCTCTCTTTGAGCACAGTTCCTGCAGTAGACTGTGCCCTTTCCTCAGGAGATCCTGCTCCTTTCCCCAGCCCATGCCCTGAATGTAGTCCCAGCAGCAGTGACTGGAAGTTGCAATACAGATCCAGAGTGGACAGTCTGCATGTCCCCATGTCCATTCACCAGTCCTCCTCCAGACCACAGCCTAGCCAAGTCTAGTAGCTCACATTGTGTCCCCATATGTCCTCTGGTGACACGTCTCCATTACTGGCTTATTCTGCCAGGATACTCTTCCACAGCCCCATTGATCACACCCTCAGGAAACCTGCTTGTCCCTGTCCTGTTGTGGTTTTTTTTAAGCCCTATTCTATTGCTTCTCTCCAGTTTTGAAAGGTAAAGACTTTCTTGCTTCCTTTTCAGACCATCGAACCCCAAAATGAATTCTCCATCCCTCGGCCCAAGGCTCGAACAAGCCCATACCATGACTACACTGGTGGAACAGGCCCCATGTAGCAGCTCCACAAGGAGCCAAGAGACTAAGCACCTGTCAGCAGAGGCGGGGGGAATGGGCCATGTGGTGACAAGTTAGTCAATCCTGCAGAAGAGACAGAGTGAACCCATACTGGCAAAAGAGGAGAGGGGTCCTCTTTTCCCCACACAGGCACCCTTATATCCCCCTCTCATTCCTCAAACCCAGCTTTCAGACACTGTTTTGGCCACCTTATCGCTGCTCACTCTGTTTCTCTGTGGGATGAAGCTCATCTCTTCTGACAGAGGAACGTGCTGGGAAGAGCCTCTCCTAGCCTATTTTCAGCAGGAATGCTGTAGGGCTAGAGCAGCAGGAAGATCATCAGCTGGGCCTGCAACTTGCTGCCCCAGTCAAGACTCACTTCAATCAGCTTGCAGGGATGCCTGCGCCCCACATCTGATGGGAGAAAAGGCAGGCGCAGGAGCATCAGTCCTACACATCCCCACTCCTGCCCAGCCATGAACACATCTCAGCTACTACTGAGGACACTCTTATCTATCCGCTGTTACTTTTGTGCCCACCCCCAGCCCTGCCTGACTCTCCTCCAGAGATCAGTGGAGAAGAGACAGAGAGAGAAGGAGAGTATTCCTTTTTTCCTTCCTCACATTCACTTCCAACCTCTTCT
The DNA here is from genome assembly GCA_013398125.1 of Aegotheles bennettii. Classification (NCBI taxonomy): domain Eukaryota; kingdom Metazoa; phylum Chordata; class Aves; order Caprimulgiformes; family Aegothelidae; genus Aegotheles; species Aegotheles bennettii. The sequence goes on from VZRW01005077.1 coordinate 43,623, forward strand.
TCATCACCTAGAGGCCACAGTGGAGAGTGGGAAGAAAATTTTAAGACATAAAAACATATACTCCTGTTTACCCTGACACATTTTTTGATTTGCGCTCCAGCATCAGCCTTTCTCCTAGCTCTGGTTCCTGACCACACACCCCAACTGAGCTCCTAAGGGTGCCTGCCCAACCCTGAAAACCCACCCTCCCCACCCCTGCCACCCCAGGCTGTGGACCCCTGCAGACAAGACCTCTTCCCTGCAGCTGCTTACAATACCCTGGTGGGATCTAATCCCACACACCTTGAAGCTCCACTTCCTCCCGAGCATGTCTGTGGCATTAACACAAGCATTTTCCAAGCAGCCAGGTTATGGAGGGCTAAAACCCTTCTTCCCAGGAGCGAGCGAGCATGAGGACATGTGCGTGTGCACATGTGTGTGTGTGTGTGTGTGCTGTGTGGACTGCACCCTGGTGATGAGCAAGCAGTCTGCAGAGTTGAATCATTCCGTAGCCTGCTTTGCATTTGGTAAATAGCTTTCCATGATATTTCATATATAAATACATAGAGCTCCCCAAGTGGGTGTGTATGGTACACTGGTGTCTGACACGACTATATATTTATTTAGTACTTTGTACGTAGAATATTTAATGAATAAAAACCCAAGCAGCCTGACTACAAGAGACTGGTGGTGTTCCTTGGGAATGTGATTCCTGTAATGACTGGTGGGGTGACAGCAACAGCTCTTCATACATTGGAGTGGACATCTGGGAGATTGTACTTGGGGGAAATATTGAAAAGAGATGCTGGCTTCTTGGAAGCTGTCACTGTGGACCAGAGATCTGTTGCCTGAGGGTGCAGAAGAGAGTAGCTTCTCCATGCTACTTTTCTTGAATAAAGAATGATGATTCATGTTAGAAATGCTTAAGAAATGAAGAAATATAAACCCAAGCCACAGAAAGCAAGTGCAGGAGGAAGGATGTGATCTTTTCAACACTGTATGTGTCTGCTGGGTATATATTTCTCTATTTGCTTGTGTCTTGCTGGGTACTTGCATAATCAAGAATGGGAAAGGAGTTTGTAGACATTTAATTCAGCTTGTAAAAATATGTTTTTCTGATGTTCTGAACATATGTAATATTTTTATTTGAAAGTAGAAACAAGGGCAAAGCAAAATAATGATGATGATGATAATGGTGATAATTACAATGATAGTACTTTTTTTAAAAATCTCATGATGGTATGAGGCTGTAATGTCCCATTTTAGAGGCTTTTTCTCCCATGAGTTTTTACATGGTATACCATGCTACCACATATTCATATGCTCCTGGCAAGCAAATCCTCTTCCTCAGGCACAGCTCACAGCTCTGTCAAGAAGTATGTAGGCTGGGCCTTCATTACTCTGCCTACCAGTACTGAAGGACAACACAGGGATATTTGGGTCTTCTGAATCCCTTGGCATGAGAAAGAGCCCTCCTAGGCATTGTTTTGAAATGTATCACAGGACATCTTGCCTTTTTCTAGTAAATTTGAAGTGGAAACTATGCTTACCCTTTCCTTCTCCTCTGCCTTCCACCTACACAATTCTACACGTGTAATACAGAGGATGGGAGAGAAAACTCAAGGGTACCAATGTAACATGGGGGAGCAGATTAGGAAGGGGGGATGTGAAGCTATGATGCAAGTTGTTGACTTGCAGACTGAAGGTAGGAAGGATGTACATGAAACAATACTAGACTTTCAAGAAATTATGTTTTCAAGCTGATGTGGTGCCATTGATGTCTTAAATGTAGCTAGGGTAGTATGTCCGGGAGGAGCCAAAAATTTGTTAGAGGCAGCTCCCTTGTTTCAGTGAAGTCTGGTGGAACAAAGGGACAGGCTAACAGGGGAAATAAGAGCAAATTGTGCTCTTACCATGTGTATTTTCCACACCCCAGACACTTATCAACTCTTTCATTGACTGCCACAGACCAGAAAGTATCTCCCAAATCCACCTTGACCCCAGAGGCAGCAGAACTAGGAGGGGTGAAGGACACCATATGCACACCCGTTTATTCAGGACACAGCGATTTTCTTGATTACTTGGTTGTTACTGTGCATGCTGCTTGGCAGAGAGTCGAAATCTCCAGATTTACAGCCCATCTTTTAGAGTAATATTTTTAAACCCCTGTAATGATACAAATACTAATCTGCCCAGAGTTATTTTGTATTTGTTCAGTATTAAGGCCGCTTTGGGTGAGGGCTGATTTAAATGCCAAATTAAATACAAATTCTGTGGAACTTGGTGCTGGCGGGAAAGGGGTGGTGCCACTCTGCAGCTTTCTGACACCTTGGGAGAGGCTTTTGGGAATGCAGGAGTTTCCTCATTCTGTAAAACTGAGCTTAAACCAAACCAGCCAGCCACTTAGTCACACACACAAAATTCCCAGGGAAACCCCAGACTGATGAAGCCAGGTAGGCTAGACCCAAAAGAAAAAAGTGAGTGGAGGAGATAGGAAGGTCACCTGATCCTTGTGCTGTTTTTTCTCAAAATCTGTCCTCTGGAACGCCAGTAAACCTAGTAAGGCTCATACTCATCCTTTCCCTGCCAAGGGCTCCCCTGTTGGTGGGGGCTACAGATCCGCTGCCTTCAGGATTCTCTGGTTTCTCGTCCCTCCTCTCCCTGTTCAAAGATCAAAGTGCCAGTTGCATATGATGAGGACCCCATAACGCCTTGTAAGCCCCTTGTAATTGTGGGGCATCCCTTGCAGGCCCCAGCCTTTGCTGAAGCAAGTGCTGAAAAGCTGCATCCCCTCTGGCCTGCTCCACATGAGCAACAGGTCACTGGTAGCCACTCCTGCCATCCTTCCTCAGATGTGCCCTCTGCTGCCATCAGCCTCCTCCCTGCTTCAGTATTCAACACAGAGTGGTGTGAAACGGTGGCTCAGGCTGTGCATGAGGGACTGAGGGGAGTTATTTACAACTACCTGAAAGGAGATTGTAGTGAGGTGGGTGTTGGTCTCTTTCCCCAAGTAAGAAGTGATAGGACAAGAGGAAATGGCCTCAAGTTGTGCCAGGGAGGTTTAGATTGGATATTAGGAAAAATTTCTTCACCGATAGGGCTGTTGGGCACTGGCACAGGCTGCCCAGGGAAGTGGCTGAGTCACCATTCCTGAAGGAATTTAAAAGATGTGTAGACCTGGCACTTATGGGCATGGTTTACAGAATCACAGAATGTTAGGGGCTGGAAGGGACCTCGCAAGATCATCTAGTCCAACCACCCTGTCAGAGCAGGACAACCTAGAGCGGTGGTGGACTTGGCAGTGCTGAGCTGACCGTTGGATTTGGTGATCTTTCCCAGGTCTCTTCCAGCCGAAACCATCCGATGACGCGCGGAGNGGTTCGGGCGGGGTGGGAGGCGGGGTCTGCTCCTGCCGCAGGATGGGGCCTCACTGCCTGCCTGAGGTGGAAGCAAAACAGGCTGGACTGCTTGTTGCAATTAAACAAACAAAAACATAACAAAACCCAAACACCCCCCTGCATCTCATTAAAGCTTTAATAGTAAAATCTTTTCTTTTTAAAGCTATTTCATGGCCTTTGATTGAACTTTGGCAGAATTTGCAATTTTGCTCCCATGAAATGATTTGTTTGACTCAGCACGTTCCAATAAAAGAAAAACAAAACAAACTCAAACCCTAAAACTTTCCAGCCTAAAAGGAAATCTTTTCCACTGTGATGTTGTTTTATACAGCAATACAAAAGCTTGTTTCTGAATTCATTTTATTTTAGGCTCATTTTGGTTTGATTTCAACTAACCTCTTCCTGACAATCTGCACTTCAGCAACTGAAGAGAAATGGCTGCCTGGAGAATCTCCTGCCCAGCTCTGGTGAGGTATCTATGGGCAAGGAGGATCAGTCAACCCCCAGACCCTGGGCCACAGATTCCTGGTGCTTCTTGAGGTCACAGGAGATGGACAGTCACAGGGGTAGGGCAGCAAGCAGGCAAGTGGGCATGTTGTGGGTAGCCTAACTGTCCAGGCAGGTTATGGCTCACCAGCCTGTTCCCATCCTGTCCAGCCTCCCAAATGGAGGCCACCAAGCTCCTGGGCCTGCCTCGGTGGGACTGTGCCAATCAGCAGGACAGGAGATCCCCAGTGGCAGAGCCAGTGATATCTGGCAGCAATGTGGGCAGGACACTTTTATTACACAGAGAAGCAGCAGGTAGGTAACATTGCAAGGATCTCCAGCTAGATAACATGACCTGTCTGTGTCCCTTCCCCTCCTTACCCTTCACCACCATCATTGCTTTATATTGAGGCTGTTGTGGTTCCCCTTACTACAGCCAGACTTTTGGGTTTAAGATGGTAAATGATTTGTATGAGAGGAGAACTTGTCAAACCCAGGATTAAATGCCCAGCTCTTCAGCACAGGTCACCTCACAAGGAGATGTAGTTATTTCTGCAAGGATGTGTGTGCTGGTTTGAAGGGTAGAGGGCAGAAAAGTGTACACACTCATCTCTGGCTCTACTGAGTGGTCTACAGACAAGATGAAAGCATAAGGTTTTTCCAGCACAACAGACCTATCTGTGAGTTTCTGGCAGCATGTCAAGCTGTGAGACAGGAGTCTGGTGGGCCAAGGAATGCTCAGTTTTCCATGGCATGGGCTGCTGCTAGGACACTGGAAGGACTGTGGGGCAGTTGGAACGCTGCTGCAAATGACCTGGGGTTCTGCCTGCACAGCTCCCGCAGCACCGCAGTGTCACGCTCCCTCCTGTCCTGCTCCTCTTCTAAGAGGCAACTGGCTCTGCCACCGGCTGTGCTTCAGCATATTCCCTGAAATACAAGCTAAAATCTGTCCTGTGTGAGGACCTGAAATATTGGACCGGCTCATGTTTCCCATGACATCGCTCCGTTGTTTCATGATTTTCAGTAACCAGGCGGGGGCACTGCGGGACCTCCATCCACCGTGGACACACGGTCCCGTTTCTGCTGAGTTGGCCAGAATGCACAGATAGATCATAAGCCATTTTTCACTTATTCAAAGCGTTCGAGTGAGTTCACACCAGATCAGTGCTTCGTGCCTTGGTGACCATCACATTTTTCATCCGACAGGAGGAGTCCTAAAACCAAATTTACCAAGCCCTCCAGCCCTGGCTCGAGCTACAAGTGTTTCTTTCCAAATCCTGGAGACAAGTGGGGCGGGAGGAGGGGAAGGTCCTCTCTCTGCAAGTTTCATTATGCATCTTGCCTTTTTTTGAATATAATTTGTCTTCATTGTCTGCTAGTAATCTCTAAAAGCGGAAGCAGCTTTGTCTATATTGAATGAATGGGGAAATGCTGAAAGAAGCTGTATGCTTCTTTACAAGAACCCAAAGAGATGAAACCTTTGACAGTGTCTTGCCTGATTTCTCTTTCACAGTGCATTCTTCAAATGTAATCAGCTTTTAGGGCATGCTCTGCCTCCAACTGTGCATACAATGCTCACATTGAAATTAATAGAAGCATGACGATATATTTGAAGTAAGAATCTGGGACAAAAAAGCTAAATTCTTGCTGGTAAAATCAATGACAAAAGTTTCTTTGGCTTTAGTTCTCACTTTAGAGGCATATGTATGTCTAAGCCTGGAAAGAATAATTTTTATGAGTATATGTGTCTTAGCAACATCCTAAGAAATAAAAAAAATATGAACTTTGATTACATTTTATACAGGAGTTCATAAATGTGTTTTTGTGGCCTCCCACTTAGCAGAGATTTGTTGTTATGTTTAACCCCACTGTCTCAATCCCAGTTCTGCCCTTGGGGGACAAGGAATTGTTTGTGATTGATGAGATCATCATAATCCATGTGGACAAGGTGCTGGGCTTGAATTTGTACTGGTGACCTCAGATCTGGCATTTAGTAATGATCCTATTTTTTGATCTGTCTGTTGAATTTCTAAGTCTTACAGGAGATTTTTCACGTGCTTACTCTTCCATCACACCAGCATGATGAGAAAATGCTGTTCCTTACATTCAGGGCACAAGGTCAAGAGCACATTTCCACCATGCCTAGGTGGCTGCTCACCCTTACACCCAGGTGAGTTGCTCTGTGTCACTCAGAGAAGAGATCCAAACCTGGGCTGCTTCCAGGCAAAGGCTCACGCTATGGAACCCTCCTTCCTCTCCCCTTAATGGAGGTGGTGTCTGGATAATTGCTTTTGCCTGCAGTCCCCTGGCTTGACTCAGAGGTGGCTGCAGGGGAGCCAGAGGCTGAGCCACACCAGCTCCTGTAAACACACATCCTCTCACGCACACACAGGCTGGGCCCCTGGCTGAGCTGGTGGCTTATTGTTACTCAGGTGGTGGTGGACACCAGTCCCAGCCAGCCAGCACACTGTCTGAACTGGGAGCAGAGGCTAACCACAGCACTCAGTTTCTGGCTCCTTTTCCATTTTTCTCATGATTAACTCTTGTCATAGGGTATCAATGAGGTGAAGCTAAGCAGCGAAAGTTCCCAGACCTGAAGCTGTCCTGATCTCTTCGTAATGGTGGAAAGAAGAGGGACCCATTGGGTTGATGCAGAACCAGGCAGGGAGACTGTGTGTACCCTCTTGGCTCATTCTTCCAGGGTAGTGAGTAACACAAATCCAAGTGACTCCGGACTTGGGGCATGGTCCCTGCAGGTGCAGTGTCATCTTTCCCACTGCTCCATGAAGTTGCTCTGGCCAATATCACAGCAGAGGGGCACTGACCCTTGAATGCTCCCATCCTTGCAAACCTCTCTGCATGCAGAGAACTGAATAACTTCTTGCATAATTAGCCTCTCCATCTGTTAAAAAAACCTGAGCCACAGCGAAGCTCTCACCAACAACTGGCTTACATTACTAAACAGAGTAGGACAGCTCTTCTGATCAGCAACCTTACTCAGAAGGGGAACTACTATGAAGTGTAAGTCACACAGAATCACAGAATCACAGAATGTTAGGAGTTGGAAGGGACCTCGAAAGATCATCTAGTCCAACCCCCCTGCCAGAGCAGGACAACCTAGAGCAGGTCACACAGGGATGCATCCAGTTGGGTTTTGAATGTCTCCAGAGAAGGAGACTCCCCAACCTCTCTGGGCAGCCTGTTCCAGTGCTCTGTCACACTCACAGTGAAAAAGTTTCTCCTGATATTCACATGGAACCTCCTATGCTCCAGTTTGCA
>VZRW01005077.1:50849-65170 GCA_013398125.1 Aegotheles bennettii
GCTGGACTCTTTCAAGCAGTTCCCTGTCCTTCTTGAACTGAGGGGCCCAGAACTGGACACAGTACTCTACATGCAGCCTCACCAAGACAGAATAGAGGGGGAAGAGAACCTCTCTTGACCTACTAACCACATCCCTTCTAATACGCCCCAGCATGCCTTTGGCCTTCTTGGCCACAAGGGCACATTGCTGGCTCATGGCCATCCTTCTGTCCACCAGGACCTCCAGGTCCCTTTCCCCTTCTCTGCTCTCCAGCAGGTGAGTGGGGTTTAAGTCAGTGGGGTTTAAGGTCCTTTCCTGAAAAAGGATGCCCTTCTAGCTGGCATTGATCATTTACTTGAATAAGAATCTCTGTAGAAAGAAATAAGGTCAGCCAAGATACCGGGATGCTTGGGATAGGCCTCCCCGTTGAGACTGTCCTGTCTTCCGTGGCACTGACTGAATTGCAGCCCAAGCACAGAAGCTGAGTGCAGCCCATGCTGGCAGCTGGACTCAAGGCCCTCTGTGGACTCTCCTGCCCAGTCTGGATGATTTGCCCTGTCTTGTCCTATTAGTGAGATGGACCAAGCACAGGTTTCCCAGAATAAGCTGTATGCCTTCCACTTCTGCTATGTAAAATCAGCCACGAGCAGCTTGCTGCAGAGATTTTGTAAGAGGGAGGAGGTCCTAGGCTAGAGGCACTTGGTCAAAGGTTTCTTTGGCTGCAGCTCTGCCTGGAAGAAGCTCCTGTCCCTTTTCTCATGATCTTCCAGATCTGCAATCATGAACAGACAGTGGGGGGAATGGGAGTATCTCCCAGTCAGGCAGAGCAACCTTCTGTCTCTGTCGGCAGGACAGCTGAGAGGCAGCTCCCTGCACCTAAATCATCCTTTCTCCCATTGCACCATAGCCTCTTAGCCTCCAGCTGGTACCCCAGCCAAGTAGAAGACAAAGGCAAGAGTGGGATATAATCCCGTCACCTTGTGCTGACAGTGAACGTTCATACTTTGCAGCTTCCTTTGATCATCTGTAGCACTGATTTTCCCATCTCAGCTCCGTCCAGCTCTGCAGGTGAATTCCTAAAAGCGCTGTGAACTAACTGTGCTTCCTAAAGGTCTGAAGAATGAGGACATTATTTACTTTGGGCTGTCGATGGGCATCAAGTGGTGTGAAAGAAATGTATGCCTCAGCTCCATCACTATCTGGGACCAAAATAACAGATAAAAGAAGAAAAGCAGTGGGAGTTATCATTATATGGAGTTGCCATGGAAATATCATGAGAGAACTTGGAGGAGAGCTAGCACACCATGTCTCCAGGAGGGCATAAATCCCCTGCTAGCCTCACTCCTTTTTATCACATTAACAGGCAGTATTTCTTGCTTTAGCAAGAGGTGGCAAAACATGAAAGCACATTTCTAACATTTTTGTCTATCCCTTGATTTCTCTAACTAAGGCCTCCCTGACCCCTCTAGAAGCAGAAATGTAAACCCTAGTGCTATTGGAAAATTGTCCTGGAAACCATTTGATAATTTCAGTGAAACAGTAAGAGTGATTTCATTTTGTCCAGAAAATATTTATTGACTTTTGTGAAATTATATGACAAAATGGAAAAACTTTTTTTTAAATATAATACTCTAAGTCCTCTTTCAAAGAAAGATGTCTTATTTCATTACAAGGATTTTTTAAATGCTGATTTCTAACGAAAAGCATTCCAACTTCAATGATCTCAGGGTTTTGGTGAAGTTGCTGTCTTGTGCTATTGCACCATTCTGGGAAGCCTGTTTTTGAAAAAAGCTCCTCTTTGTTTCTGAGTCTCACTTTTAAATTGCCTCATCCCCTCTGGTCCTGACAGGACCACCGTGTCTTCTCGTGCACTATATCCTGAGACTTCACAAACACAGCTCCAATGTTGTATGGGGATGGCATCCTCCAGCACATGCATCCAGCTGTTCCCCCCGCACTTCCCGGCAGGCCGCAGGTCACTCCTCTGGAGGGCAGTCCCCAAACAGAATTATCAGTGATGGCTGCAGCAACCTGACCCAGGGTAAACCTCCACTTAGAGGTTTAAGAGTACTCTGTTTATGAGTACAGAGATGTGTGAGCGAATGAAACCAGTTCTGTTTTCAAACAAAATAATTGTCTTCTCCTATAAGGCTTCACACTGAGTTCTGGTGCATTATTGCTCCAATGTTACAATTTTTTTTCCACAGACACCTCCTTCCCCACCCCTAGCTCCTACCCTTCCCTAGAGTTTTGGGAAATATGGGATGTGACTGAGCACCTTTAGAAAAAAGAAGAACCCTCATCCTGCAGTCTGGTTCCAGAGGAGAGAGGGCTTACAGGGAAGCCTAGGGCAGGGCAGCCATAAAGCCTTCGTATTTGTATCTGCTCCCTTTCAGCAGAGCCAATAAGTGGGAAAGGAAAAATGCCTAGGAGCCTCCAATGAGACCTCACCTTCCTCATGCACCAGTACAAATGCTTTCTCCCCACATCAATGCTGCAAGGGCAAGTGAGATGAAAGGAAGCAGAATAACAACAGAGGAAGCCGAAGACCAGAGTCCCCAGATGCTCATTTAAGAGCCCATTCAAGTTATGTCCCAGCTACTGACTCCAGTTCTGGCTCAGAGCACCATTTCAGCAACTGAATTTCCATCCCATTTATGACTCCACTTGCAACAGCTGTAATATAAAGCCTTGCATTAGGAGGGCTCTCTTCTATAGACTAGCTAAAGCTGTGGAATTACTTTCTCTGGGGTGACAACTCTAGCCTGGGCTGCTTCTTTGGCTTACAATCATCACATTAGTCATGATGGCAGCAATTTCAACCTCTTTCCATAAAGCTGTCTTAAAGAAAGAAAGGAAGGGGGGGAAAGAGAAGGAGGGTATCTTTTGACATCTGCATTTCTAAGGCAAAAGTCTTACAGTTGTCTAAGGTGTTACCAGCAACCAAGATTTCTCCTCAGAACAAAACTTGCGTGCTAAGTTCTTGTTGATTGTTTTGTCTGTTTGCTCAGCATCAATTTAAGATAAAATTATATACATAATTTTATAAATGCTATTTATAAAGCTATGAATACATGTTATGCATATTTTGTGACAAAATAGATCCATTTTTACCCCTATGAAATGACAAGTCCCAAACACTGAATAATTCCAAAGGGGCTATTTTTATGGCACTTGGTGGTACATTTGTTGCTGAGTAGCAGCTCTCCGTCTATAGCCATGGGAATAGACAATTTTTAGCTTGTCATAATTCTGGAGTTCGATTAATTCCAGAAGAGTTTGTCATAATAGTGGGCTGTACAATGGCTATTTATGATAAATGGATTTGTGGATTATGTGATCAAATATTTTGGGAAATAATTGCGCTTATCTTCACATCAGGACTGTCTCGGGAGCTCCCATTAATCCCCTTGCTGCAACTTCCAGGACAGGGAACTGCAGTCACCAGGAAATTCTCTGGCTGGGTGGCAGTTCCTAGGACAGTTTCCTCATCTCCCTGGCGTACCTAGTCATATCTTTTCGCTTTCAGTAGAGATATCTGGAAGCAGCTTCCTCCAGTGTGTTCTTCGGGATTGTTATTTTCACATATTTCTTTCCAGGGAAAGGAAAAACATCCAGAGCCTTTCAAATGCTACTGCCTTACCATCAAGAGCGTGAGGAACTTAAAAGGTGAAACAAAAATCCCTGTCCATATCTATGCAATTTTTGCTACATTCTGTGCATCTGGGATTTCATTCAAAATAAACAAAATTTTAAAAGGCAAAACTTAAATCATACGCTACAGAAAAAACTTGTTTTTCTCAATTGTTCAGAAATAGCACCATCACAATATAAAATAAAAGAAGTCCCGCCTCCTGTTAACAAACCAGCTCTGTGGAGAGCTGTCTCCTGCCAAATGGCTCCCCTGGATCTGGGCTTTATTCCAGGATCCAGAGAGATCTCCTGTGCAACCATCAACGAACTGATACCATCTATGCCCGGAGCATGCATTTGAGGAGCAAAGTGGGGAACAGGACACTGCCCACTCTGAAGGTGTGCAGTGCCACCACCATGCCTAGGGAGATGGGAGAGGTGAGGCATGAAGCTAAACAGGGGTCAACACACGGTCAGATCAATACACCCAGGAGGAACAAACTACCCCTGGGCACCCAGTGTGCCTGAAACCATACCTGTTTTTTCCAGCTACATTTGCTCCAAACCCTGATTCCCCATTCAGATCAAGCAAGCACTTCAAAACCTGCAGGACTGCTTTCATAATTTTGAAATTGACTGGCCAGGTTCCCAACTGAAGGGTGTTTCAGGCCAGGTTCCCAAGATGCAGTATCTCATAAAATTGGGGTTTCTGTTTTTCCCCTCCCTGAGGCAGGGAAGGATGCTCAGAGCAGTCTCAGCTGCTCTTGCAGCTCAGGATTTCACCCCTCCTGAGAATCAGTGCCAAGGATGTCCTCAGAGGAAGAGCATTGCTTTCTGGAAGGCGTATACCAAAGTCTTACACAAAGCAGATGGCAACACAGCAGGAACAGAGTCATGCTTGGGGTTTCCAGGGAGATCTTTGTTTTCTGGGCTCTGGTGTAGCACGGAGACATGGTTTGTCTCAAGGCAGGACTGGAGAAGATAGGAGGCATGTCTGATTCCTCTTCTATGTGCAACTGCTGCAGCTATCACAGTATAAACACTATTGGGAGGGGTTTGGCAGTCTCCCAACATCTGCCAAGGCAAAGGGCCGGTATGTGAGTTATGTGGCGCCCAATGAGCTTTGTCCAACCAACCCACCTGCATACCACCCTCTCCTGAAGCAGCACATCCAGGGCATTAACCTTCTCCCTCCTATACCTCCACAGCATTTTTTCTCCCCCCCAACTTGGGTTTTGCCTGCATGGGTATTGGTGTGCAGGTGGAAGCAAGGCATTGGAGAATTAGAGGCATGGTTTTACATGAGCTTAATTACCCCAAATAAACACTACTGCAGTAACCACCCACTTTGAGGTACCCTGGCTAAATAATACTACAGCTCATGAAAGCGCTTTCAACGAGCCAACTACATGTTGATTTGAAAAGATGTTCTTTCACAAAGCTGAGTCATAAAGAGGATTGAGAAACTTTGAAATAAGTGATTAAACAGCTACAAAGATCTGCTAGCAGGGAAGTGTGCCCAAAATTGTCATGCTGTACACTACCTTTTATTTCAATGCTTTGCTTTGGGTAAAGGGTTCCATTTGCTTCATTTGCCTGAGTATGATGTATTTCAAATTTCAGATCCTCTCCTCTCTTATAGCAACTTTCAATTCTGTTGATTTTGTTCTTCATCAGTCATGTGGGAGGGTGACTGAACTTTTTGCCTCAATTGCTTCTTCAAACTCCAATTAGGAAAGGCCTTAAATTAAGCATCAGGGATACAAAAAAATTTGATAAGTTTGGAAAGCTCTGGAAAAATACTCAAGGGAGAACAGTTGCTATGGCAATGGTTCTCTGTTTTCTCTTGGGATAACAGAAGTATTTGCTGAAGAAGACACTTCCCCAACACACACCTTGCTTAGACTCAAACCCACTTAGCTTCCAAGTCCAGGCACAGGCAGGGTTGGTGGTGCACCTGCCCACATAGCACAGGCATGGGCTCTGCTGTCCCACCACAGGGAGTCCCAGTTTCAGGTCACACTGCCAGTGTCACACTGCACACCCAATGCCATACTGTCACGCAAGTCACAACACAGATCAGGGCACTGCAGCACATAGCTGAGGAACTGCTTTTCCACACTGGCTGCCTCTCAATGGACTCATAGCTCCAGAGCATCTCCACTGCTTCTTGGTCCCACAAAGCAAGTGGGGGTGGTGAGAAGCTCACAATTTATGATGTCCAGCTGCATCAGCTCGTGGGATCCCAGACAAGGAGAAGGGCCATGGCACTTGTAAGTGCACACTGCAGGCCAGGCTACAGGGGATGTAAAACAGGAGGCACTGGCCTGATCCTATGCTTGGAACACGGCAGTGAGTTTATCTATATGAGATCCTCGAAGACATTGAAACACCTAAATCCCAGTCGTATCTTTCAGAATGAGGTTTCTGGGATCTTTCACTTCCATTTTTACTTTTGAAAAATCTGCACCTAAAATTCAGGCTCCTCAACACAGTCTTCACATCTGGACTGCACAGAAGGTATGTCTGAGGCTGCCCCAGGACCTTGGGCTGCTGCTCAGCCAGATCTCACATTCATTCTAAGAATAGTTCAGCTCCTTCCACCCGATTCACTCAAGTTTCTCCTCGTGGAAATGGGGGCTGGGCAACAGTGAGGGGTAGGGGAGCAGCACGCACCAAACTCTCACATAGGCATGGGATCTGGATGTGGAATTAGACAGGCAGCACCTTAGGAATCAAGCAGCATTTGCACTGATCCACCTTCTGCAGCAGCACCCACAGAGGACTAGGAAAAAAAAAAGGATCCGCCATGTCTAAAACCTGTCTTGTGCAACAGATTCTGCTGAGAGCAAAGCAGAGATTATGAATGAGCTGACAAGACCAGCCGGCTGTTGGCATAGGCACCAAGCTGAGACAGAGTAGCTACACTGGAAGTGTTTCATCCGTTACTGTCAGAGGAGTCACTTTTTTCCACTGATCCTGCTCCAATAAATCATGTTGCCAAGCAGTTTTATAGAGGCGTTATACATCCAAAGCTACTTATGATCCTGTTAAAAGAGATGTGTTTGTGGTTTTTTTAGCTCAGTGTGGCTCAAATGCTGTCACAGAAGAGAGTCGCTGCTCAGAGTGCTATTGTAAAAGATGTATTATTGTAATTACAGCAGGAGTGACAATGTGAGCTAGGAGCCACCATCTTCTTCCCCTGTCCCATCGCCTTCAGGCAGCTGTGCAAAGCTAAAAATTTGCTACCACAAGCACAATAGCTGCTCACGCACCCTTTGCCATGGTGATTGATGAAAATGGGGAAATAATGATGTTACTTCCCTGTTCACCATAAATCACCCATCCCCTCAAAGTGACTAGAGTATTATAACTCTGGCCAGATTTACATGGACAACTTAACCATTAGCTCTTTTATAAAGGCTGTTGTCTTCTTAATGCCATGTTAGATATATTTAGGCATGTGTCTACAAAATAAAGTATTTCTTTCCAGGGCTAACAAAGCTCTCATTCTAGCAGACTTAAAACCTTGGTCTGCAAATGTTTGCCCTGTGGCTGTGTTTGCATTAGCAAGTTATTCAGCGATGGCAGAAGCCAGCCAATAAATCAAAGCAAGGGGTCTAGAGGCACCTACATATACACTACATATATATATGCACACATATACGCACACATCCACACGTATTTATACACATACACCCGTACATATAGTTAAATCATTGAGGCCAGCAGGAAAACTGTCACAGACTATGCTACTAACAAGTGGAATAGCTTAGGAAGCCGATATATACAGCACAGCTAAATCTACATGGCACGCATATAATTCCCACCAAGATTATGCTTTTGAATTCCTCTCTGTTGAAATGTGGCCCTTCCTGTGGCCAGCCCTATTGCCATCACACCGCTGCTTTGCATAGCACTGGGAGGGACCTGCCCATCTGCTGATTAGCAGCAAGGCCACTCCTGCCTCTGAAAGGCAGAGATAATTCTCAAGGCCATTACCCTGCTGAGCTTGTCCAGCCCAGCAGGCAGTGCAGGCAGCTGTGGAGGTGCTCCACTTCACCACCAAGCGAGGTGATGGATAGGAGCCCTGGGCAGTGATGCAGCCTTTACTGCACACACCCACCGCACCCCAACACCCCAGCAAGGCAGCCGCTGACATTCCTGAGGTGCCTAAGCAAGAAGAAATGTCTGCCTTCCAGTTTCCCCTGCACTGTCTTCTTCAATCCACACACAACAGCTAACATCATGATGCCCTGTCAAACATCAGGAAAGCATCAGAATGTCCCTGTTTCAGCTTTTGCTTGAGACAGAAAAGGGCACTGCATAGGCACAGAAGAGAGGCAAAGAGGTCCCTAGGCAATCTGTTGCACTATTACCCCTTGGAGAACAAATACTGAAGGGTGAAGAGAAAAAGCTTTTTTTTTTTTTTAACATCCTTTCAGGAGTCAATTGTGTGTAAGGGAGCGGCTGTGACTGGCTGGCCTCGGGTCAAAATCCAGAGTGCACCTCTGACTCCTGGCACTAGCACAAAGAGGTTGCTGGAAACCCTCTAATGTCAATGGCAAGCCTGGCTGTCCAAACAAACATGCACCTGCAGAGACAGAGGCGTATCAAAAAGCTGGCTGACCCAGCTGCATACAGAGCTCGAAACCCTCAGCCAAAGAATATATTCCACGTGCAAGGACAGGCTACAGGGGACAGTAGGACAAAAGGATGTCATGGATAGTAAGTTTACCTTAAGTCTAGAAAGCAACTGGACAAACAGATGGGATAAAGTCTACCTGGGCCCACCAAGCACAGTAACAAAAATCTCTGAGTCGCACTGTACTAGAGAGAGGGAAATACTTAAGAGGAGATACCAGCCCACAGTTGCACTGATCCTGTAATCTGTCTCAGCTGTCCACTACTGATCATCCCTCGAAGCAGGGTACTGAGCTAGATGGACCTTAAAGTGACCATATGTCTAACATTTCCAGATAGCAAGTCATGTTGAAAATCAGTCATGAATATTTGCCTGAACACTGTCTGTGAACCCACAATTTTCCTCAGGTGAGCAGGCCCCCTGGTTTCTACATTAACACAAATACATCAGTCAAAGTGGCTAAAATCAATGAAAAAGGAGATTACTCCATCAGCTCCCATTTTGCACAGTCAGATAATGCAGTGCCACACCAGGGTACCTAAAATAGCAATTTATTGGAAAAAGCATTATGACTATTTATAGATGCTGCGACATGATTAGTACCCCAAACAGAAAGATAAACTGGCAACCTAAAGTCTTTCAAATCAACAACTCCCACTGAGCTCACAAAGACAATGATCAGCACAAAAATTGTAAATCACAGTATTATTATTTATTTTAAAACTAGAAAATGAGACAGAACAGGCATCTTTGCTTGTACAGAAAAGGCAATTCGGTTTGCATAAGCTTTTGATATCAGTTAACATTGTTTATGAAACTGTACCCTGCTTACTGCATGCAAAAGGCCAGTAGCAGGGCCAGTAGCAGGGCCTACAGATGTGATTACTCTCACTGTTGGGTCACAAACTCTTGCTTTCTGTTCAGAAAGAGTGTATGCATGTTATAAAAAAACCCATGTTGCTGAGATGTGCAGCTCTGTTCATACCAGCTTTATTATTGGTCTTCCTAACATCTGAGATTTCACAGGATACATGTTGAGAAATTTCAGGATTTTGATCATTTCAGGACATTCATCACTAATAGCCAGAAAGGACTGTAGCCAGAGTCTACACACAAGTTTCAAAATTAAGCCAGGAATGAATAACCAGGTCAGCACTGTGCCTCTCCATTCCTCACCCACACAGTTAAAAATAATCTGGGACATGAAGGGTCCTTTGGATTCAGGGACGGCCATAGAAGGGCCTTTGCTCTTTAAAAAACTCCTTCAAAAGCCTAACTCTTTGTCTGCCTTGATTCGCCTTGTGATTCCTCCTCCCCTGCACTACAATCACTAACTGCAGCCAATAGCTCCTCCCTTGTTGTTTTGAAAATTAAATATCTGCTCTTTTTACCCATCCTGACTATCTGCTCTTGCGCACAGACAACTGAAACTCTCTTGTGAGGTCCACAGCAAAGCAGGTCAGCAAGAGAGAAGAGGAAAGTACATCAGAACACATCTCCTTTTACTGCTGAGATTCATTCTCAGAAAGCAAGCACGCATCAAACATCTCAATTGGCCAGAGCCTGAGATGCCATCTGACAAAGCTCTATTTCAGCTCTGAGGAAAAAAAAAGCTTTTGGAAAGGGCCTGAACTTTGAGGCACTTAAGCACCAGGGGAGCACACCTCTTTTAGTGGAGGTAAGGAGCTATACAGGCACCCACAACAGCGTGGTGTGTGAGCACATTTCCACTGCAGGCATCCAGCTGCATCTCTGGCAGAGCTGACAGCTGAAATGCTGGTTTGATGCCTAACAGTTAAACACTGCCAGTCTTCCTAAAACTAGACCCGTCTTTACTATTGTATTTGAAGTTTCTGAAAGGCTACTCACTATTTGACATAAATCCCTGTTTTCAAGGACAGCCCGTTTTTTCTCCTTCTTTTAAAGAAGATAGCTGCTCCGAGTAGCCACTCAGAAACTAAGACCGTTTAAGAAGAGAGGTTTTTTAAAGATCATTAGTAGCTCCACTAGGTGCTCAACATTCTCCAAATGCACCTTCGGATTGTAAGTAATAGACACCTGTTTTTTTCACAGCCTGTATTTTTCAAATTCAATTAGATTATCACACACATTTCAGCTTTGGCCATTTAATATGCTAGTTGTAAAGAAATATTACATACTAGTAACAGGAAGGTGACAAAATGGTCTTGTGTTCTCCATGTCACAATGTCCAGCTGCTAGTTGAGATCAGGATGTAACACATCCCAAAATGTCCCACCTCAAACAGAAGGACAGCTGCAAACAGAAGCCTGGATCTTCCTCTAAATGACATTTCTCAGTCAGGTGACAGAAGCACTGCTCTCCTGCACATTATGCAACAATGTAAAGGATGCCTATTTTCACTGTGCTCTGTTGATAGCAATGCCCATGTCCCTTTAGATTGCTTTTGGAATGGCACAGATAAAAGCAGCATTTTACAGCTGCAGCAAGCTCAGGAAGATAAAAAAGTCCCTGTTTGCACTTTCGTCATGTTTCCCTGCCTGCCTCAGGTGAGACTAATAGTCTGCCAGCACTTGGACGTGACTCCTGTCAGGCACTAGTCTTGCTAATTAAGTACTCTTGGCTGTCTCAGCATTGAACTCTGTAAGCATGACTGAGATAAAAGCAAGGCACCGAAAGATCATTAGAGTCTATGTGGCCGAGGACTTGGTCTGGAACAAAGCAGCAGGATTGTCAGGGGGGTCTTCAGTGTTCTTCTAAAATGGCAGTCCATAACAGACCAAGGCATAGGTGTGGAAAGAGGAAAGGATGGTCTTCTGCCTCTGACAATTGTTAGTTTATTTTGAACAGGACGGGAACATAGTGTGGGGAGGTTATCAGTGCAAGCCAGCACCACTGGGATCCAGATGCTCACTCTTTCACAAACCAGACCTCATTGCGTCGCCCATAAGGCTTCATAGGGGGGTCGTAACCATTGCAGAAGTAGAAATCCTTGCGGTATGCAGCTTCACTCCCCAGAGCAGACTTCAGCTTGGCAGCATAGTTCACATAATCAGCCTCTGTGGCATAGCCACCAAACTGCCTGCAAAGAAACCAAACACAGAGGCGCTGAGCAGTCCTGGCAGAGCACAGAACAGAAGAAAGGGAGAACAATACATAGCCACAATATATTTAGCCATGCATTTTGATCCAAATCCTGCCAACATGCACTTGAGCAGGTGCTGTTCTCTGTGAACCAGCACACTTTGTCTTTGATGGATTAAGTCTCAAGGGTTACACAGACAGGGTACAGTCAGCCATTGGCAGACTCCAAACAGACTCCCCCAAGGCAGACCCACATATATCAGTCAGCAGAATGGCCCTGCCCTTTGAATTGACGCCATATCAGAGGAACAGCTTCCTAGAGCACAAAGTTACCTCCAAGAATGCTCAGCCCACAGTCCTTATACCAATGCTGTCAACAGCTATGTTCACTGTGGTGTGAACAACCACCTGATGCTGGAAGCCAGATGATGAAAGGAAACCAAACTCTAGCTAACCCAAGAAAAAGGGGGGTGGGGAGTGGGAACAGGGATCTTGGCAATTCCAGCCCACAATGCTATTTAAAAGGGGTGGGTTGGAACAGGTCTGTCTTATGTTGACCTCCCACTAACAGAAACTGTTTCCACACCAGCCTGCACATCACTGCCCGCCTCAGGGCCAAGGTTCAAGACAAAACAACCTGTTCTTGCAGAAGTGGTCCACACCCATAGCAAAGGCCAGGCATCAGCTGCAGGCAGGGAGGAGCCAGACAGTTCAAAGTCAGCCAAAATAGTTCAAGAAAGGAGGCAGGGGAACACCCAGGAGGTTAAAAATAGGGTAAAGAGCTTATTGCTACTGTGGTGCTAGTTTGAGTCCAACTTGTCATTCAACAGCAGAAGACATGCCAAGGTCATTTGAAGCAATGCAATGGCTGCTTGTTTTCATGATGGACTCTGGCATAAGTCCATCTAAATGAGGCTTCAGCTGACACCTGTAGTTTGGTGCAAACCCCACCAAAGGACATTCTT
This sequence comes from Aegotheles bennettii, assembly GCA_013398125.1. Taxonomy (NCBI): domain Eukaryota; kingdom Metazoa; phylum Chordata; class Aves; order Caprimulgiformes; family Aegothelidae; genus Aegotheles; species Aegotheles bennettii. Next base: position 63,136 of record VZRW01005077.1, read on the forward strand.
GATGACTAAGAATCATCTTGATCCCAGAAAGTGGGGAGAACAATAGTTTTCAGAGATTAGGAATGACTCAATACCTTGATATTCACCCTCCCCTGCTCTTCATCTCCCCAAGTGAAACAAAAAGTCTTTCAGGGCTAACCCCTGCACTTGTTTTTCCAGAGGAAAAAAAATCCATATTCCAAAAGAGTGCAGCATGACCAATGATACAAATGTCATAAAACACCTGCCTTCAGTTTGAAAAACCCTTCCATTTCTTTCTACCACATGCACCCTTTGCCCAGCAAGTGGCCCGGTAAAATCAACACTGCTCTTCAGAGCATGCTAGAGACCTCAGCCCTTGGGACTGGAAATCCCAAATTTTGTTCCTTACGTGGAATAAATGGTCATCCCCTCTCTTTCTTCAATCTTAATGCTTTCATCGCTAGGACAAGGAGGGTTGGCTTGAAACTGGCTCGGGATCCTCAGGGAGACCTTCACTTTTTGCTGTAAGGAACCATCTTCAGCAGGAAAAGCAGTGATGGAGACAGGAGCAGTCATGCCCATTCCAGCCCCTGAAAGCGACACACAGAAATTGCTAAAGAAGTTTAGGTTCTCAGGAACTCACAGCATTAACAGGGGATTCACAAAAGCTAATTTTAATTTAGGAAGGTTTCTCATCCTGAACTCCTTGCACAGTCAGTTGAGAGAGTGGGGACCTCTGAGGCATGCAGAACAGACACATTAGGCTTCTACTTGGACCAAACCTCTGTCTCCACTGACTACACAGGGACCCTGGGAGATAAGGGCTCCAGGTGATCTCTGAATGGCTTCACAATGGCTTCTCAGACACTTTGTTCTTCTGACAAATCACCTCTAACACAACAGGGCCCATCATTCCAGCTCAGTGGCACCTTTAGATCTACCTCACTATTTAAATCCATATCATCAGCATTTAGTGGTGAAATGACAGGAGTTTTCTCTTAGGAGCTTACTCTTAAACCTTTCCAAAATGCTTCCAGGCATCCTACAAGTTCCAGTGCCCCAAACCTCTGAGCTGTTCTGGCTTTCAGCAGGACTGCCCATGCTGTTCACCACCCAAGGAACAGCACACTTCTTTTCTGCTCATTACTGCTGAGAGGTACCATATGGCACTTAAGTATGTTTTTCTTCCTTCTTCTTTCAGCAGTAGGGAACCTCCAACCCTCAGGATCAGGCAGCCAGAGAACCAGCTGAGATCAAGGCATCTTTCTCATTTATTTGTATGCTTGATACCGTGCCTTCTCTGTGCTATGCTATAGAAGGTACCCCATCTCCTGTGGTAACAGTGATCATCACCTTTCCAAAACATGCTGCTCTAAATGCCATTTGCCTCAGCATCCAGCTCCTATGCCCATATGGGCCATACAACTTCTTCCACCATATGCCTGGGCCAGATGTGAGAGAAAATGTCCCAGCAAGGGACCATTCCCATCACAAACCCTCGGTGCCACCGCCTCCATCCATCTGGCGTTTTCGCCCAGCCTCTGCTAGTGGCAGTCAACCACAAACGCCCACCAAGCCGCGCGAGGTGGAGAGCGTCTCTCACCCTTCTCGTTGGTTCCTCCGACGTACTTGAGGAGCTTGAGCGCCCCTTCCTTCGAGGCTTCATCGAAGGGCTTTCCCACCACCTCCACGGCCGCGAACCACCCGCCCTCGCAGGCCCGCTCCTCGTAGCTGACCTGCTCCTGGGGAAGGAGATGGGGATGGAGGCGGACAGGCCGCCAGCCGCCCCGGCCAGCCCGGCTGGGAGGAAAGCACCTCCCGGGAGGACACCGGCTCCCCCTCGCAGGGCCCTACCCGGCCCGGCTGGCGNGCCCGAGGGGAACAGGGCCGGCCCGCCCGCCTCGCCACCTACCTTCTCCCCCTTGCTCAGCACCCGGTAGGGCCATGCCTCCACCGTGCTCAGCAGCGAGTTCTTGATCATGCCCAGCATGGTGCCGCCCGGCCCCGCTCGCTCGGCCCCGCTCAGCTCCGCTCAGCTCCGCTCGGCCCCGCTCGGCCCCGCTCGGCTCGGCCC
>VZRW01005077.1:65279-84161 GCA_013398125.1 Aegotheles bennettii
GCCCAGGGTGAAGTAATGGGAGATGCTGGAGAGTATGAAGTGTAATAAAGTGCGGGAGCGGGTGGTATTCATCGGGGGGAGAGAGGAAATAAAATCCAAAGGAGGGGAAGCTCTGAGAAAGGTGTGTAATGCATGGCGTGGAGGGGCACGGCTCCCCTGAAACTGCAGAATCACAACGTTTGTTATTAGCTTTGTTTAATAAACAGAACTAAGATGGATCACAGTTGTCTTTTGAGATGGTGAATTTAAGGCAATGCTCCGTGTCTCTGTGGATGCTGTAAGCTTCATGTAAGGGGTAGATCTTAGAAGCCGCTGATGATATTTGGTCTCTCTCTGCTGACCTCTGCATTTGTTCACAGCCCAACTGCTCAGCTCTGTTTAGAACTCCAGCCAGTCCCTTGCCAGAAATACATGTGAATGGACACAACAGGGGACTTAGGTAGCTTACGATAGGATACATTTATGTGCATGAAGGACTTTGGTCCTTCATGATCACAAGTGGGTTTTAGTTCTATAAGCCAGGTCAAAGGATGAGTGCCGAGTAAAGAAGGCGGCTTGCCCAGTATTGTTTAAGAAGTTGGTAGCTGAGGCAGGAATCAAATGCCAGTCCTTGGGCCACCCATGGATAAGACCAGCCTCCCCCAGGCAGATTGAGGCAAAGATACCTTGAGGTGCCTGCTCAGCTGGACTTCTGCCTCCTCAGATAGAAGGTGAGTGGAGTGGAAGCAGGCTTATGCATAACTTTCCTATACTTTTAAAAAGCAAAAAAAAAAAGATGATAAAGCATTAAATCATTTCCATCTAGCGAAGGTGGTGCAAAGGCAAAGAAGCTAAAGCAGCTAGCCATGATCATCTGATCCAACAGGTCATGTTCAGGTCAGGGAGCAGGGCTGGAGCCTGATGTGGGCTTTCACACAGGGGTTGCTGTCAGTGGTGACAAGGCCACAGATCTAGTTACTTATTAACCATTTATGTCATTTGGTTTATTCACCATTATGCAAGAAACTGCAATACTGTAATACACATTGTGTGCTGCAGCTTACTTGTTCTCCTTTATAACAAACAGTGAGTTTCTCCATGGAGTAAAGGAGTTTTGCCAAAAATACCCACTTGCACATATCAGTATAGGAATACATGGACTGAGTCAGATCAGAGGTCCATCTTGCCCAGTCCTCTGTCTCTGGCAGAAATTGGTGGTGAAGATCTGGTCTGGCCTCAAACCTCCAGCCATCTGTGACTGAGGGACTTCTCTGAGCCAGAAGTCTCATCTTTCTGTTTCATGTTGGATTTTCAACTTCAGGTTGCCTGATAAAATGCTCACATTTGAAATATGAATGTGAAACCTGACATATATGATTTATTGTTCCATTAGATAGGTCAAAGTGACCAGCAGTCCTTACAGCCCCAAGCAACGTGTGTAAAGCATCCCCAGAGGCACCAACGCCTGTGCCAGCATGCAGCTGATGCTACAACACAGCCTAGTAGCTCTGAATGCAGAATAAGAAGGAGATTGATGGGTCTGTTCTTTCATGTTTTTCCTTGTAATTTAGGTAAATTATTCTGGGATCAAAATACTGTACATTTCCTAAGAAATTATGATGACAACTTCACCAAATGCACAACTGTATCTTTTTATCAGCCTTTCCACAAGCTTGATTTTTGCCTTGTCTAGTTAAGCAGTGTTTCAAATTCCCAAGCAAAAGCCAAAGAAAAACCTTCTAAGTTAAGAGTTTTGTTATTTCTGAAAACCTGAACTCAGAGAATTTACATCCAGGAAATATTTATTGGCTTGTCTCATATACTCGTCATACTTCCCCTACTCAACCCCCAGGTCCCAGCCGAAATGATGACTGTGTTACTTCTCGTGGTTCATTTTGAAAGATTTCATATGAAACTAGTTTTTCCCCTTTCCCTCTGGAGGTTATTGTGGTGCCACTCAACTTCTTTCCATAAACTCAGGCCCTGAGAATCCTTCAGTAGCTAATCTGCATCCTCAATGTTTATGACTGGAGAGTGTTTGCAAAACAACTGTCATGTCAGCCTCCCCCACAACCATTTAGACATAATCCATTCTTTATTTTTGTTCTCATAAATTGCGTCATCCAGGCCTTTAAATAAAGAGTTTCTTTTCCTCTCCGACTCTTCTGCCTATGTTTCGGCAGATTTTAGGTGTGCAGTTGGCTGCAACACCAGATGGGAATTTCTCTATTGGGTTTACCTTTAGAGACCTGAAGGACAAGCCCACTTTATCCTCTGTTCAGGGCATAATTTGATTTCTGCACTTTTTTTAATCATCAGTTCTACTGTCAGGAAGCCACAGGCAAAGACAAGCTGAAGGCAGGGTATTCTGGGTACTCTCTGAAGCACCAAAGTCCTCGAGGTGTGTAGTCATTCTTTAGCTCCAGATCTTAATTGTGCTGAAGGATGTTGGGAAATGTCTGGAGGTCTGTGCTTGCTTGTGGAGAAGATACTCTGCAAATCAGACACCAATTTAATTATTGTCTGTGAATTTGGGGACTGAACTTTCTCTTAAGCTACTTTGGAAAATCCTTCTAGACACCTATCTATGCCATTAGGTATCTAAATAGTTTTGAAAAAAACATCCCCTAGTTTCCAAGGGTCTTGGCAGAAGTTGGTGTGATGTCTTTTAGTGTGTTGGAAATTCTGAACCTATCTGCTGAATATCAAGGCTTTGAGTGCCCAATTCCAGGTATCTAAAAAAGCGCTCTTTGCAGAAGATAGATATTCAAATTTGGTCCTTGGAATCTGACACATCTTCAGTCCTGAAACATGATGCACAGACCAAGGTTATCCAACCTTACCCACCCTCTCAACATGTGAACGGGCATTCTTTGCTCTGATGGAGAATAGGTTAATGCTGTAAAACATAGCTTCTCTCCCTCCCCGCTCAGCTGGAAGTGCCAAGCACTAATCCATCTTTCTGCATTCATCAGGCATTCAGCACTTTTGAAGATTAAATTCCCCAGCTGTTTCAGATGGAGTGCAGTAAAAATAGGACAGAGAAAGAAATTCACCTGATCTCTATAGAAAGAGCTTCCTCTGGTAAGCAGAAAGAATGGCTGTATAGCCCAAAGGTATTCACACTCAAGTAGACTTGAGCTTGTCAACTCATTTTGCATGGGACACAAAACAGCCGGCATTGAAGAACAGGGTCAGATTTCACTTACTGACCTGGGTTTGAAAGGCAGAAGCAAAAGGCAGAAGTTCTGGTCTCCTTAGGAAAGCTGACTTGTATGTGCTTTGTTTCATTTTCTCTAGCAGCATCCTTTTGAGAAAGGCTTAAGCAGATGAAAAAAAAAAAAAGGTTTCTTTTTTTTCTTCTGGTAGAGAATTAACTCCTCTGAAATCTCCTGTGAGCATACAATCTTCTCCTATGCATTGGAAGACTCTGCAGCTGAGTATTTCCACGCCTCTGGCTCTGCAGAGCATTCAGTTGGATGGGGTGGACAGTTTTGCTGATGACATCGAGGCGTTCATTCAGTTCTTCTAGTCTTTTCCTTATCGACTGGACTTCCCTCACAAGATTGTCCACAGCCGCAGAGACAGGGCGGAGACTACAGAAAGAGCAAAACAGGAGAATAATTCAGTGTGGGGCATGTTTCTGAGCACGCAACATGACTTACCATGGCCTTGTTTTTTGTGGGCAAGTTGCAAGAAGCCATTAAAAGATGCTTCCAAAGCCACCCTGACCCTTGGGTGATGGGAACTCATCTGAGATGCCCCTATCTGAACCCAGGAAACCATGAGGTTCAGGACCAGCATGGGCAACACACTCTTTCCATCACCAACAAAGCGCAGCTGGTTTGTTGCAGAATGATGGCTCATTTATGAGCTCCAAGAAGCAGTTCACAGCACTCCTGCTTTAAGGGGAGGAGATGAAAATCATGCTTCATGGCTGGAACCAACAAGGGTAGAGAAGAAGAGAGCAGCTATGCATGGAATCACCCATAAGGATCAATACATGGGATCACCCTTCTCAATCCCCATGATCCCCATGGGATCACCCTTCTCAATGAAAGGCAGGCTGCTGTGTACCATGTTGCAGCTGTGATTGCACAGCCCCTGGGTACTCCAGGCTTTGCCCCAGCCTGAGCTGGGGAAGGGCAAGAGCCAGATTTTACATCAGGATTTGGCAAGGTGAGGGCTGCACTGATGCACCAGTGTGTCTGGGGGTAACCCTGACCCTTCCTTTGAGGGTGGGTAACACCCTTTGGGTGTTACGAAGCTCTGATGATCATTCTAATCTTACCTGATAATAGCTAGCATTAGTCTCACTATTAACCAGGAGCAGACATGGAGGCTGGGCCAGTGACTCCTATGGAATAGGAATAGGAATAGGAATAGGAATAGTCCTCAATATTTCTAATGGACCAGCCTGTGTCCTTACCAGCAAACACAATTCAAAGCCCTATGCAAGAAATATGGCTGAATAGTCTCATTACAACCCCCTGGACTAGAGTTAGAGCTTTCCAAATATATGGATTAATATTGGCCCCGAGAATCTTAGATACCGATGAACTTCAGCACTGGCAGTGTGGAAGTTGTGATGAATTCTGTGCCAATAACAATAACCACCATGCAGCCAGGGAGAAATCCACTTGATGCCAAAGCCCAGCATATAATCGATCAACTATATCCTCTTGAAACCCTAATTTGTACGGATATTGAGTGACCCTCTGACTAGCACCATTTTATTCTCCTAGCCTTTCTTCTTCAACAGGTTCAATGCATAGCAGTTTTGGACACATTATTTTTTGTTTTGTTTTGTTTTTCCCAAGGAGAAAGCTGAGTTATGGAGGAGGACACTCGCTTTAGGAACAACTCTGATTTAAGTGCTAATAAGTTTCTATTAATTCCCTGTATTCCCTACTCCTCTCTCCTTTTCATTGCCTATTCCACTCTGCTTCTGGAAATAGGAGATTAAAGTAAATTTTCCTTTAATGCAAAGGAGGAAATATGATGACATGGACTAGTGAATATCTTTCTCATATGTGAGTGTAAAAGGGATTGAAATCAAAAACATCACAGGCCAGCTCAGTTTCTTCTCCTTGCCCTGTGGCCATGTGTGGATTTGTAGCACAATTCATTTTTCCAGACTGTTCTCACAGGAGTGAGGTGCTGAGGACAGACTACATTTTATTTTGTATAATTCTTAGAATACAGTCATGGCAATTGGGAATATTTCACAATAAATAGTCAGCAGAATATTCAGTTTGTTAAGTAATCAGAGCTGCTAGCACAACAGACACAAAGACAGTGGGATTCATCTGCCCACACTTGAGCAATATGAAAGGTAAAGAAGATGAATCCTGCTCAAGGAAGGACACCCTGGAGAGGACTGAATCCCACCTCCAGATGAAGGGAATTACCTGGAGAATTCAGGCAGTAAAGCATTCGGGTTGTTCAGCAGCATGTGCTTCATTTGCCAGAAGATGCCATTTCCCCATTTCTCGAGTGTTTGGGTAATGCTATTAATGCCTTCTATGTTGACTTTGTCGGCTAGGTTAGCAGGACGTCCATGGAAGAGAGAAAAATAAATGTGACAGAACAAGAGTCAGTGGTCTGAGTTTGATTCCACTCCCCATGACTTGAACTGAGTTGCAATGAAATGCCAAATATTGAACATATGGTGGATCTAAATTAAAAAGCAGATAACTCTCCCTCACAGTGTAGTTTTCTGCCTCCAAGTGCCCACATTTTCTGCTGTCACTGGATAATCCAGCTGAATATTTCTAAAAACATTTTTATCTCCAGAAATCTAAGCAGCTATACAGGAGTCAAGAAAGATCACTCATGAATGAGCATTGTGTGTCTCACTCCAAGGACAAAATAGGCAAATCTTCAGCTTTGAGTTACTGAATGCCTCCCAGGCTGACCCACCACCACCATCTCATACCGCCTTCTCTGTAGTTCCATTTCTGATGCTGGTCCAGAAAGTCTTCCTGGGATTTGCTGCAGGACAGGACGATGAAGAAGAGGAAAAGAGGAAGAGTCACCATGATGGCTGTTCATAGGATCTTGACCTTCCCTTGCTCTGTGGAGACAAAACAGTCTTGCCAACTGCTTTATTTCTCTTTCATCTTTCTCCACTTCCCACCTGTCACCTCAACATCAAATTTCTCTCTGATGATGTATTTATTTAAAATATTGTTCAAGTTGCTCAGCCTATCTATTACAGAAGCACAGGGACTGTTCTTTCTCATAGGTACAGACCTCCTTACTTTTTTTTCCAAGCCATCAAGTGTTACCGAGATGCTTCATCAACTGGCAGCAGCTAGGAAAGTAGCTTTGCTTCTTATGTAGCCATACTGGGATAGCACCTTTTAGCTATAAATGATCTATTAATGTCAGGAGGAGGTACTGAGAGGTACTGAAATAGTTGCATCCTCACTTTGCAATTAGGGAAAGCAAAGTTCAAACCAGTGAAGCAATTCATCAAGGTTTTAATAGAGGACAGAAAAAGAAATTTTTGGGTTTGATTTGGTGCACTGATCAGTGGCGACAACCGAGATGTTGCCCAGGGATGGAGCCTCAAAGGCAACCCCACTCCCCATGTACTGTCTCCACCTTGCCCTGGTGTCAGGGAGTCAGTTCCTCCTGAGCAAATCTGCAGAGTAGGCAAGATATATATGAACTGACATGAGCATTTACCTAAGTTCCTCATCTTCTTTTGAGTTTACCATCATTCCCATGATGATGACAGTCAATCCTAACCTACAGGCCCTCCTCTCAAAATATAAGAGGATAGCTCAGTCTCCCCACAGCTTATTCATGGTGATTTGTTATTAGTACTTAATTAAGTAGTTCCTCAGTGTTGAATCTGATATTTTTATTTTTTTAAAATGTTATGAACAGCTGTTCTGGTAGAAACTGGCTGGAAATATCAATTATGCACATATTGCACATAGCAAACAGAAAAAATGCATTGCCAAGTTCATGGGTTTTAGTGATGATTTCAGTCATCTGTAGTCACAGTGATGGAGGGGCTCGTGAGAAGTAGGCACATTCAGAAAATACAAATTATTCCCCTGTTCAGGTACATGCATCAAAAGTCTAAGACCTCACTGCAGAATATGTGGGCATTAAATTGCTTTTTGAATATGATATAACCCTCATCTCCTAAACATCTGGAAAGAATTCAGCCACCTCAAAACCTACAAGGAACTGTAGCAGATAATGCAGTACATAAATAAATCATTTTATTTTATGCCTTTCTGACATTCAATCACTAGTGTATTTTAATTGCAATTATTTTTCCATATATTTAAAATAGCAGTATGAATCTAGCCATACTGATGGAAAATGTCATGCTACTTTAAAAATACTACTTTCCACCTGTCAGGATGTATTTTGTACTCAGTATTCTTCTAATTGCAGTATTCATTTAAAGGAAAAAATTAAATTACCTTCTTCCTATCTCGCACACACATACACCTCTTCTTTGGCAGCTTAGAGCTGCCAAAATGAAGATCTCTAAGAAGGTTTGGTGATATCACTGAGGCACATAATGAAAAGGTCTTCACGGACCTTCTTGAAACTGTTTGCATTGACACCATAGCTCCTCTGCCTCTGAAATTCCAGATAAATAGGAAAAATAAATTGGAATACTACAGCCTGTAGATCTTTTTTTCTCTTTCTTTTGATGACTATGCACTGCACATGCCTTTTTTTAATCCTCCATGATTGGAAAGGACTTACTAGATGCCAATATCTCTAATTGCAAATGATTTGAAAATGCTGCCAACGTCAAGGAGGCAGTGTGGCTTCCAAGCTCATTTTAAAACATCCTGAAGAGACTGTCCATTCCTTACCCTTTCCACCTCCCTCCTGTTTCAATACCCCAAGGGCTAGGCTTCTTCGACCTTTCTATATTTGTTAAAAGAAAGGTGGTGATGAATTCCACCCATATCTGATACTGAAAATCCATGCTACTTGATCTCAAACTTTTTAAAACATCAGGTGTCCAAATGAATCACCCACACGCTCTATTTGCAGGTTCTCTCATGGACCAGTTTTTTTGAAGCTTTGCTCCCTGCATTCCTGAGAGCCTGTTGTAATTTATTATCATAGTAAACATCAGGTTATAATCATCTTTGAAATAGATTCCCGTATCTCAGACACTTACACAGAAATTGAACAATCTTCCCTCTCTTAGGAGGAATTGTGGAAGGCAAACGGACATTCATTACTAGCGTTTCTAGCAGCAAAAGTCTGCAGGGTCATGTCATAGGAACCAGATTCTAAGCCTGTTGCAAATATGTCTTCAGATCTGTTGCAGTGTTGCACTGGAAAGTACTGTCAGGGTAGAGCATGGATTGACAAGCAGGGAAAACTCTTATGTCCTTGAATGAAAAGGCTTTTCTAAATCCAGTGAATAACAATAACAACATAGTAGCTTTGTTATTGTTACCATGAATTACAATAATACGTCATGATCTCTGTCAGAAAATTACATCTTATTCTGCCCCTGGAGCAGGGTAAGCTCAGTGATTCACCAGACAGTCCCTTGATCTGCAAGCAATGAAGAGAGACAGATTCAGCTCGTTATTACACAATAAGTTTTTTCCTCTTTTAACCTCTCAGTTCCTCACTCCAACATGATAAAAGAGTTCTGCTAACTCAATACCCTAAGCACAGCCCTGCTGGGATCTGCAGTTGTGCCATCCAAGCCTGAATCCCTGCCCAAAGCAAAGGAGTGCTGCCAGGATTTGAACTTCCAGCTCTGTCCCTCTCCCGTTCACCCTTTCTGTTTCTTGCTAGTCCAGTATACTCCATTTCACATGGTAGGGAATGACAATAGAACACTGAGATTTCACTGGTACCTGTCCCAGATTTTGGCACACTAAAGGAAAATGGGTAAGGACTTGATTTCGCTACTGCCTATGGGTTGTGCTGCCTGCTAGGGTATGGGGGAATTGCCTAAGTTATCCTCTCCCGGTGCCAAACAGAGCTTCATTTCAGATCCCTCTCTCCCCTGAAGCCTGAGGAGAACACACTGTTCCTGTTGCAGACACGTGAGATGTTGCATTATGATTCAGAGCTTGCCTGCCCCTTGTATATCAAGAGGGCCTGAAACCTTTCCCTGCACTTCTGACTGCTCTAAACACAGAACTCTCTCTTGATGCCATGCATGAGCACCCTGGTGTGTTAGCTCAAGAATATACTTGCTTTGAGGGCAGGATTTTGTTGATTACAGTTAGCAATACCTAAAATGAAGGATTTTTTGCTTCAATATTGGACTGCAAGTTAATTTATCTTTGTGGCTTTCATTAGAGACCTGTTCTGCTCTCATAATTTTCCTAAGTTCCTTTCAAGATACTTTCAAACTAAAGCTGAAGAGTGATATTGGGTTATTTGGAGAGAAATAAAATATACTTTTAAATTAATCAGGGAGTTTGATCTCAGGTAAATCATAAATACATACAGCTCTCACTCCAATGGTAATGGATATTTAAACATCAAAGTAAGTTTAAGCTTCTCAATTTTGTAAGGGGTCTCAATAGATAATGAAGGTATTTTTGCACACTGTTGGAATTTCTCTGTCTTTATTTCCATATGAAATATTTTAAGAATATTTTAAGGTTATATTACTTAGGCACACCCAATTAAAGTGTTGGGGTTAATGCATGAAGTCAAAGAAGGTTTAAGTGCTATAAACCAGACAGCTTCACATTAAAAAAATACATAGTAGCTGCACACAATTTCTCAGTTAATGCCAGTTCTGCCAGAGTTCCCAGGCTGGCATCCTGAAAAGACTCTGAGCCTTTAGAGGAGAAAGCTGCCAAGACAATCAAAGAATTTGCAAGCTCTACTTGCAAAGTGGATGGCACTTGTTAGCTCTTCATGCAAAAAAACCCAGGGTAATATAAACATTAGCAACATTATAGTATTATGTAATGGTGGAAAGATCAAGAAAATGCCAAAAGCAATTTTAAAAATTGGATCCTCTGGTATTAACCCAGCCACAGTGGAATATCACCTGTTTCAAAAATCCTTGTTAAAAATCCATTGTAATGTATTATTCTTCTGTTTATGTGTGCGAGTATAATGCTATATGTTGGTACACGTGCACACCCAGCTTTGGGTTATGTAGGAGTAACAGTATCTTGACTTTTTTAAGTTTGGCAACATTTTTGAATTAAATAGTGCTTTTGCATATAATTAAGAGTTACACTGCTCATTTTTTACCTGGATGTTGTGTGAAAGACCACCTGAATCTCTCAAATAACCTGACCATCCTGCTAAGCAAAGGCATCTGATTGACAGCCCTGATGACTGACAGCTAGGGTGATGCTGTCACCAGCAGGCAGGCATACTGATGCTAAAGAAGAAAAAAAAAAAAAAGCCATCCACTTCTACTACAAATCATAACATAAAGTACTGTTGGTCTTGAGGAGGTAATATACACCTTCTGCCTCTTCTCCAGGTGTACCTGCTTTTTCATATGTCTTACCTCCAACTCCCTCATTTAGAGCTTGGTGCTCTCTCTTATGAAGTTTCGTCTCTCTCCCTGGATAGGCACCCACAGACCTTGAACTCTCCATGTCTGCCTGTCTCTAAGGATTTGCTCACTCTTCCTTTCTCCCTTCTTTCACTTTGTGCACACTACTGTTCTCTGGAAATGTAGGTAGCAATCCTCCATCCTCCAAGTCCATGCCAGTCTGCAAATGTTCCCTCCTCTCCTGGCTCTTCCCACAGGTGCTTTTAAAGTCCCTCAACCCAACAAGCTCTTTCCAGGGTGCATGGATGTGTCTCCTCCAGAGGAAGAAACAACACATTCCTGGGAAAGAAGGCAGAGAATTGCATAAAAGCATTACCTGTGCTCTTGAGGCCAGTCCTTCTGTGATGAGGCTTCCAAATCTCTGCCCCCCTGCTCCTCTTCTCCTCACCAGCCCCTCTGCATTTCAGCTTGCAATGAGTGACGTGTCCCTCTTCATTTCCCTGCTCTCTGTTTCCACAGACTTTCCGTGGAGCCTCCTCCAGCTGTACCTCTCCTACCCCTCCCTCCCACTCCTCCAAGCTAGACATCTCCCCCACACATGGGAGCCTTATGGGAAGGCAAGCCTGGGCAATGGTGACCCTCTTGAAAGCAGCTCCGTCTGCAAGGACACCCATAATCTCTGCCCCCGGTACTTTTGGGCAGCTCTCAACTGCTGGCTCTCCGGCATAGCTGTATGACTTCTCTTACAAGTCACAGTTTCCACTATGCAGTGCTTCTCTCTGGCTGCTTGAACCCTCTGGCCATCCAGCCATGAATTTGTTCACTGTGTTATTTGTTCACTGCCTTTAACAAACATGTCAATTAAGTCCCTACTGATTAGTTCATTCCTGATGCACTGTGCCAAATCTATTTCTGGTGGAATAAACAAGGAGGGATGAATCGGCTGCAGTGTTGTTATTTTTTTTCCCCTTGCCTGCCTCCCCCAGGTCTGTGCCTGCCAAATCAAACAGGCTCAGGTCTGATAAGTGCTTGATAAAGAGATTTCTGAAGGAACACAAGGTGTTAAAAGGATGTTTTCTGTGAAGCAGAAGGTGGACCCCTGACTCTGGTCCTGTGTCTGTGTCAGACCGACATTTTGCTGTGATTTGAGAGGATGTGCAACTGCCACAGCCTGAAGCTGCACAATTGCTCTACACCCAGGCTCATGACTAGACCCATGGCACTGCTTGTGAGTGCTTTGGCCAAATCTGCATTCTTCCTTATATTACTTCTCCAGTATCAGCTGGCAACAACAGCCTCTCTGTTTCCTGACCAGCCTATTCTTATTTAACTCCATTTTCCACAGCCAAAACGTCTGCACTCAGCAATGAGAAAAAAGATGTTTTCTCACAGGGTGAAGGACTGTCCGGCTGCTCAGAATAAAAGCAAATACTCAGAAGTAAGGAGGCAGAGGATACGTGCAAGTGTTACAGACAGAGCAGTTACAAATGCAGTATTATGATCACAACAGAGGGATGTTGCTTTACCCCAGGTGAGGAGCCGATTGGAAAGAAAGCTGAGTGGCATCCTTCTATGCACAGTCCCTAAACATCAGTCAGCACTATCATTTAGTCAGCCACTTAAATCCACGCAAGAGAGAGGTCCAACTAGGACCACACTCCGGGGCATCTGCTTCTCTGACACCAGAAGCATGTGATTTTGGCTGCTCTTGCTCCTCTGGTCCCGCTGGCTCCGTGGCAGGGAAATTTCTGAGAAGACTGCCTTGTTTATGGAGCCTTGCCACTGAAACAGCAGGACACTCATTTGCAAAGTTATAAAACACCAGTTTTCAAAAGCAGCCTACAATATACAGGCTTAACACAGACCAGCCTCCGGACGAACTGGAAACCTATTTTTTCAAGGCTCAAACAAGCATACAAAATGTCCAGGCAACAAGCAAATAACCCAAACAATCATCTGTCTCCAGCTGTTCCCCATTCAGCACACAGAAAACACAGTCCTGTTATGCTGCTCTTGCAACTCCCTGCGAAGAGGAAATGAATTGCTGACGGTCAGCATGGGATGGGAACACTGGATGGAGAAATGCACCAAGCAAGAAGCTGTCCATAGCATGGCACAGAGACACCAGCTGAGCGAACCTGATGGGGAAACCCACACAGGTGCAGCAATGCACTCCCAAAACCCTGGTCCAAACCCAAACTGTGCTGGTGGAAAGTCACAGTGTGTTCCTGGTGTCCTGGTCTTGTGCTGGCAGTGTCCTACCTCAGCACGGCTCTCAGCAGACAGGAGTGTGTATCACAGAAATTCCCCATTCCCTGTGCTTCCTCAGGGATTAGTGGGGGAGGCAGGATGGGAGGGAGCTATAGCACTTCCGTTCCCTGTCTCCTGCCTGCTACCATCCACATTTCCAGTAATGTGAAAGGAGCTCTGCCCAGACCACCGTTACCACTGTGGCTTTGTTCAGATAGGGATACCCAGCACCCACACTGTACCACATCACTGTACCACACTAAGCAGACACCTGGAACTTTAATTCAACCAACTAACAAGAAACTCCCTTTTTTTCTAAAAAATAATAATAAATAAATAAATAGTTGCCACATTTCTGTGGCTGTGTTGAAAGCAACTGCAAGGTTGGTCTGCTTTCCTGTGTGAGGACTGCTGCTTCCAGCCAGTTTTCTAAACTTGAGTAGCCTCAGCATGAAGCTTGCTTGTGATATGCAAACAGGCTATTGCACATGTCTGTCTCTGGGTCTCTCAGGACACACAAAAGCTCTGAGACAGAAACCCCCCTGGCAAGAATGACGTCTGCAGAAATATTTGTGCTCATTTCCTCAGTCCCTGGTTCAGCCTGCAGCCTTTGAGCAGGTGCAGATTTAGCAAGCTGAAGGCAAAAGGGAGACAAACCCTCCCTGTAACCTGCTGTGCCTTGCAGGGTGTTTGTGCTCCAGGCCACGTGGGAGAGTAGCAGCTGTGAGCATCTCCTCAGTGGCTGCCACTTGTGTCCAGCTTCGGCTGCCACACACACATTGAGCCAAAATACCCTCCCGAGTGTGAAAACTGGGTGCCATGAGCGAGATGGAGTTGCAGAGGATTTCCTGACATCCCCCAGGGACCAGAGGGCAGGCTGGTTCCAAAAATATTGACAGCTGTATGTCTGGAGACCTTTTAAAAGTCCACACATGAGCCACTAGGGATTTCAGCTCTAAAGCTCTAAAGTGCCACAGATGCTCCTGTGCAATTTCTAGGAGTGTTCATCTTTGGACCCACCCCAGGGATGTCTGGACACTGCTGGACTCTGACTTGCCTCAGTCCCTCACACAAGCCAGAAAGCAGCCTGCCTGAAACAGCTCCTCTTTTCCCAGCCTGACTTCTGAGGACAGTCACCTCCACCATCACTGTGCTCATTCTCCTGCCTGTCCCTGCATAAACCACCACTGCTTTGAGGTCTCGCCTATGCAGCTACAGCCACTTCTCTCTGACATCAGATCAAGGCAAATGCTGAGCACCTATGAAGTGTTGCGCTCTTCCCCTGGTACCATTTCATACCTGCTTTGGACTGCCCAAATCAGTGAGCAAAATGTCTCCTCTGCATGATGCTTCCTCCCTTGTCCAGCTAGGATGTTTACATGTCACTGCTCCAGGCACAGGCAAGTGCAACAGGACTCAGACCACCCATGGCATTGCCATGAGCTCATGTGGGGAGGCAAGGCCATCAGAGGAACCCACAAAGAACAAAAGGGGATGCAGGTCTGGAACTGAGAGCCTACACAGCACTTCACAGCATGCATCAAGCTAGTGTTGTCAGACCCAGCTGGTTACAGGGAAGAGGGTAACTCCCAAGGGCAAATCAAGACGTATGCTTGGTGTTGGGAATTTTGCAGGATTTTTGTCTTGGTTTGAGTCAGGACAGAACTAATTTTCTTTTTAGTAATTTTACTTTTCAGTTAAGTCTCTTCTAAGTAACTTCACTTACATGTTTTTCAGTCAGTATCTGCTTCTAGGACTGATAGCGCTCAATGTTTATAGTTACTGCTGGAGAATGGTGTGCAGAACCAAGGCCACTGATTGGTTATGCTGAACTTCTTATGCTCCAGAAACAAGAGGGAGGAAAAGGGGGCATACCTGCGACTCTCTAGCGGGGAGCAGTGGACCAGACAGGTGACCAAAATTGAAGTATTCCATCTCACATGAACCACACTTGGTATAAATCTGGGGATCATGAGGGTCAAGATCTTTTCATCCATGGCCGGCATCCTGGGAGGACTTTGCCTGTTCATCTGTTTGATCTTGATCTATGTATTTCTAACTCCAGTTCCCGTATGTTGCTGAGTCCAGAAGTCTAGTCTAGGACTTTCCCATGGCCTCCCTGCAGCTTCAGTAGTGATGTGAGGGTTACTGGAGAAGGGGGGAACATAATATTGGTTTTGTATATATATTTGTACATATTTTATTATTTTCTTTTTCCTCCTTACTGTTTCATTAAAGCTGTGTAGTTTAGTTTCCAACCCATAAGTGTCTCCCCCTTATTCTCTTTTCTTTCCCTTTCTGGTAAGGGAGAGGGGTTAATAGAGAGCATCTGTCATTCATTTAACTGCTGGCGCAGTGTTAAACCTTAACAATTCTGCAGCAGATGCTGCCTCCCCTTGTGCATAGCATATCCCCTTAGTATCTACCCTCTCCTCGTAATTTATTGCTTCTCCATTTCACACACCACTGAGTGCTACTGTCCAGGCTCTCAGCTGCAGGACTCCCAGCATTGGCAGAACAACACTGAGACTGGAAAAGTCTCTAGAGACGGACCCATCAGGTGTTTGGTTGGGGCAGCCCCCCCCAATAACTCCCTCAACTAACACCCCCTGTGCCTGCCACTGTGACAGCATGTGGGCATGCCACACAGCCTTGGGGCTGCACAGCTGAAACCTTTGCACAGCTCTGACCATCTTCTGGCCTTTTTTTATGCTGGGGTGAATATAGGGCTGGCACTGGTGTTACTGACTAGGTTTGTTAGAAACTCTGTGATCATCTGCACTATTTAAAATTGCCTGAAGTGTGCCTGCTGTAGGAACTTGGAGTGTTCTGCACCTGCTAGAAATGTTATTGTCACATTTCCTGCTTTACTTGCATTTATTGTTTCTTCCTGTTAGCCTGTGCTGCTTGATTGCATTTTATTTTGTTGTTTGAAGAAGCATTTCCTATTTATTGCAATATCGCTGCTCCAGTCCTCTGTCATGAAGGAACTCAGCCAGGCACAGGAGAAAAGAGGATAGTGCTCTGGCCCTGTCTGTGTAGCCATGCAAAGGAGAAGGCTGGGATAAGAACAGCTAAAACCATTAGCTTAGCACTAATAGAAGCACAAAAATGCAGCTTATTTCTTCCCTGCGGACACCCAGAAGAAAGGAGAGCTGAGAACAGCTCCTGTCCCAGCAGCTCATCAGGAGGCAATTGCCCCTCTGATCTCACAGCAGAACTGCATGTGTAACCACACCATTGTGTGCCTTCAATAGCAGTGTTTAATGTGGGTCCTTTAGGTATTGAGGAGCAACCAGAAGTTCTTATGCAGGCAGACAGGAAAAGGCTGTAATTTCTGGCAGAAAGATAAGAGGCAAGGCGGTGGGGTGCGGAACCTCACCAGTTAATACTGCCCTGCTGGAGCCCAACCCAAATCTCTTTCTCCATTTGTTTGTGTTTGCCCCATCCTTTACTAAGAGATTGGCAGCTGTACAAGAGGAATCACCACACAGAAAGGGCAGCACTTTTTGCTGATGGGACATCCAGTGTGGGCTGATCCAGTGGCTAAAGTGGAAAAGACTTAAGTGGGGAAACTTAACGCTCCTCCTCCTTTGCAGTCAGTTTGTTATGCACCACCTGTCCCAGAAAGAAAGAAAGGAGGGGAAAAACGAGAAGATAGCTGCAACATGGGTGCGAGGCTAGAGGGTGTTTTCTGGGATTTCTGGACAAGGCAGCTGTCCCCACATACTGTGTTCCTGCTGCTGTTCAAGGACATCACTCCTCTCTTTTTGTATGGAGTGACAGGGAGAAAGTTACTGAAAGGTGACACTGAAAAGGTCTCCTTATAGTGCGTCCTACAGTTTTAAAACCAAGTGCAAAGTCCTGCACTGGCCCTGTTAGGTGGTCCCTAGATATCACTACAATTTGTGTAGGTCAGGGGAATATTGCACACCTGTACAGCGACTCCAACACACCGGCATTTCAAAGGGCATGGGTCAGGTCAGGAATCAGGTACCCAGCAGAGCACAGCAAATTTAACACAGGCAGGGTCTTCCCCCTACACAGGACAGCAGGTGCCAGTGTGGGCAGAGAGGGCTTGTGCACGCTGAACACTGGTAAGGGGCTGGTGGGTGCACATTTTCATGCTTTTAGGCTTGTAACATTTTTCTAAACGACCACACTTCCAAACCAAAGCTCTCAGACTTCCAAGCTTAACCCCAAGTATCTCATTTGTCAGCATCTGGCTTTTTCAAACTGCGTTGGAAAAAATGAATAAAATGAATGGCAACATTCACATAAATGAATGATTTATTTGCAACTTCAGTTTTATTTTCACAGCTTTTTGATTGATACTAGTACACTTGACAGGTCCAATTTATATGCAAATCAGCTTACATTCACAATGTAAAGAAGGAAAACTTCATTTCTCATGCTTTGCAAATCATTAAACCCGCTGAATGCTTTGCTTAGTCCTGTGTTCCACAAAAACATCAGTTTTCAACACAAAGCACTTGCCCTTGCTATCCATTAGCTTCACAGAGATCTCAGGGCTTGGGGAATGAGCACATTTTTATGGGGATGTGGGAAATTACCGCAGACATACGAGGATTGTAAACTACGGGCTCTTGCAGTATAGGTGTGTGCCATATGTCAGAAGATCATAAATGAGGTCACCAGATTTTCCAGTTACTTCTTCTGGCTGTTTTCTACCATACCTTTGCGCCCAGCTCTAATTGGTGCCAGAAGCATTTTCTTAGAAAGAGCTGCTCTGGAGACATCTCTTTGTCCCTCTGTATCACAGCCTTTGCTAACTGCGAGTTGAAAAGGATCCAGGATCTCTCCCGTAAATATTTACATAGATACAGGATCGTCACTGCTCTTAAATCAAAAAGTGAAGGAGGGGAAATGGCATACAGAACAGAAGGACACTGTATTCAGAAAGACCTGGAAGGGAAAGAAAAATAACAACTCTGATGGCTTCTCCAGAGTTTGACATCTGGGACTGCCTCCACAAGTGCTATGTTCTCAGGAAGGTCCTGATCTGAAGCCTTATGACATCAATGGAAAAAAATCCCTCTAGTACCACAATGTTTTGGATCAGAACTACTCTCCTTCCCATTCAGGTCTGAAAAATTCTCTTCACCAGCTAGACCACTTGGTGACTTTCTTCTGCTTTTTCTTCATTGTTAATATTTAACGAGTTTCAGGACAGACCTGTACAGGAAGGGGTAAGTACATTATTCACAGGAACAACACCTGAAACAGGGGAAAGCTGCAGCAACAACAGCAGATGCCGAGGAAACATGATGTGTTCTTTTTAGCTTGTCAGACTCTCTTTTGATGTATTTAGACAATACTCCTTTCTCTTCTCTTTGCTAAAGGAGTCAGCCTTGACAGTTCTCACCCAAATCATGACTTGAAGAAGTGGTGTTATTAGATGGCCTATGCATGGGCCTGGGATTTGGGAAGCTGTAGCCTTGTGGCTTTGGGGAAGCCACAAAACCCTCGTAGCTCAACTTCCCCATCATGGGAAAAGGAGAGTTCACTTGTTCGCTTACTTCGGAAGGCTGTGGTGAAGATCGAGGAGTTCTGGAAAACACCCTGGCGGTCTTTTGTAATTAAGCAAAAAAAACAACCCCTTTGCAAAATAAAACAAGATCAACAAATATTTTCCAACCAAAAACTTCCCCCAAAAACCCCAAAGGCATACATTTATACCAAGAACGACTTAAAGGCCTGGCACCGGCTGTGTAAGCCGCTTAGGACAAGAAGCATATTCTCACATGTGCCTGTGACCAGCTCAGTTGTGAAATCTGGGCTGTCCTTGGTCACAGGCTCGCTGCCCCCAGCCCCCGCCACTCTGCCCCTGTAAATCAACGGGAAGGAAACAAACAACGACCGAGACAGTGAAGAACTTCAGTTTTGGTGGGAATCCCAAGGTTTAGGCCAGGCGGGCGGCCGGCTTTGCGGGAAACCGGCACCTCCCAGGTGGAGTCCCCGGCGCCAGCCCACCCCGAGGCCTGCCCGGCCCACGCAGGGCAGCCCCACGAGGAGAGGCCCTCAGGCCCCGGCGGCCTGCGCCCCTCGCACCGCTGGCTGCCCACCGCGCGGCCCCCACCCGCAGCTCCTGGGGACGGGGACCCCAGGGATGCCCCCGCCACCCATCCCCTTCCCCCGGCAGAGCCGGG
>VZRW01005077.1:84494-176045 GCA_013398125.1 Aegotheles bennettii
GCCCGGGCCTCGTGGCGGAGGGAGGGCTGCAGGGGCCGGGGCAGCGCCTCGGGGCTCCGGGGGTGTCGTGTGTGGCGGAGGGGGCCTGGGCCTGGCCACGGCTCTGTGAGGAGCCGCGCCGGGTCCCGCAGCCGCGCAGAAGTGGGCGCAGGGCTCGGGACGGCCGCCACCACCGCTCCTGCCGGGGTTTGCCCCCAAAAGCCGGGTCAGCAGCTCGGTGAGTGCCACTGTAATCACCCAGGTAAATAAAGCCTGCCTGCTGCCTGTGCACACCGTCCAGCCAGAGATCTGCAGCGAGATGAGAGGGTGTTCAAGCATAAGGGACTGTTGTTTTGGGGAACCAGATCTCTCAAAGGATAAGGCAGCGAGCAGCAGTCCAACAATTGTTCTCTTCAGCAAGGAGATTAAAAGGGAATGAAAATACCTTGTGAAAACAGATCTTGAGAGCACGCTGGTTGCTGTTGGGTGGACTGGAGACAGTGCGATGCGCCTGGCTGCATTAACCCAATGGGAAAGTGCCTCGTCCCCCTCCTGACCGTGTCTTGCCTTCGGGGCAGCCATGGGACAGAGACGGGGCCCAGCTGTGCATGGCTGGGCGAGGGCTCCTTCCCTGCACCGCACACCTATGGTCCTGCAGTGCCCCAGTCTGAAACTGCACTCAGTGGGCAGGTCGTATTTTCCTCCTCTGTCAGTCCATGAAGATCACAGTTATGTCTTCAGGGCCCTTCCCACCAGCTTTTAGTAATGTGTACCAGGAGTCATTATCTTTTAGTTTATGTAGTGCCTGTTACATATCATTCAAAGAAGATTTGTTTGCAAATCAATTTCTTCCTGGTTATATATATATATATGTTTGTCTGCACTGGAAGGAATACATTTTACGTTAAGCTTGTTTAGGAGAAGTGCTAACTGGTGGGTATAAGTGTGTGTGTTGGGGTGTGACCATTGGAGGACTGTACAATAACAAGTACACATCTCTTCTGGGACCTCTGTGCTGTTCAGAGGCATTGCCTTGGAAAAGAGCATAGGCTTTGCAACTTCAGTTGAGAAAACAGTTCTTGCATCAGTCCTTAGGTTATATTCCATGTATCATACCTTGTTTGTGTGGTTAACTCTTGAAAAATGCAGCTTTCAACAGCAATGAGAAAGCAGAAAGCCTATTGCTATTGCTGTCTTTTCCTGGTGCATCTTCTTAAACTAATTACATCAATATGTGGCAACTTCTTTCCCCACGGGCTTAGAGATGTGTCTGCAGTACCCAGTGACTGGTGCCTGCCAACTGCCAGCTGGGGAAAAAAAAAAAAAAAAAAAGAAAAACAGAACGTGAAGTGAGTACAAAGGATACTGGAACCAGTATGTCATCATTGGAATAATGCACTGAAAATTGTACTCATCTAAAGTTCAAGATTTGCTCTTTTCAGTCCAAAGTGAGTGCAAAGAAAAGCCTTTCCAGTAAGTCAAAAGCAGAAAAAGGATTATAATTAATATCTTTCAAGCTATCAGCACTAGAAATGGGTATTTCTTTATGAGTGGGACCTGATTCCAACACAGATCAACTCACAGATGCCTGCTTTCCAAATCATGATCACACAATTCCTATTTTCTTCTGCAAGAAGGCACATTCTTTTACTACAAAAGTTGCAAGAGCTGCCTGTGCAAAAGGTACTACTAGGCAAATGCACAGGGAATTTTCAAAGTCATAAAGTACAGTTTAGAGTCCAGCTGCCCTTGAAAGCCAGTAAGTTTGGGGCATTCTCTCTCTCCTGCCTTTGAAAACCTCCCTTTTCAGCATTTGCTTTTTTCTCAGTGGCTGAAAAAAAAAATAATAATCCAGGTCAAGATGACCACTAATTTAGCCACAGACCATGGGCAGCAGTTCCTCAGATTGATTGTAACCACAGGCCACTGACTGAGAACCTCAGTTTTATCACTGGTGCTGTGGAAAAAACAGATACAATTTAGAGCAGGTCAGAACAGAAGCAGTTTATGTACTGTGTCTGTAGGAGAGAACACACAGCATCAGGGAAACTGACTTTTCTGATGTTAACTCCGTCCCTGTAAAGTGGATGCAAGGTTTAGAATCGTAAAATTACTCTGGTTGGAAAAGACCTTCAAAATCATCGAGCCCAACCATCAACCCAGGACTGCCAAGTCCACCACTAAATCGTGTCCCGAAGGGCAACATCCAAACCTTTTTTGAACAACTCCAGGGACGGTCACTCCACCACTTCCCTGGGCAGCCTGTTCCAATGCCTAAACACCCTTTCCGTAAAAAATTTTTTTCCAATATCCAGCCTGAACTTCCCCTGGTTTATATACACTTAGAGAGGCTATGCAAAAGACCAATAACAAGATGTGAGTTATACAGATCTGTTACATACACAAGGCCACAGAAGTGCTAAAGGTAGGTCTGGAGTCTGTTTTCTTTAGTGCAGGGACTAATTTGTCATGAAAGTTATGCAGTGATTATTGTTTCAGGAGATAGGGTAAGGGATTGACCAAGAGGACAACTCAGGTTTTAGCATTTCTGCTTTCATGATGGAAAGCTGAAAACTGCATGGGAGTATTGAGTTTTTTGACAGCTGATCACTGGCTGAAGAGATGCAGTTTTAGCTTTCTCTTGATGGACAAACTGTCTTCCCCCAGCCTGGGCCTTGTTGTTGACCTGAAAGGAAAGAATTTGACTTCTGGAGCACTTATCAATAAATTGAAATTCTTTAAATGGTGTGAGACTGCCCTTCTTTTCACATGTTCTTTACTGCTGTTTATGTGTCTCTACTCAGGCTTTTTTGGTTGAAAAAGCATTTGGGAGTGATTAGTGGAAGCCAGGTGTGGTAATATCCCTCCTTCTCACAGCAAGTGACCTAAATCTCAGACGAAGAGTCATGTTTCTTCTGCTCTCTCTCCAGCCAGGTGAATCATGAGTTACATATTCTCTGTGCTGCAGGACAGCCTCGGGAGGCTAAGCGGAGGCTAAGCATGTCCTCACCAGCCCTCCAGACACATTCCCGAAGCACCTACAGATTGATTGTTAGGGCTCTCTCCAAACAATGGGAGATAAGCATTGGCATCCTCTGAGATTAGCTATACAGTTGGGTTTCCCATATGCTAGGTGAATACTCCAACAGCCGTTGTTAAAGGGCCGTGTCTTCCTTCCTTTTGGCTTAAAAAAAATCAGCAGGGCATTTTATGCCTGACCTTACTGAGTGGCTGTGCCTTGTGACAGTGCCAACTAACCGTTTGAGGAAAGACAAGGAAAAGGAATGCTGGTTTCTGGTTCCTGGTCAAGCTTGGACATGAAATAAGACTGAGTAGCTCTGCTTTATAGCTCTTCTGTAACTCAGTAGATCCTTTTCTGTATAGATCACCAAAAACTGTAAGTCATTACTGTGTAGTAGATGTTTTCTACCCTCTGATTTGGTGGTTTGAGATTCTTACCTGGTTCTCAGCAGGAAAGGTGTTCCTGTTACAGGTCGTCTGTGGTGGTTGACACCACTGTCAATGTTCCCAACATCTCAATCCCTGCCAGTTCAAGGAAGTGGGTGAACCATAGTTTTGAGGTCCTTTCTGTCTCTTAGAGATCCAGAGCAAAACTGTTCCAGATAAAGCTCATTCCTCTCAATGCTTTTAGTTGCCCCAAGGTTGAACAGCAGGTTTCAATCTTCTGGGATGTTTGTCTGGAATTAAAATAATTCAATAAAACACAGTATATCTGAAGTGTAAGTATGCTGTGTAGTTGTTTTACTCAATACACACCAGTTTCCAAAACCAGGAGCAGTCTGGTTAACATAACTGTCCGACTTCAACTTCCCAGGCTAAATACCACATTTATTCTTGGGCCAGCAGCATTTGCTTTTCATACCACTCTGACCTGGCTTGAACTGGCACATCTGGATCTGTAGTGAGAAGCCGCAACTGTCCTGCCAGCGAGTCCTCTCTGGAATTTCTTGTTTTTGCTGAGTACTCTTTCAGCAACTTGTCAGCACAACCTACTGTATAGACAACTGGGAAATTTACACCTCACTGTCACTGCTATCTCTGAGCAGAGCCCTGTGTGCTGCTGAGGTTGGTGGCTGCCTGTGCTGCTCACAGGATGAAGCCAAGGTTATCAAGACTTCCTGAAAAGGCCACACTTTGAATGTGCGTTTAGGGCAGATTTATGTGAAACAGTACAGTGTCTCACAGGGGTACACTGCACGTTCCCATAGGATTGTAGTATTTTTTAGCTGGGTGCTCTGCCTCCCCAGGGAACAGCTTTTTGGGGTGTGTATGTGCACCAAATTGTTTTGATATGAGTCTTTTCTAGAAGCCCTAATTAAAAAAGGAAGGATCTAATTTAGATTGTATTGGATAGCTTCATTTGCCTCTGCTCAGTGTGAGTGGGTTGTCCTGGCCCCACCATGTGTGTGGGGCATTTGGCCTATAGTGGGATTGACATTTTTTTTTAAATCCTAAAATTGACACTGTATACCGTTTATAAGTGGTACAGGAAGGGGACATGAAAGTCTTTTCATGATGTGAGAAATGAGAAAGAATTGAGATCCATGTGCTGCAAAATAGATTCTAGATGGTTCAAAATAGGTGTGTTGCAGTAACTAGATACTACAGAGCGTCTGTAACTACGAGTCTGCCTTTAATAGGAAAACCAGAAGTAAGGCATATTATCATATGCAAGAAGAATATTCATGAAAGCTCCTCAATTTCCCTCTGTAAAGCCTTCCCATCATCTTAGTATTTGAGAGCTTGCTTTTGCTTATTATTTATGTCTTGCATGTGTCATTTCAAGCATCTTTGGGCACAAGTTAGCTCCTGTCTTGGATCAGGTTTCAGCAAAGGGAAATGAGGCAGATACCTGGGACAGCAAAATTCCACCTTCGAACAGGGGAGAGAGAGAGGAATAGACTGAGACCATGCAGATACCAGAGCAGTGGCCGTGGCTCTGTGCCCAGTGCAGTGACACAGGGCAGCTCCCTGAGATGTGATTCTCCACTCGTAGCTCGGGGCAGTGAGTCTGCATGATCTTGCCTGCTCCTGTAAACAGATGGCCCTGGCCTTATGCCAGCACCTATGACTGGGTTTGGCACCTGCCCTCATCACACTCCCTGCGGCTGTCTAGGACTTTGGGGAGAAGTTGTCCATGTGCCAGGCATCTGTGGGGGAGATACCTAGAGCTAAGCTGCCTTGTCATGCCACCACCTGAAGGCATCAGTACGAAGTTACCTGTCTCGGCAAGGCCAAGCACAAGCTGTTGGCTCTGATGGGAGCAGAAACAGAGCAGTTCACTGTGGTTTCCTACTGCAGGGGCTGGAGCACTCCTTGCAGTGCTGAGCCATGCAGAGAAGGCAGTGTCTTAGGGGGGCAGCCCTGATCCCTTCAGACGCCAGCATGTTACTGGCCCAAACTGGCAAAATCCCTTTGCGCTCATCTTTGGGGAGTCGATACCCATTTTTATCAGCTCTGCAGAGAAGCACTGCACAGTGCTCTATCCCTTCTATCCCTCATGAAGCAGGACAGCAGATGTGGCACACTAGAAGGCAGCAGTGCTGCTTGGACCAGGCAGGAAGAGCAGGGAAAACATGAGTCGCAGAGGGAGACCCCCTCAGAGTATACAGATGACAAGTGCTCAAGGAGTTCCAAGTCTGAAGTCAAGAGAGTGCTGCAGTTTAGGTACTCAGAGCGTTAAGCCTGACTTCATGTCAGTGTTTCTTATTACCAAACAGGAAGTATTAGAATCAAATCAGGCATGAATTCCATATATACATGTGTATGTGTGTGTATATGTATGTATATAGATACTATATAGACACACCTTTATCTTGGGGAAATAAACTGTTGGCGTCTTTTCTTCAGCAGCTGCTACTCTGGCACATGGACAAACCCCGTCTTTTCTCTCACACCTCTCACCTGGATCCATGCAAAATGCAGACTGAGCTGTCTTCCCTTCTGTAGCACCATCCACTGCAGTCTTTTGTCCACTGAGATCCTGCAGAAGTGAGGATCTTGTGCTTTATTGTCTCTCTCCATCTTTTCCCTCAGGAAAGAAGAGCCCGGACCTCGGGGAATACGATCCCCTCACTCAGGCTGACAGTGATGAAAGTGAAGATGACCTGGTACTCAACATCCAGAAGAATGGGGGAGTTAAGAACGGGAAGAGCCCCCCTGAGGAGGTGCAGGACCCTGATTCTGATGTGGAGGTTGGGATGGCAAAGCAGCACACGTCAGAGAGCGTGCCTGAGAGTTATCCTGCAGAGACGGCTGGGAGTTTGGAGCAGAAGGCTGCTTCCTCCCTCATGCCATACCTGCGCACAGCGATCTTTTTGCTCACTGTGGTGATCTCGATGATTCTTGTCTTGGTGTGCGCATTTCTAATTCCCTGTCCCCCTAGAGACTTGCATAACACCTGGAACCGCAACCTAGGTCAGGGAGCAGGTGAGAAAGCCCCAGGAACAGCATCTGGCATGGGGGAGGTGGCAGCTCCCAGGCTAGGCATCGGCGGGAGAGACCTATCTGGGAGAGCGAGCTCAGAGCAGAGGCCCTTCCTCACCACTGCAGATGCTCCGAGGTAATAGGCAGATGTGTCCTGCTCACTCTTCAAGCTGAGGCCTGTGAAATCTGGCATTAGTAGATAACAGTGCCACAAAATCTTGTTTCTGTCAAGACCAAAAACCATTTTGACTCTCCTCCCATCCTGCCTTTTTGTCCGGATGTTGCTGTCTGTTCCACATGGAGATGGCCCAGCCCACTTTAAAACATAGCACCTCCCTCTTCACATCCTGAGTTTCACCAGCACCTCCACGCTGAAGTGTGTGGTTGGGAGGAGAGGGATAGAAGTCTTTGTGTTTCCTATCTGGCTTAACTAACCTTATTTCTTTTGTCTTGTTCTGCTTGAATCTGTAAATCAACATTTGGAATCTTTTGTCATCCTATACAGGCCACTGGTAACATTTCTAAAGTATCTGCCATTCTGATCTCTGCAGTAAAGTATGAGTGATTTGTGAAATATTTTCTGCCAGGTCTAGATATGTCTCTCCCTCCTTGCTTTCTGCCCCTGGCTTCCAAATCTAAGACTTTTGCAAGGTATGTGGCCCCCACATCACCTCAGAAAGTGAAGTGGGAGGCAGACATCTTGTTCTGTTGGCTCCTCCATTTTTCCCTTTCCTTTCTCTGACCCAGATGCTACATTTCTGCCTTTCCATGCAGTGGTGGGAATTGCCTGGCATTGGTGGTTCGGTAGCAGACTCTGTGAGGCTTGGCTATCTATGAGTCTCTTTTCTGGGCCAGCCCTCAGCTCCCAGTGTGGAGAATGGGCTGGGTGGCCTTTTTGATAACAGTGCTGTGATTCTGTGTGACTGTTGCAGGTGGTGTGTTATCCCCACTGGAGCTGTGTGATGTGAACGGTGATGGGCTCCCTGACATCCTCATTGTCTTTACTGCCTTGATGAACGCTAGCGTCATGGGTAAGCACCGCAGCTCCTTTCCATTCCTGTTTCTGTATTTGTCAGTACTGACCTTTGTATTTTTGTCTTAGGCATGGGAAGAGTTCCTGCCACTGCAAATCCACTGTGTTGCTCTTTTCAGAGTTCCTTAAAATGACTGGTGTGCCTGTGCTTAGTCATGCTGCTCAAAATTTTCATTGCAAGCCTGTGCTCCCATATCTGTTGGGTCAGTGTCATCTATTTCCCCTTAATCTCATCTTGGGGCATGTCCATCTCTTCATCCTGTATTTGTGCACACTTGATTTAGGGGCAGAGATAAAGCAATCAGAAAACACTACTCTACAAATAGCAATTGGAAAGAAGATGGTGTTTCCCCCCCCCTTGTTACCTCTCAGAACCCTTTGCAAAAGAGCTCAGTCTAACTACATCCATTTTACAGTCACAGAGGTGGAAGCATGGAGAAAGGAAGTGGCTTGACAAAGGTCATGAGATTCACTGGTAGAGTCTCGACTCTTTCCTGATCTGTGGTCCAGTGTCCTAGTCATTACCAAGGGCAGTTTGCAACAGGAACAGTGTTGGCAGAGCTGAGTGTTAGGGTGCTCTGGTTCTGAACTAGCCAGTTGCTTTCCTTCAGGGAGCATTATAGATGTTTTTAGAGCAGCTGTGGGTTGATGTTGCAGGAAACACCCTCACCTTGCTGCCTTTTTCTCCAGGTCACTCCATATACTTGCCAAATTGTTATTAATTCACAGATAATAGACTGACTGGTGGTGGGGAATCTACTGTGCCTGGCTATTTAGAAGGTATCACCCTGCTTCCTCCTCCTGGCTGTTTTTGTTTTCTCTGTTAACCTTCACACCCTTCAGGTGACATAGCAGCAGCCTGCTGATACTGGCCACTGTTTATACAGGGGCTGCCAAGTTTAGTGGCATCCTATTGCACTGGGCTTCTGAAGTCCTGGAGGTTCCCAGCTGGCTGCTGTACTGCATCTGCCCAGCCTGGCATCAGCTGAGATGACGTGAATCTGTTCAGTCTCAGAGACACATTCAGGGAGCAAGGATACGTTGCATAGCCTGAAGAGAACTCTTGTAGGAGCAAAATGCCTTGGCTCTTCAAGGAGTAGGGTAATAAAAATATAGTTAGAGGATGGGGAAAATGCTGCTTCTCTGTGGCCCGAGCAAGGTCCTCAGTATTTCACAGCAAATCCTATGGAAAGGAACCTATGAGGAGAGAGAAAACTGTAGAGTAAAAAAGGAATGAAAGTGAGAGAGAGAGATACTGTTGACATAAAGGTTGCATTCAGTTTGTAGAGGTTGTCCTTACATTCTGTATTTTGCCATTGCATTGTATTTCATCACAAGCATATGCACAGTTCTCAGCATGCTCTGAATGGAACTAGTTATACCTAGCTGCATCCTGGACTGTATCTATGCTGGAAGACAAAAAGCAGACACTGAAGCAGGTGTAAGCACATCACAATCCTAAACCCACATAGCTGGATGTCAGCCCTCCTGTGGCTTGTGCTCAGAGCGTTCACATGGTGTCCAGTAGAGGTAAGCTTGGGATAGGTACCTGATGGAGTAAGCTATGATGTTGTTGGCTGTTTCTCCAACTTGCACACATCACAGCTCTGAGCTGCATTCAGGAGCTAGTTGTTCTTGGTCCCTGACAACCCAATGAAGAGAACTTGAGCTGGGGCAACCCCTTAGCATAAGCCAGATGATTTTCAGTTTGAGAAGAGAGGTAGTTTGATTTAGAAAGTGAGCTCAGACTTGCTTTTAGCCGGTGGCCCAGATAAACCCTTTGTGTAGTCAGGTCACACGCTGTTTTGCTAGTAAGGCCAGTGTCAGCTGGGACTGTTGTTATTTTGAAATGTATACGATCTTAAATTGATGAGTGACATGAGACATACCAAGTGGAGATGACAGTAACCACAATTATGGCTGAGATAGGCTGAGCTAAAAGTTGCTCACATTTGGATCAGAGCCAACAGTCAATTGAAACAGCATAGAGCACTTTTTTTACAATTATTTTGTGCTAACTGGTGAATTACAAAACGACCTCCCCCGAGTTACACCAATTGGTTGCATTCAGTTTGTTTTTCACAATAATAAAACTCATTTGGAAAACAAAAGAAATAGTTCTCAGATTGCCAGTCACCTTCTGCTGCTCCAGGATTACAGAAAACTTAGGACTTAGGTCACTGAGGGGTGACCTCATCCATGTTTACAAATATGTAAAGGGTGAGTGTCAGGACGATGGAGCAAAGCTTTTTTCAGTAATGACCAATGATAGGACAAGGGGCAATGGTTGCAAACTGGAGCATTAGGAGGTTCCATGTGAATATCAGGAGAAACTTTTTCACTGTGAGAGTGACAGAGCACTGGAACAGGCTGCCCAGAGAGGTTGTGGAGTCTCCTTCGCTGGAGACATTCAAAACCCGCCTGGATGACCCTGCTCTGGCAGGTGGGTTGGACTAGATGGTCTTTCGAGGTCCCTTCCAACCCCTAGGATTCTGTGATTCTGTGACTTTCCACAAGGTGGCATCTGCCTTGGGATTTGCTTAAGGTTTCCCCTTGGTGCTAACCATTGTCTTGAGGGAGAGGGGATCAGCGGGATCAGTCTAGTTTGGCAGCAGTACATTTCACACCAGGAAGTCAGCACAGCTGAGCAGGTTGTCCCCAGGATGTTGATACCTCTGTGCCCAGCTGACCACATTTCTTTCTGTGAGCTCAAGTCCATCCTCCATGATTGTCTACGCTGTTGGCTGACAGCCCAACTTGTCTGAACATCACTGCTAGGCTCTGCAGGCAGAGAGACTCAGCCATGGGGTGAGATTTGACCTTTACTTTCAGGCAGTGTGGATGTGGCTCTAAGAGCTAGAGCTGGAACTCAAGCGCAAAGACCAAAGGTAGCATGAACATAGCCTCTGATGCCAAGGGATTTCACTGTCTCTTTCCTGCCTCTTCCAGGTGTCTCTAGACCTTCTGTAACTGTGGCGGCCCTTTCTGGTATGAATGGCAGCACCTTGTGGTCCATCCAGCTTCCAGAGGAGACTCGGAGTGTGCAGTGCAAAGGGCTGTCACTGGGGGCACCTGCAGAGCCTGTCTGCCTTGTTACAGGAACATCAAAATTCCTCAGCCTTCTCAGTGCCTCCACAGGTAGACTAAACTACCAGCATATTAGAAATATACTACTGCTTTTTTGTTTTCTTTAAAGGACTAATAAGGATGAATGATTCAGTGCTGGCCCTTCATGGTGGCTGTTACCTAGTGACACACAGAAAGGACTCAAAACACTAAGGAGTTACTAGTTACACGGGTAAAAAAATCGAAACCAATGCTGCTCTGTGACAGCATCTTCATCCTACCATCTCAGAGCATTTCAAAGTGTTAATCTTATCCTGTAGCATCCCCACGGTATAAAGTTCTGTATTCATCAACATCGAGCTGAACGCTGTTCTTGGAGAAGTTATATAATGACATGTGCTACAGCTAGGAAACCTTCCAGAGAAATTAAGCCAATAGAAGAATTGATTATATGTGAATGAATATTGCATTTTTAATCACTTGTGTGCGTCTCCATTCTTTGATTGCTGTTTGTTCTACCACATTAATTTTCTGGCAGAAATATTCAGAGGTAGGTATAGGGATGTTGTTGGAATCAGAACAGAGAATGGAGAGATACAAGAAAGCTTGGGTTTAAGTGACAAATCCAATCAATGAACAGCAGCACTTAACCTTCAAATGCTTTTAGGGACCAGATTACTTGCACAGTGTTTGCACGGTCAGGACCATAGTCTGTCTCCTTTACCAGTAGTAGTAGTGTTATTAATGTGCACAAGTGTTTTCAGGTCTGGCCTTTGGTTTCCTTTGTCATGCAGGAGCAAACCCTATCTTACCCAGCAGCAGCAGAAAAGCATTTTTAAACTCTGATTGAAAAAGCAGAAGTGTTGGCAGAAGAATTGTGGAAAAGTAAAAGCGTTGAATTTAATTTTGCCTTTTTTGTTTGTTTGCCAATTTGCAAATAAGGTTTTACTGAGTTTCCAGCTGGGTCCATGCTGGATTGCTGAACCGTTTGACATCAAGTCTGCTGACATGCTTTCACCCTGAGGCTGAGTGAGCATGCCATGCTGGAGTGGCTGTTTGCTGCTGGGAATTTAACTGAGACACAGATTTGCACTTTGAATATCAGAACTGCCCATCTGTTCCCTTTCCTGTCATCTACCTACAGGCTTCATTGCTGGATGAGGAAAACAACTGCTTTCCTGCAGAGCAGCACTCTCATTTAGGTTCTCCTTACAAAAGTGAATCTCAGACATTCTCCACTATTTCAGGAATTGTTCTGTGCTCAGGTCTTTCTAGAGAGATGTTAAGAAGGAAGCATAGCAGGACTTGAGGTATAGCTCAAAGACAATCTGAAGAAACATTGGGGGAAGAACTTTGTTTCCCACTGCAGCTTGCCCCAGTTTGTAGGCTTGTCTTTCCTCTTCTCAGAGAATGGGGAAAACATCCTTTCTTGCTCCCTCCTTCAAGAAGGTATTGTGGAACCCTCTGGGGATGCCTAATGGTTCCCCAAGTGTTGCAGGTCTCTAATCCTCTTCTTCCTGCAGGCAAGACCATCTGGACACTGAACTCCATCCACCTTTCAAGTGGGATCCTGGCTGCACCGGCTGCAACTCTTCCAGATGTAGATGGAGATGGGATTAGGGATATTGTTGTTCTGGCTCTCAAAGAGACACAGGTACAGCATATCCCTCAAGGTTTGAAAGGACCTTGGCTATCTAGAGGAAGAACAGGGAGCCTGATGTGGAAAGGCTGTGACAGGGAGCCCCTAATTTTCATTCCCTTAGATTTCCCTGAAAAGCACCTTTTTTCTTTCAATAGGTCAGAGCAGTGAGATCAAGCAACAATGACACTACCTGCATTTCTTGTTGGCTGGGGATGGACAGAATGGTCATTATTTACCCGTGATTGAGACTTGAGAATTACCTGCTTCTGTTCAGTGAAGGCTTGGTGTGAAGTGAGTGTTTAGCAGTAGTAGGAAGCCATGTTGAGATAGATCTCTGGAGAAATGAGCATTCAGTTTATCCATAAGAAAGAAATACTTGTGGGATTAATTCAGATTCAGATTTCCTCTATGCTCATCCTCCCTCACAATTCTAGCATGAATGTTGTTGGAAGAGTTCATGTTTTTGAAGTCCCTTTCATCTTTGAGGCATTTGCCATCAAGAGAAAAACATGAGTGTAAGACTCCTGGTAAGGCAAACTGAGCAAAGAGATAGAGACCACCAGACAGACCTTGCTGTGGGGACAAAGAGCAGTGGAGCTTCATGCTGTGGGGATTGGGGAAATATCTGAGAGCACAAGTGCATAAAAGCACTGCTAAAAATCTCTACATCTCTCTTTTCAGCCTGATGTGTTTTTCATCTTGGTGTCAGGAAAGACTGGGACTGCTTTAGGTGGGCCTGTGAAGTACAACACCAATGGAGAAGGGAAAGTGATTGGCCCCCAAGTCCATATCACCAGCCGGGGAGCCATCTACATCCTGTTTGGTTTTGGTAATATGCACCTTGCCTCTTTAGCACTTCACCTTAATGAGAAAACATTGATTTTACCTAAAATAGCCCAGAGTGTCCCTGAGATATCTCTGCTATGCCTTCTGCTGTAAAAGCTAGGAGTAGAGGGCATGGGAATGAGTCTCACTGCCATGGTGTGGAAAAATGTAGGAGCACCAATATCTGCTAGCCTGAAATACCTTGGAGTTTCCCAAAGGCACATCATAGCAGGGAAGTTCTAGCTGTGGGCATTTCTTTGCCTTCTGCTACAACTGCAGTGGTCCCAAGGACCCTCCATGCTGCTAGGGAGTTAACTTTGCAGGCAGGACTCTTCATCTTTAGTCTTTCTCGCAGGTAATGTTCAAGCAGTTGCCTTGAGGGATATCTTTACCCAAGCCAGAAACCGGGACAGCTTTCCTGCAATGCTGCAGCAGGAGGAGCCAGAGTGGGAAAAGCGCAGATCTGTCAACCTGTCAGAGCTCATTGACATTTACAGGTAGGCGATGGACTTGTCTTCTTGCTTCTGGTGGGATAGGAAGGGGAGGGTAGACACCTTTTAGTGTTCCTAAAGATGGTCCCTTCTACTTCAATACTGCCCTTCTTTTCACTGTCCAATTGATAACAGTACTCAGTTAACAGACTTAACAGACAGTAACTCATTGTTTCCTCCATGTCCTGTGGTTGTCCTAGCAAAGGAAGTGCAGAGTATGATAGAAGGAGGTCCTTTCCTTCTCCTGTTCCTGATTCCTTTCTTCCACCCCCTGTGCGTACCTGGAGGGGAAGAAAAAGGTTTCCCAGCTAATGAAGTCTTTGAGAACTTCAGTCTGTGTACAGCATTGTAGGCCTGGATTTCTCAGCTCCTTCTTCGTTACTCCCAAATTGGCGTCAAGGTCAGGCTGGATAGGAATAAAGGGAGGGAACAAATTGGAACCCCCAAACTCCATGCTTTTTATAGTAATTCAGGATGTTCAGAAGACCCTACACCTGAAGTTAGCCCACTTGACTAAGGAAGTACCAAGGGTAGCTAAGCTCTGTCACTTGGGAAAAGATGGGCTTCTTCAAAAATAATTCAAATCATAGGTAGGATGTATTGCCATGTGGACAGGCAGCTAGTGCTGAGATGTGCAGATACAAGTCTCATCTTGTATCTGCCTCAGATAAAAGGCAGAATCTCCTCTGTGCCTCAGAATCTCCTCTCTGCTTTCCATTTGTCCCAGTGGGGGTGTTGACTTCCTGCAGATGATGAAGACACCTGACACAAACTGCAGCAACCTGCTCATCACAACCAAAGAGGGCTTGATCCTACTGCGGGGACAGGACTTGGAGCCCCGCTGGACCCTGGAACTGCAGAACATCAGCAGGTGACGTAGTGAGAATGTTTTTCTGTCCTGTTTCTCCTGTACCATTTCCTGCCTTTCATGTGTAAGCTTATGTGCCTCTTAGAAGGCAATTGAGAAGAATTCTCCAAGTCTGATGAGAAACATAAGAGCTGGAGGTATGCAGTTGCATTGCTAAGCAAGTGAGGAGGACAGGGGAAGCAAGGAACAGAAGGCTGGAAACCTGAGCTGTGTGCTGAGTGATCACGAATAGGGGGCTTGATTGGGGTACCCAACATTCATGCCATGGGAATGTCATGGCATTGGAATACAGGGGGCTACTGGTGTGTGATTCAGCCCATTTGCTGTCCAGGGCTGCCACTTGCCAGCTCAGTGGAGAGGAGCATTAGTGATGTGAAGTATTTAGAGGTGTCTGTGTATGGCCTGCAGATCTTAAATGTTTCTTGAAAGCTGAGAATGAGCACTCTGATGTCAGTCAGCACACCTTCTATACTAAATGTAAACCTTAAAATAATACTGCTTATCCTCTAATTTCACACATGGAAATTAAGTAATTTGCCAGATCTTGTTGGTTGATAATAACCAGCAATTTCATCTTGCCCAGTATTAAATATTTGCAAAGGGCGGTTGGGCACAATTGAGGGAAATGATGTTGGAAACAAGTTGGTGACTCTGCTATCTAGAGAAAAGAAAGCAGCTCTCAGCTCAGTGTTACCTGACTGTCAAGAGCATCTATAGGAAGAAGGCGTTGGTACTTAAGCAAAATAATCGGTGATCAACTAGGTTTGATATTAAGATAATGTCCATATTCTTGAAAGCTGATGGAGGACACAAGCAATGGCTTTAGGAAGGGCTTATGGCTAGTTGATCATGCTATGGGGAAAGGAGATGGATTAAAAGTATTTTGGGCGCAGAGTCTGCAGACATTGGGATGTGTCTGAGGTCTAGTTTAAGGGGTAAGTGTGTGCTGACTAGGCAAAGCCAGTTTGTAGATATTGTAAAATCAGCTATACATGAGAAATTTCTAAATGGACCCACTAATGAATTGGAAAATTTCTATGGGTTCAAATCAAGAAGGGTTGAAAACTGCTTTACCTGTTCCATTCACAGAATCACAGTATGGTTGAAGTTGGAAGGCACTTCTGGAGATTGCCTAGTCCAAACTACCTGCTCAAGCAGGCTCAGCTAGAGCAAGTTGTTCAGGGCAGTGTGCTTTCAAGTTTTAAGTATCTCCAAGGATGGAGACTCCATAGCCTATCTGGGAAACTTGTATTCCAGGCTGCTGCGCTCCAGCCCTGATTTTTTTTTTGGTTCCGTGACCTCGCAAGGGACAGGGTACAAAACATGTTCAGGAACTGTCAGATAGGCATTGAAAAATACTGAAAGCAATTATTCTTCAAGGCCACTGTGCTGAAGTCCTGGACTGCCTGTTTTCTCGGAGTTAAGAGAGATTAAATCTGGTAAACTGAATATGTTGCAGACAAGCATTTAGTTAAGAGGGTTTTTTTATTTTTTTTTAGGACTTAGAGGAGTTCTGCTTAAGCAACACAGGCTGGGGAACAAATTCAGCTCAGGGGTGTCACCACAGAGTCAAACAGACCAA
Organism: Aegotheles bennettii; assembly: GCA_013398125.1. Taxonomy (NCBI): domain Eukaryota; kingdom Metazoa; phylum Chordata; class Aves; order Caprimulgiformes; family Aegothelidae; genus Aegotheles; species Aegotheles bennettii. Next base: position 100,428 of record VZRW01005077.1, read on the forward strand.
AACCCCAAAACCCAGCTCCGCGTCAGACAAAGCTTACAGAGCCAGCTGAGAGCTCCCCTTTTCCTGGGTAAACCTGCCCCAAGCTCACTACTCCAGCCAGGCAGACTCAGTCCAGCCCTTTGGGGACAGCCTCCAAGAAAAACAACCTGGCTGCTGCAGATGTGCTGCATTTCCAGATAACTTCTGACAAGATCCCTGGAAAACCATAAAGGAGAATCAGTAGTCATAAAACAAGGGTGAAGTTCAGAGACCATGAAATTGAGTAAGCAGTTGAAAATTGGGTTTTAAGTGGATGTTTCAGATGAGAGAGGATTAATAGCAGGTTGCTGTGGGGATTACTGTTGGGCAGGAATAATTACTAACCTTCTGGTTCATTTGAGAAAATGCCCAGGGGATTTTTCAGTTGATTGGTAGCATCTAAAATACGTATGTCTGTCTGCATTTAGTTTGTGGGATCTGCTGCTGACTGTAACCCATAAGCGACATGAGAAGAGGCGTCTTAGGAGATGTTTTAAGTTTGTGCACCTAGGATAGAACTACCTACTACTTCCTTTTGCTACTGGAGAGCTTTCAAGCTGTAGCAGTGTCCTGTGATACTGCCTTGAAAGCATTGGTTCTGGTTGCCAAAGGTGTCTGTAAAGTGAATGACATTTTGTGATGTAGCAAGCATCAAGTGCTTTTGTGATGTAGCAAGCAAGTGTCAAGCCACTGCTCTACTGTGGCATTACTGTTCAGGAGCCATTCTGGCATACATATTTTAAAGGGAAAGCTGGAAAAAAATCAAGAAAAGGGCTGGAAAAAATGTTTTAGCATGGAAGATTTAAGTAGTGGGTTTATACGATCAAAGAGAAGCCTGAGAGGTGAGTTCACAAGTGTGTGTAAGTAATGGGAGCTAACAGGCATTTTAATCTTGCCATAGCAAGAAAAGTGCCTTGAAGCGAAAGCCATTCATGTTCAAGAAGATGAAAATGAAGGCATGTTATTTTGGGTGAGATTAATCATTAGAACTGACTGTCACAAGAAGTGATGAATTCATCTCATCTTTGTATTTCCATAGCAAGCCTCATGGCTGGTAGATCTAGTCAAAGTCAGCCTACTAATACTTGGTTAATTGGGTGAAATACAGCAATTTTTCATAAACAAGAGGAAGGAGGACATATCCTGATGATCCTGCATTGCCATAAAACCTCTGAATCTGTGAATTTTGAGGAATCATTTGTGTTTATTTAGAACCTTGTGTCTAGCTGTGGTGAATCTAAGGAAGACAGAGATAAGACTCAGAAAGCCGAAGGCAAGCAAGATGTTTAGAAAACAGTTATAATGGTATTCAAGTAATAGTGTTATGTCACCCAGAAGGGAGAGGATGAGAGGCGACTTCATTTAAACTGCTGAAGTTATAAAAAGGTTTGTAAAACCGCCAGCAGTAAGAAAACAAAGAATCATGGCCTGACATTAATGGTGAGTATATTAAGAGCCATTTCACAGAGCTAAGACAGCCTGGGAGGTACACTTTCAGCAGGAGGTCAAATCTGCTGGTGCATTTTGAAAGGTCTGGGTAATCTTTTATGACCGTAGCAAAACTGTAGAGGTTCTCATGCTAAGGAAAGAATAATACAGTCATGTCACAGGGTGATAAACAGATGTCTACGCAGCCCAGCAAGGGATGCCTCCCCCTCCCCCCAGATGACTCTGAAGATTGGCTAACAAGCACCATGGGCTGCTTGATCATTTTTCACTTTCCTGACCCACCAACTAATGGTTCCTGACAGTCAGAACAGTTCTGAGTGAATGAAAGATCTCATTTAGCATGGCAAATCCTACCTTTTAAAGAGGCAGAATGGTGGGTGAAATCAGCTGTGCTGCCTCCATCTGAAATCCCTGTTTTTCTGCCATGGGGCTGAGTGTTTCTTTTTTCCAAATTTGCAGCCAGCCTGTACCAGGTTACTTTGGTGCTGACCAAACTCTGGACTTCATGCTGCAAGCGCAGACCAGAGATGGAAACAAAAAGGTAAAACGGTTGAAGGCAAGGAGGGCCGTGGCAGCATAGGAGTGTGGGAGGTTGGGTAGAAAGGGACAATCATTCCCTGTTCTTCACTCTTCCCATTTCTGTGACTGACACTCATCGCTGTGTGGCCACAGGCATGGAAGGGAGCAGCACAGGCTATGGCACTGCAAGGGGGCTCTGCACGCCCTTACCTGGACACCCATTAATGCTAGATCTCTCCTCTGCCTTGAGGTGATGGTGATAGACGGCATATCTGGCCTCCCTGTTTGGAACCAGGAACTCCCATGGCAGAAGCAACAACTCGATGCACTGTCCATCATGACTTTGGACAAGAAGTCCGTTTTTCTTTTCTGGGCTGATGAAGCACAGTCTATCTTACAAAGTTTGGTGAGCAAGCATCCTTTCTTCACTTTGAGGTTTCTCTGCAGGCACATGCAGTCTATTCCTAATGTAATTGAACCCAAAACCTGCCATATAAGAAGGCAGTCAGGGACATTTTTCCTCTTGCTTTGACACTGATTTCTCTGAACCTGAACAAACAGGCTTTTGTATGCAAGTTCTTCACCAGAAAGCTTTATTGACAAAAACTTCACATCCAGAAAACCAAAATTTTCTGCGTGAATTTAATTTTTTTCTGCAACACTGGGATATTTTTACTGCAGGTTTGTTCCCAGTCCTATAGTGCTGCTTCTCTGCACATAGGCACACAAGTCAGCATGAAGACTCAAACTTCCAGACTGTAGCTTCGCACATCATGCTGGCTTTGACAGAGCCAGATCTCAACCTTACCAAACAGAAGGTGTGGAGCAAATTCTGTTTTAGAAAAAACCCTGCAGGATTTAATCTCTGTAAAACTATAGAGGTTTTAATTCTCTGATTCATGTGAAGACAGTGCAGTGTCAGAAAACTTCTTTATTTCTTTGGCAGAGATAGAGTCCTCTTTGCTACCCAGCTGTAACATTTTTGTCTGTTCTTCATTCCAACAGCAGCCTGGTCCCAGACCTGAGCGTCCAGGGCTGCACCACCTCTATCTCCTCCATCCTGTTTTTCCTACAGTCCTTTTGGACCTCACCAATTCAACAGACAAAGTCATTGCTTCAGCAGGTGAGTACAAATGAAGGAGAAACAACCTAGGCTGAAAGAAATACAGAGGGAGAGGTAGCCGTGAGAAACAATGGGGTATAGTTGTTCTTTTAAAATAGCACCTGAGGTCCAACATACAAGCCAGCAATGGGAAATAAGATTCATCTTCCTTCTGAAGGAAGGTCCTGTCAAATCCCCACTTTGCAAATAAAAGATCCACCAAGTTTCTTGCACATGTTTAAGCAAAAAAAGCTCTGAGTTTGATTTCATGCATGTGTTACACCCGAGAAGTTTGCTGGCTTTCCATGGAGCTATTTATGGTTTAAGGCAGTGCCTGAAGAATCACTATGAAACTTTTCTCTGTCACCTCAGATACACTTCTGTCTTTGATGGCCATCTTCTACTGCTCTCTGGTATAGCAGCTGTGCTGCTTCTTCCTCTTTCTTTTAGAAAGGAGGAATGCAAAATATGTAAATGTATGTTTTCAGGGAAAAGTAGATCTGGATTTAACATCTATATGAGATTGTGCAGTCCCTGTTTGATTTTCTTGTTCTTTCTAAAGCAGTTAAACTAACAGTGTGCCTGTTGAGTATGGCAGGATGTGGGATAAAAGATCAGTTCATCCAGCACTGAGTCCAGTAGTCCAGGAAGCATAGAAAAGCTGCCTACGTGGTGATAAATCTAATTGGATTTGTATCAAAATCACAGCTCAGTCAAGAACAAATAGAATATAATTTTTAGAGGAGTTTATTAGAAACTGGATTTCTGAAGTCTGTACAGATGATTCTGCAGTGACTGGAGTAAACTGACTTGCCCGTGTTTTGCCATTTTCCCCTTCTATAGAGGTAAAACAATACCTGCTAACAGGAGTGGGGAAGAAAGCTCTGTGAAAGTTAACTGCATTATCGAAATACTTTAATCTCTTATGTTAAGCTCGTTTACATCACCTGGAACCAAACCTGTCAATTTCTGATCTAAATTTCAGTTTATTGCCATGGAAAATTTTTAACTTAAAATCATTTTCCCTGATTAATTGAGGTACATGCAATTATAAAGTCAAACTGAATATACCCTCAGTCCAGTGGACTGAGTAAAGACTGTAAGATATCTTTTGGAAGAGATGTAATCATTTACTCCTTACCAATATTTTCTCTCCTTTCTCTGATGGACCAGTTGGAATTAATGATCTCCAGAAGGATGCATTTCACATCACTGTGACAACAACTGCAACCTCTGAAAAGCAGCCAGGATTTCTCTCAGTCAGCAAGCTGAGCCTGAAGTGGGCCATGATGAGTCAAGGTCGAATGGTGTGGCTAAGGGACACCACCACTCCCAAAATCAGCCGTGGAGAAGTGAGACGATTTCTTGCCCGGCTGAAATTTGTTGACTTTCCTCAGAAGGTGAGATTGTGCAGAAATACCTAATGAAATCCAGGCCTTTGAAAACATCTGATCTCTTCCCTACAGGCACAGTTAGGTGCTCTTTGGGATGGAAAGAGACTGCAAGATGATTGGCTGCCCCTTTGGGCATAAGCTGGACAGATTGTGAGGCCCAACTATACTTTGTCAGTTGGACAAGAGTGGGGATCTTAGAAAGAACCAGGGATGATGATCAGGGGGAACAGAGAGGTGGGACAGAGATCACTTGTTTTGACATGGTCAAACAAGAGTCCTCCATATAGTGGTGCCCAAGTTCAGTTGCTGACCTGTGAATTACCACTTTTCTCCACCAGACTGGGTGATAATAGGTTTTGTTTGCCTTTCCTTCTCCAGCTCTAGCCTGGTGGTTCCTCAGATTTTGGTTGGACGTGCAGCCTATATGGGAGATACAGGCAGCTACTCTGTGGATCTTCAGAAAAACTGCTGTGTAAAGGGAATGGTGGCTAAAAACACTTCCCCTTTCTTCAGCTCTCTGGGGAATGCCGCTGGAGGCAGGTTTGTCATAGGCAGACCTGTCCTGTACCAGAGGAACCTCTTTCAGTGTCTCCTCCTCCGTATGCTGTTCTTGCATGCTTCCTTCCAGGTAACACAGAATGTGAATTTAGAATTTATATAAGGATATATATATATAAACCCAGGTTTTATATATATATATATGTATCAGTTTATACAATATATGTATATTTTTTGTATGTTTAATTTATGAATAAGATTTAGGTCACTCCTTTTTATGTCCAAACAGTATTCCCAGACAGTCAAACAAGCTCTAGGCCTAGAGTGGGCCATGATGACTCAAAGCAAATGGTGTGGCTAAAGGACACCACCTGCTTTAATCTTTATATTTTTGGAGCGAAGTCTCTCTCCATCTTCTGCAGGGCTAGTCTTGTCTACAAACTTTCCTGTGCTCTTAGCTCTCTTCTCTATTCTGTCCCCAAACTCACAGACAAACTAGCTCTATGGTTGAGTTACCTGATCTAGAGGAAGATGGTACCCACACTGTTTGCCAGCCCTTGCACTTGTGTATTTCTTTCCCCAGTCCCAATTTCAGGACACATTCATGTGGGTGATGTAGAAGTGAAAGGTTCACATCTTACTTCTAGCCATCCCTAAGCTTTTCATGAATCCAAAGTGTCACTGTAACACCACACTTCAGTCCAGTGGGCTGTGTCTCCCTTTGCAAGTGCATTACAGGCCTTTTGGGATAGATTCCCAGCAGATTCCCACTGGCACTGTAAAGGTCACACTAGATCCAGTCACAGCAGAGCTGATACACCACTGCTTCAGGGTTTGGGGCCTCAGACAGAGGCAGAACTGGAAAGCTTTCCTGTGCATTTTCCCCCTGCTCTGGGCTCAGCTTTACTACTCCCTTGCCATCCCAGCCCTATGTGCAGTTCCAGGAAGAGCAGACTACCCCCAGGGCACTTTTGCTCACGGTATGTTTAGGGCTTTGAACTGTGCCTCTGAATGTGCCATCAGTCTCCTGTGTTGTAGTTGCAGAGCTTCTGCATGAATTTTCTTGTCACAAAAATGACCATATATAAAGCAACCACTCTGGTGCCCCAGCAGATCCCCACAGTACAGGGCAACAACAAAGGAACCATTTTCCCAGCATAGGAACTCTTTTCCCAGCATTTTTCTAAGTCTGACCTTTGGCATTAGGCAGAGCCAGGCTGAGATGAAGATTGCAAAGGATTCTCATGTCCTCTGCTGACACATGCCCTTTCAGCCTGCCCTCACTTCTCTGTGGGTGGTGAGGTGATGGCAGGACTTCAACCCTCTCTCCAGATGGGCCCATCTACCATGGGTTTGCTCTCTTGGGCTCTTGACACCTCTCCTTGCTGTATCACCCTCTCACTTCTCTGTCCCTGCATCTCCATATAAAGCTTCCAGGATAGCCCTTCAGGATTAGCTGCAAGCCCCAAGGCTGGTCCTTGGACCCTGCTCTCTTACTGTCAGAGCCTGTGAACAGTTTGTATATGTTTAAGGGTATTTTTGTGTAAATAGCTTTGTATATATTAGCACAACTGTAGCAATGGCTCTAGGCCTGGCATTTTCCTCCAAGGGGGTTAGTGTTCAAAATATATAGTCAGTTAATACAGCTGCATAATAGGAACTGAAAATGTGAGGACCAGTAACATGTGAGGATTAAACAGGAGTGCCCCTTCCCTCCTGTCTAGCCACCACCTTGCTGGGAAAGGCGAAGTGGCTGCTACCTGAAGTAGTTATTCTCCTGAAGTTTCTCCTGGAAAAACTGATATTCAAGTGCAGTGATATTAGCTCCCCCATAATGTGAATTCACCCTGCCCACACACATACACATCCCCACTGTGAATAAAGAGTCTGTCTGTATATTGTTGGGAAAATGTATTTGAACTGTGAACTGCAGTGGAGCAAATAAATACTGTGTACAGCATCAATGTGTCATGTAAACCAGTATTTCATCTTTGAGAGATTATGAGTTTGCTTGATTTGGGGATTGTTTGCAATATTTTTACAATAGGAAAAAGGGGACAGATGAAGAGAAACAAAGAAAAAAGCAAAAGCCCAGCCAAAGGTTCTTAAAGGTTCTGGAGAAGCACAGTAGAAAGACAGACAGGAAAGTACCTTAGAATGGGAGATTTTGTGGGAAAAGGCAGGAAGGGAGCATGTGGGAGTCATTATGGATAAGAATGAGGAGAGAGATGTCTGAAAGCACCCCCCCATTCCTACTGCAGCAGCACTTTTAATCTGGGGGCAGAGAGAAGAGGAGGTTGGGCCTGGAAATAAAGAATAAATGCGGTGTTCAGAGAGGATCACAGCCAATCAATATGAGCACTGGTGCCCTGTACTGTAGCACTGAACCAGGGGGGTTGCTGGAAGGTCAATGTGACACCACACAAAGAAGCCCAGCACTGCAATTTGCCAGCTGGATGACGCTGATTATCTATTCCCGGGTGCAATACGGCTGGGATTAGGACAACTGCGTCAACTCTGTCTGAAAGTGCTTGGAGACAGCTGGCACCAACAATGTCCCTCCAGTTTCACCCTTCCCAGCTGAGGACGCTCATCAAACTGTGATCAGGGGGAACCCACTCTGCTACTGTTGGCACCACTGTTGCCCTGGCCCAGTGCCCACCTTCTCTTCTCACTCACCAAACAATGGAGAAAGGAAGAGCTCCCCAAGAACTTGCTAACAGTGGTGCTAGTGTTTAGTTAAGAGCTCTTGTGCCTCCCAAATCCCACTGCACTGTCCCTGTGCACTCATCCCTAGCAGCGATCCTCCCTGATTGTCGGTTCCAAGACCTCATCCAGTTCCAGCTCAGGTTCATGCTTTAGCACTTTCTTCTGCAGCTCAGAGTAGAAGTCAACTCCCTCCGAGACTGAATGTAGGGACCTGTTCTGGGGTTCGTAGTAGCTGCTTATTTGCTGCTGTATGAAGCACTGTTGGTACTGAGATTGATTCTTGAAGCTTCCATCATAGCCCTTGATGTGGTTCCTTTTGAACTCCAGCACTGTCTTGGTGTAGATGTTGAGAGTGGTGACAGCAGAAGCCATGCAGCAGGTGAAGGAGACCCAGGCCATGCTACAAGAGAGACACAACAATAGTCCATGCTGTGAGAAGCCAGGATAAGGAACTGAACTGCATGCACCATGATGCACCGTGATATGATAGGCAGAAGCTGCTGGGCATAGACATGAACTAGAAAGACTAAGGCTCATAACATTGCAGTTCTTAGCGGTTATCCTACCACAAGATCCTTCTTAGATTGGTGGGGTCACTGTATTGATCATCGCTGTCACAGGGAAAATAAGGGAAAATAAAAAGGGCAGCAGAAAAGTCAATAACTGGGCGAGGCAGGGCAGGGCAGCAAGGCCTGGAAGCAAGTTCTGTATTGCAGGGCTGCTTAGTGTCTTCCTGGACACAAGGCATGTCCGTGAGCATAACCAGATGGCTGTGCTGACATTTGATGTCCACAGCTGGCTCATGACACTGGAGTGTTTAAATCATAAGAATTGATGTGGACATCGTCAGTACAGCATTGCAAATTAACCCTGTGCTTTCCATGGGCACTTGCAAAGTTCATCCAACTGTTTTTAAAGTCAATTATGGCATATCAGCTGTGATTGGCTTCTTTAGCCTTCAGAGAAGTGAACCCTGAGTCACCTGCTTTCTGCAGTTGCTCTTCTGACTACAGTGTCCACATCTTTAAGCATGTGTCTAGGCTTGATGCTGCGGGAATAGGCCCTTTGGACATTAGTGAAGATGCCAAACCAGGATGCAACTTAAACTGCAGAAAAACAAGGCATGTTTGAGAGCATCATCACAGGTGTGACACTGACCTCTGCACACAGAAGAGCTGAGACCAAACAGGGAAAACCAGCATAGGGGCAAACCTTATTAGTCAGCAGGGTTGAAGGCACTTGTTTAGGTGTGACCCCACTGTTTTGCCAGTCCTTGATAGCTACTCATTTAAGTAACTCAGCAACTATTTGTTAAAGCAGGGCATGAGGCAAAGACAGGAGATGAGCAGTAGGAGAACCATGGTACACTTGTCTTTCGAAACAGAGAAGGTCAAGAAGGGAGAATGTGAGTTTTTACAGAGTTTAGCATGGCTGAAGCCCAAAAGGCTTGGGAGGTGAAGATGGCTTCAGAACTCACGTACTAGAAAGCCCAGCCATAGTCCCATGAGTGTGGTCTCCAGTCTTCTGGTCCCAGATTAACTGTTGCCTGGAAGACTTGGCTGTACATCATGTGTGCCACCATCCCAAGGAGACCTGGACACAAACCCAAGAAAGCAAAGAAGTTACAGCAGAAGCCAGAGCTGCATACTTCAGCCTTGTGTGGGAGAAGAGACTCTCCTGCTTCGGTGATTCCAAACCTGCAGTAACACACTTACCTGACAGCACCGAGGAGACAGCAGCAAAGGCGTTGAGCTTCAATCCACAGACAGGATTGCTAGTATGCAGCATTTCCACCATGAGGAGGATGAAACTGATGAGTAGCAAGCTGATGTACAGCATCTCTGATCCCAGCGACAGCCACAGGATTCCTGCCAGGAACGAGAGACTCCTCATATCAATACAGGATGGCTTGTTCAAGGGAATGCGTTCCCTCTTCCCAACCCAGTCCTGAAAGGACATCCTAGGGAAAGAAGGAAAACAACAAGCACCCAAAAGCAGTTCCCCCAGCCTGTGAGCAAGGGCTCAAATGATGCTGAAGGGGACAGAGTCTGTCTCAGAAGATGATTTGGCTGGTCTAGCACTGCAGAAGCTGAGGGGAACTAAAACAACTGTCTGTAAACAAGCCAGCATTATTCATAAATAGCAAGGAAGAAGCCATGGGGAGATAGGCAGAGGGAAAGCTGTTGAGTATTAGCACAAAACCTAGTGGTTATAGGTTGACTATGAACACATGTGAGCTGGACGTCAGAAGGTTCTTACCATTAGCATAGTGACATTCAGAGTAGGTGTCTATTCACAACAATGGAAGCAAACAACTTTTAATCTGAGGTTCAACTGGTTAAGGAAAGTGGTTTGTCTGTAGTGGTGACTAGGACCTGTCCTCTGGAATTCAGGAGGCCCCTTGCAGGCCTTCATTCCTCGGGGTGGATATCCAGCTGGTGCAGTAACATTCCCTGCTCACCCTGATGCTTGAACAGAGTACAGGTACTTTCATGCTGGTATTATCAGTGCGACTCTAAGTGATGCCACAGGCCTCAGCTGAGCTCACTGTGCAATAGGACTTGGAGGAGAAAGAGAAAAGGCACTCTGTAATGCTGAGCTGTGGAAGAGCACAGGATTCACTGAGGAAGAAATATTAATCTGACAAATGAAACAGCACTGTGAAAACTATTAATAGCTGTAGAAGAGTCATTCAACTGGGGAAAAGGAGCGTGAAGAAAGCTCTCATTAATGTGGCACTGACTTGACTCCTCAACATCATTAGTGCCATAGAGTCACTCAGCTCTTTAGCAGGAATTTATGAGCTGCATTCCCTGTTTAAAGGAGCTGGCTCACTTGCTGCAGCATCATCAGGGAGACTATTTAATTAGAGGCCAGACTGCTGAAAGTGTCCTGGAGGCTGCAGGCACCACACATGCACACAATTGTCTGCATCACTTTCCCTGTGAGTCCAGGCTCACCATGCACGCAGCATAGTCTGGTCTTATAATGCTGCTATGTAATGTGGAGGTGCTCTGCACACACCCAGCTCAGCCAGCCCTGCCTGAAATCAGCAGTTACACCACCTTCTCCAGTGCTGCCCCAACTATATAATGGCAGCTGCGCTGGAGGCAAAGGTCATCTTAAATTGATGCTACATGCAGGAAGAGGTGAAAGCAGGTGATAGAGCTGTTAAGACCACAGTATCACTATAAGTGTCGTGCTTAAGCTCACAGTGATCTTTCAATTAATTCATTGGGGCTCAGTGTCTTACAGAACATGGCCTATCAGTGTTGGGCTGCAATTAGACAAGCAGCAGTGGGAGGAGTGTGAATGGGGACAGACAAAAAGATTTACAAAGATATGTAATCTGGTTGCATAAACCTCCTTTCTTAGGAAAACAGTATATAAGGGAGACATTGGAAGCAACAGAGCCAGAGACCTGGGCAGGGAATGAAGCTCAAGAAGGCAAGAAAGCAGAAAAATACGTTGCTGCTCCCTGTGAAGTGAATTTTGAGGCAAATGCAAGAGTCGTTCAGTCAATGCAGTTAAGTCATTAAATTTCTGACAAAGTGGAGATCTGCATGACTTTAAAATAATCTGGTAACACCAGCAGTATTTGAATTGTGGGAATACTGTTTCTCAAAAGAATAAGCTGTGGAGGTTTTTCTGCCCTGCTGTTGTGCCAGGAGTGACTCAGGTTAATCTGCACAGTGATGCCACTGCACACCACTTGCACCAGAACCCCTCACACGGGAATGCACATCGCTTTATAAAAGCAGGTCAGCCAATGTTTTTAAAATAGAGGAAACATGGCAAAAAAAGATGATCTCCCCAAAAGTACTTATCTGCCTGCTGGCTGTTTGTTCCAGCCTGTGCTCTCATGGCTTGAACGCTGACACAGACTCCATGCCCCAGGACTTTCCTTTCACATACGAACATCCTCTGGAATGACTTGCCTTCAGTTGCTTAAGCTCACAGTGATCTTCCAATTAATTTGTAGGAGCCATGTTCCTTCATATTTCTTCACTATTCCTCTCAGGGAATAGTTATTGCCCACACCAACTGGAAAGCTTTCAGTAAGTAAAATCTCCATTGTATATGTACACATACATCCAGCTATACTGAAGTTGTACCCAAGATAATTTGAAACATGTGACTATGACAGGACAGGTGAGCTCTCCAACCCAAATTAAGTTTTGTATTTGATGAGACAAGGACTTCACCCTGAAAGTGTAACTTTCGGATGTCCAGGTCACTTACAACAAAGCGAGAAGTGATTCAGCTTCCAGAGTCATTGCATTAAGACCCCAAAACTGAATTACTGAGCCAACAAGTAGCATATGTGGGAGGGGCTGCCCTCAGGTGGCATCCATCCCCTTCCTCTGACTCCAGCAAGACAAGCTCAGAGTGGGCAATTTACGAGATGAGACAAATTCCACTTCATATGGTCTGAGGTTGACAGCACTGACCTCACAGCTATCAGTGGTTTAGACAAGTATCTGGGAGGAAATCTTAGCTCTTTTAGCAACCATGAAGCCAGGATTTCATACCTGGCTCTTTGGAGACCCACCCTGCTGTCCTTACACAGGCAAAATATTGCAGGTCCCCCATCCCAAGGGGGTGCATTTGGCAGCTACAGTGAGATATGTGGATTTACTCTTACCTCTCTCTGCTGGTGGTGAAAGCTCAATAAAGCTACGGCATTTCTCTTCTGAAACACAAAACCAAAGGTATTAGTTGGCAAAATAATGCACAGTACATAAGGAAAAAGAAAATCTATTCCACTCGCTCTGTTTTCATTTTGCATACATAGCTCCAGTCATCCCTGAGTCTACCCATCATACCGTCTCACCTCTGCTCTCTTTCTGACCACCTTTCCAGACCTTCACTGGGACATAGTAAGGGAAAGCAATGTCTGCCTGGGAAAGTAGAAGTGGCCTTTCCACAAAAAAAACCCTCAGCAATTTGTAAATATTACAAGACTCTGGTGAATATAAAAATCTGTTGCTATTTATTTACAACACTACTGTTGGTCAGGCCTATTAAGGATGTAGCTTATAACAGACTGCAGGCCCAACACTCCTGCTGAGGACATGAATTCCCACTCACCCCAGTCTCAGCAGAGCAGTTCTAGCACTGCTCCCCAAAGAAGCAAGCAAGCAAAAAAAAATCTTTCCAAGTGAAGTACTGCGTGACAGAGATGTGAGTCTCTCTTTTGTGCCACATAATTACACAGAAATATGGTTGTCTTTCCTCACATTTTAGGCATGCTATTTGGACAAATGGTGTTTATATTTACTTTGGCTTTTTATGTTGGCCAGATGCAAACTATTGTCTCAGCTGAGGGTCCATCATTATTATCTGTAAATCTCTTACTGTGTATTGCTTTACTGCATTTGAGGGTCCTCTCCTCTACTTGGCACAATACTTTCTCCCAGTAGTATCAAGCCTGCCGCTTTTAATGTAAGAATCTCATTTTCTTAATTGCAACCCTCAATTCTAATCCCTCCCAATCTCCTGTATTACTTCTGTCATCCACATGCCAGTTTGTTGCCATCTGCAGTCCTCATTAACTTGTGGTTTGCTACTTCACCTAGAACTTTAATGAGGTTATTCAGTAATGGCTCATCTAAACTGATTCTGAGATTAGCCTGAATAATGAAATCTTTTGTCCAGCTCAACTCAAACTTCTTTTGCTCACAGTAGCCCCTTTTTGATGCTGTTGTGGTCTATGTGCTTGCTTTGAAGACCCACAGCAGTGGGTGGGTTGTTCTCGATTTACAGGAAGCAGGGGACTGAGACAATGTGCTCTACCCCATCCTTGTTGCAATCCAAATGTAATGTGCTCTCGGCTTTCCTACAGGCATCAGGGTTATTCCAGGACTGTCCGGTGGCCAGACAAGTCTTTCAGAGAAAGCTGTCAAGGGATGTAGTCCCGTTCCCACAAGCACCATGGAAACACACTCCAGCCCAAACCAGCCCCAGATAAACACATCTTCTGCAGCATGTCTGGAAACGTTCATAACGAAGCAGCCCTTTTGTTAGGACATGAGTTTCAAGCACATTCCCTCCTGCTCCCACCTTTCCTTCTGTCTGCTTTTATTCAACAGTTCTTTATTTTCAAACTCTGACAACAACAGATAAGAAAATGAGAAATGGTACATTAGAATGGTGGCTTAGTTAAAGAAGAAGAGATGGTTGTGCTTGGGGAGGGCGGCGGTCTCAAGGGAATGGGCCTGATGAAAACAACTTTTATCAGTGTATCTTTTGATACAAATCTCACTGTTGGCCCCTTTCTGGATCAGTTCTGATCCTTGGTGTGTGCCAGGCTGTAAAGAGCAACTGTGCACTGCAGACCATCCACCTGTGCTGGCATGGCACAGGTTTCAGCAGAAGGGCTTCAGCAGGGCTGGGCAGGAGCAAGTCAAGCATGAAGGGAAGCACCAGAGGGGTCTAGTACAGGCTGCATGACCAGCCCCTGTCACTCCAGGGTTTACAGTGCCAGCCCCACATGGTCAAAAATCACAAGTGAAACCTGTCACAGTATCAGCTAAATAAAATTACAATACTGCAGCTTTAATCCTCAGGTCAATTTTCCTCCTAGCCTTAGTTCCTCTGGGTTCATATCCTCCATATTTTCTGTGTCTGTAAGGCAGTACTTCTCTGTGTCTCTTAATTTCTTATTTTAGAGAAAAGCCCAGTCCCTGTTCAATTCATAAAACCTCTCAGTTTTGATGATTTAAGGAGAACACCCACTATTGCAGTCCTCACAGTGATAACTATAAATTGACAACGCTGCATAAAATCACCTTGCTTAGATTTCTGAAGAGACATGCACAAATGTCCTGGAGAGCGTGAAGTAAGCTGTGTGTAGGAATGGAGATATGGGGAAAGGGAAAGGAGGATTGCTCCGGTTCACATCAGGATGAATGACGCCCTCACAAAGTCACCACCACCACTGCTTGCACTTCACAGCTCCTATTCCACACCAGGGCACATCAGAAACAACCATTCCCCTTTGCCCCCCTCTGTAAACATCCAAAGGTAGGACAGAAATATAATGACTATAACAGTTCACAGAGCTGATGCCATCTATGAAAAAAGAAGGCTTTTCTACCAAGTGTTGTTAGACTCTCGCCTTTCATTTCTGAGCTCCTATGGAGTAAATACAAGGGAAGAAGTTGTGACTGCCTGGGCAAGACGCTACCTGGCCCTTCCAAGCTCTCTTCACAGGAAAGCCACATCCCTGTGTGGAAGTATCTGAAGGCAAAGCGGTCATCCCCGGTCTCCCAGCTGTAGTGTACCACATCCTGGTATGAAACATTGCTAGCAACTTCATCAGGTGGCATGGGGACACGGATGCAGTTGGTGGCTTTGCTCTTCCCACACAAAGGCTTGGGCACTTTCTGGGTCCCGGTGCACCAGTAGCTGCCAAGCAAGGCAGTGGTGGAGAGACTGAGAGCCAGCAGGTTCAGGATGACAGCCAGAAAAGCACGGCTCCATGGCAATCCCTTCAGCAGCTCCATCTACAACACACAAACAGGAGGGACTGTCACACCAGCCATTTGTCCCACCTAGCCCTACAAATCACAGCACTTCCCAGTGCACACTCGTGCAGACAGGATACAAGTACCCTTCCCTCCTCACAACATCCCAACAGCTCACACAGCATGAGAGAACCATTTCCCAAAGGCCAGGGCAGTGGAACAATAAGTCAGCTTCAACCACTACAAATTACACTGAATATCTGTACTGGGGGTGAGAGGATGAGACAGTAAGCATAGCAGGGCTGAGTGCACTGGGATGTGTGAGCACATGAGCACAATGAAAGGGACATCATATTCACTTCATCTCAGAGATGGTAGGAAAAAGCTGTTAACCAACTTCCCCAAGTACCATGTGTTGGCTTTAGATGGGGCACTAAATGCAAATTCTTGCTGCCAAGTGTCCCAAAATACTTTTTCAAGCAGTTCATTACTGTACCTAAGGAAAAAGAGAAAGTAGTGATTTCACAGTGATGAAAGGCAGGAAAATGTTCCTGGATCACTGAAGTTCACACACCAAAGTGGTGACCTGCTCAGGAGCTATCCAGACCTGGCAGCTAGAATTCAAGCCCCAGAGCAGCACTTTCCACCTGAGCAAACACTGCTCTGCACATCAGAAATTTGTAAGGTAGTGGGATGACAGTGTCTCTGCTCTCACACAAAGTGCCAAACCATTTCTTTTAAGAGCAAGCATTGCCATAAACACTCTTCCCAGTTTCATCTCATCAGAAAAAGTAATTCAGAAAGCAGTTTGTGTACCAGAGTCCTGTGGTCTTTCTCACTCAGAGGGGAGCTTAAGATTTTACGCTTCCTGCAAAACCCTGCACTTTCTTCTGAGAACTCCAACTCATCACTCCATGGATTGATTAGATGTCATCTACCCACACATCAACTTTCATGCAATCAACGCATGCCTCTTCCCACATGGCACTCCCTATGTTTGGCACAACTTCATCCAGATACTCCCACCCTTTCCTATTTATGACTCTCAAAATCTATTTGGCCATGAACAGTTTCAGTTTGTACAGGCATTGCCTGCTGTAGGTCCTCTTCACATAGCTTCTCTTGACTCACCTAGCATTGAACGTGTGAGAAAGGCCCAGCATACATGTCGACACTACTGTAAGTAAACAATACAAGACTGAACTTTGCATTGTTTGCAACTGCACCACAAGCAAAAGTGGTGCAGTTAAGAAGCATTTCTGCTAACCAGAAGGCTCAGAAATTAGGTCAATAAAGATGGTGCTGAAGCTCCTCCCAGAAGGCAAGACTTGGTTAGCATCTCATCACACTGAGAAAACAGTGCCTGATCCAGAACACCCTCATAGAAGGTGAGAAAATACTCATCTCCTGAAAAATTCCTGTACTGTCTTATGCTGTGGCTTCTTTTGTCTCTTCCCCAGAGCATTTCTTTCTTTCAGCAATGGACATGCTACACCCTGGAGATGGCAATGTTTCAGTGATACCATAACTAATGACTTCCATGTTCTGAAGGCATGTTGGGTATTACCATCTGCATCACAGAGAAGATACTTGCTAAGAACATTTAATTATGTGAAGGTTTCTGGCTAAGGTTGGTGACAAATTATTCACTTCTGAAAGTTTTTTGAGTGGAAAATTTGGCTTATGACTGAAAAAGAAATTATAGATAAAATTGCTCTCCTCAAAAAAACATGTTTTTTCATCTGAAAATAGAAACCTTCAGCACACAAAGTCTTTCAGTTTTTCATCAATGCTTGATTATAAGATTTTCTGTCATCAGGTTTCAGTTTGCTCATTTATTTAAAAAATAAATCTTTCCCCTCATAATATTGACAAAAATATTTTTTCTAATAGAAATCTTCAATAGTGGGAAAAATATTCTCTCCAGCTGATTTGTCATAGTAGTTGAAAGGCCATATAATTTCAGAACAGGTCATAAGGAAGAAGGAAAAAAAATATAAGAATATGTAGAGGACACAGGGAATGAGAAGCAAATCTGAACTACTCCATCAGAACATTGTCAGAAAAATTTCCCTCCCAAAAGCCAAGCACTTACTGACTATATCTGACCATATAGTATCTAGACATCCCCAAAAGGAAAAAGAGTTTAATTTACCTTGACAGCAAGTCCTCGAAGTCCTGTTAATTTGGAGAAGCAATACAGAAATGGGACTCACGCTTTGTCTGCTGTTTTGCTCATCTCTAGATACTCCAAGAAACCAAATTGCTTCAAAACCCCTTTCTCCTTTGTCTCCTCCTCTCCTCCTTCACCACCTCCCCCAGCCCCCGTGATCATTAAATGCTGTCCCTCCAGCCAGCAGCTGTTTTATGGAAAGTGGTCATTTTATAATCCACAATGCAATCATGGCACAGCTGTTCTGGGAGATTATATGGGAAGTGATTGGTGCTGCAGGCTGGGATTAAGTACAAAAGGGTGACCTGTATTGACTGAATAGAAAGTTTTTGTAAAACAGAAAAATCCCAGCCATCTCCACGTGGTGGCTGTTTGTGAGCTTGTGTGGAGGGAGTTGGCAACTTTCCAGCCAGGGCTTCAGGGTATGAATGACCTTAGCTTGGAAGCTACCAGCACCCTTGGCATTCAGGTCATCCCTTGCCCTGTGCACAGAATGGCAAAAGCCACAAGTCCCCCAGACTTGGGATATCTTCCTGGCCAGACCTGCCAGTTGTAGAAAGGGGTGAAGAAAAAAATGGGGAAAGTTTATGTGACTGAATCTGCTCTGAGAACTGAGGATTTCAGACCCTAAAAAGACATCAATACAGCTCTCCCCATGGGCACTGGAGATTTTAATGACAAAAGGAGCCCCTTAGCAGAAGGGCGGATGAGTGGCAAACTTGGCACCATGTCATCACCACTGTGACATAGGTATGAGAAACTGTGATGAGTCAAATAAATCCAGTCCTCAAAGGATGTGAGCATGGGGAAACCTTTCAGTGTCCCTTGTAGTGGCAGCTTTTACCAAGTACACCAGGAGTCCCAGGTCCCAGCAGCTTCACATCAAATGAATAATGATGTTAGTAAGGAGAGACAGAAAGATTTACACTCACCCAAAGTCCCTTCTGAGCCCTTCTTCTGAAAGCTTATCCCACAATATCTGGGGGTGTTGATACACCTTGTTTGGTATTATAACAGTGGAAAGTAAGAATGGCAGCATCTCTCTCAAGAACCAACTGTCATTTGAGGGCATGGTGCAGCACTACATTGAATCAAACTGCAAGGAGAGGAGCATCCCAAAGGTGTGCATCCTGCCTAACCCCACAAAGGTTTTGCCCAGTGCTGAGCAGGTGAGGCTCCCACCACCACTGGGAGGGAGCAAGGCAGATTCTCTGCATGCCTGCCTTGCTGCTCTTCTGGGACAGAGTAAACCAGTGGTCCATCTGCTCTCATCCCCTGCTTCCAACACCAGAGCCCAGGGGCTGAGAGGCAGCTCTGACTGACGGCACAGCCTGGGACAGTCCTTGCACAGCACAGGCAGCAGACAGAGCCCACAGGGTCACAGTCCCATATGTGGGCTGTGCAATCATGGGCTCCTGACCCCTCCTGCTCTGAGCAGAACAGTCACTAGCTCTGTGGTTATTTTAATCTTAGTCACCGCATAAGATCCTCTAATATAGATAATCATTTCTAAGACAGGCTAACTGAAAGCAATGCTAAATGCTTCCATGCTCCATGGACTGTCTGCAGATTTTTTGATTAATGGAAAGGTTCTGTTTGACAGAGATGTACTTAATTTACTGAAACAGGTAGAATAACAGCTGGTGCTGTTTAAAAGGAGAGTGGTAATTTTTAATTTTTTCATTGTTCAGTCCCTCCACGTCTGGACACCTTAGTATGCCTTCTAAATGCTCAGTAAACAAAAGCCTGGTTTTCAGGCTCAAGAATAGCTAAAGTCTGTCTCTCTACTGATAATCCTTAATGTTAACATGTTCCAAATTTTAAGCTTGATGAGAGTCTCATTAAAATCCAGGATGCTATGTCAGTTTCTAAAGCTGGGATCATGGCATATTTATTGATGAAATGAGACTGAATTAGATTTATATGGATAAGAATTCAGATTTAAAAAAAATTATCAGAAATATGCTATGGTTTTAAAAACGACGTATTTGAAATTTTAGTGTTCTGAATAATGGCAGATATTTATCCCTCCAGAAGATGGCAATCTTTCTCTAGTCTTCTTTTTGGGAGTCTGCTGCTCACGTGTGTGCTGGGGGGAAGCAAGACCCAAGTTTAGACTTTGGTTCCTTCCCTTTATGGTTTTTTCCCCTCTATCTTCCTCTTTTTTCCATTTCTCTGAACACAACCTCTTTATGTCACTTGGGGATATAGGAGGGTTTGAGTTATCTTTGAGTTATCTGAGCCTGGGGAGAGTTCTGAAATCATTGGGGAAAGAAAAAAAAGAGGAATGAATGGAGTAGCTTAGCAGGACATTTGCTGCACCTCCTGCCCTGCACAGAATTATTCTTTCTAATACATTTTCCAGCATTTTGTCAAGCACCATATTAACTTTCTCAACGTGTTCCCATCTTCAGATTATTGCACACAGCTCATAAAACATAAACACCAGAGCACTTTTCCTGATGTTCAACAAACTTCCCTTGGCAAAATTTTATGGGGCTTTCTGTGTTTTGTTGGGGGTTTTTTTGTTGTTGTTTTTTTAAAAATTTCCATTCCAATCTTGCCTTAATCTGACCAATTTTGAACAGGAAAACCAAGCTGTATCTGTCTTTCACCCTACTGTGCCTTCCCGTTTTCTCCTCTTTGTATCTGATGTTTCCCACCATATCTTGGCTTGGCTAGAGGTTTTGGATGTCTCTTTCTCTTTGAACTCAGCAGCAGCCAGTCCCTTATGACTCGTTTAAAGTTCGCCCATTGAAGTGAATGTCCATAGCAATTGATTTCCCGTGCAACCAGCCAAGCGCTTGGCTGATAGAAACAAAACAAGGAAACGAAATGCCAAACACAATCTTAGCACAACACCTTCACAGATATTGCCAACTCTAAAAAGCTGAGGCATTTACAAGTGATGTATTTTTATCCTGGCTGTTTCACATAGATCCTTTGGGTGTAACCTGCTCAAAGTGACACCCTGAACTCCCAAGGATGTTGGTGGAAAAGAAGGGCAAGGAGCCTTTACTAGACAGGGCCCAAAAATTGCAATACTTAACTGGTAGGTCTCAAGAGGCACACGGCTCTTCACAGGCCTCCATGCAGCAATCCTCCCCAGGAATATCAGGGATCAAATGTTATCCTCATATTGGCTCTTCATCTGTCCTGAGAGGGAAGGAGAGGAGGAAGAGCACCTATTTACACCCATAGCGTCTCTCTGTGAAACCTGGACAAAGACTGGCTCATACTCACTCCTCATTCCACACATTCCTCACACATGACACTTCCCACCACTCCTGTTTTTGCTGTTTTTAGAGGAAGACCATCCAGTGCTGCAGTCCCCTCGCTGCCACACAGAAAGCAGGATGTCTCTGGGTGGCAGTGACACTGAGAGAGCCAGACTTCTCAAACTCAGTGACAGACTGCAAATGCCAGATTTCTCCCTGAGCTCTGAATAATTCCACTCAGATTGTAACCTTTATTTAGCTGTTTGCATGATGCATTAACTCTTGCTCTGCAAATGACCTCACCAGGCATATTTTTTATAGTTTAAGCACATTTAAAGGTGAAATCTGTTTTTAAACATGAACAGCTTACATTGCTAGACATTAAGGCTGTAGCAGAACAGAAATAAAGATTGAAATGGAATAAGTAAGAGCATCTTAAAGATGAACATGCAAGCTTGCCATCAGTTTGGACTTAAGCACTTTTTCCCTATTTTTTTTTTATTTTTTTCTCTAAATAAGTCTCACTTGGCTGGATTTTTTTCTAATCTTTATGGTTAACAACCATTCAAAAACCTCACAGAAAGCAGACATGAAAAGAAAAAAAAATCAAATGCAGCAACACAGATTTGAGGACTCACTAGAGATTCTAGATGTCTCAATTTCTATATAGGCAACATAAGACTATTTAAAGCAGGGTGCTTTTCTCAGTGTACTTAAAGTCTGGCAACTCTAGGATGTGTTCACCTGAGGAAATAGAAAAAAATATTTATGAAATTTAGCCAAGCATAAATTGTAAGCAGATAAGAAAAAGACAACTTCTTATATAGATCTATAAGTATATTAAAGAGGAACCAGTCCAGGAAAGCATCCATACAAACCCCCAAGCAGATAAATGCTTACCTGATCCACTGCTCACTATCCCCAACTGCTCTTCTGAGGCATCCAGTGAAATACTACAAGGTGATCATGGACTCCCCCCACTATTTCTTTCTCTCTGACTGAGCATGTAGCAGCCAAGAAATTCCATGAGATCTGACCAGATGCTTTGAAATGTACCAAGTCATTTTATTGATGAGTTAATTCTTTCTGAGCTCACTAATTCATCACAGTACATTATCAGCTGCAGGATTGGCAGGGCGTCCACTTCTGCAGAATGCGTCTTCGTAATTTGGTAGTCCCCTTTATGAAAATTGTTGCCAGCTTTAAATCTACCACTTATGGGATCTCAGTCTGTTACTCCACAGAATCACAAACACTCAGACTCAATGGCTGTCACAGGCTCACGTTTTTTTTTGCCATCAAGAGGGACCATTAAATAATGTAATCTCATCTCGGGTGTAACAGACCCCAAAGAACTTTAGAAAATAATTTCTAGCGATACACAGAGCTTCTGCTGGAGCTATAGCACATATTTTATGTAACTATTATTGACAGTGCAACAGAGCACGACGGAAAACCCATAGAAAACCCTTAGAAAAGGCTCACATCCTTAGGAAAGTTATTTCAATGGTTAATTAGCCTCATTCTTAAAATTTTGCTCTTGATTTATAAGAACAGTGTCTGGTTTAGTTTTCCACACTCATCAGGCTGCTCCAACACACAAATAGCCACTGATATGATTTCCTAAAAATGTTATTGTAAGAGTCACAAATCAATGCATTTCATCAGAGGCACACAGTGTGATCTAACAAGCTGGCTGATGGCCCAAATTCCTGGTGCTGTTCTTAGCTCTGACACATAATTTTCCCCTCCCATAGGCCAAGTCATTAGTGGTGCGTTTACACTGCAGTCAAAGCAGTAGCAGTGATGGGGAGTAAACATTCAGTGCTTGTTTTAATTGGGTGTTGCTAGCAATTTCACTCCAGAAATATAGAGAACAATGCAGGGTACAAACCTCAGTCCAAAAACAGAGTAGAGTAAGCTGTGTGGAACCCCACACTGCCACAGCTGGACTGACAGTTAGAAAATAGTTCTTGTTTCCCTACACTGTGAAGTTGAGTCTTCATAGTCATTCCCACAGACACAAATCTACAGCTCAGCTGATCCTTGTTGGTGTTGGAATCAGCACAAAGCTGGTGGGAAAGAGACACTGTTTTGATAATGACAAAACTCAAGGATCTAAAATTAATCCATGCAAAGTGTACATCACATATGCAGGTGATCTTGGAGTCACAGAAACATTTAATGTCAGTTCTAAAGCAAAAAACCCTGAAACAGTACAGTTGAACCACACTGTGCTTTGGTTTCATATATGGAAATAAGTAAGTCAAAGCAATTGTTCTTTGCTTCAATTGATCTTTTCCTCCATTTTACTATGGTGAATCAGAATAAGCAGAGCTAGAGGAAGTCTCCAAAGATTATCTAGTCAATCCACCTGCATCAATATGACCTAGGCACCCTTGAAGACCTTCAAGAATATTGTTAACATTTTCTGCAAGGCACATACTACTCCCTCCTGGATTGAAGTCAGTATATTCCCTTGTAATATCTCTATTCCAACCAAATCACAATATCCAACAGAAAACTTTTCCATTGCTGTTAAATGCCATGGTCTCCATCCCACATCTGAATTATTTACTCACGTGGATTGTCTGTCCCCTTGAGGCCATTGGAACTACACGGTTTACTAAAGTTATATTCACGCACTAGTATTTGAGGAACCAGTGCTTCAAAGGAAGACTCTAAGCCAGCAGGAGAGGTTTGGAAATCAAAAAGCATGAGTAAGACAGAGAGTTAGCTTTTTTGAGGTGAGGCGTGGGAGGTGTTTTCATTCTTTAGCTATTAAAAACTCCTTGATTTGGCAGAAAAAAAAAAAAAAAAAAGGAGGAGAGAAAACTGGGAGGGGAAGAATTAATGAATAAACAGGCAGCATGGTAAGAGGTATAGCAACCAGGGTGGCCAGAAGGCACAAATGAGTTTCTCAGGTTGGCTTCCCTGACAGAGCAGAGATGGTAGCGAGCACAGCTCAGAGAAGCCAAGGTCTAATACGCTAGTCTAAAGGGAATAATAAAACCAGCTTTCTCTACAGCGCTGAGCAGAGGGGTTTTGTTACAGCGGGTGCTTTGAAAACAGTGGTGCTAGATATTACAATTGCACCTTTTATCTTTCTGGATGTCCTGATAATTAACCAGGATTGAGGGCATCTCCTTCTTTCCCAGATTTAATGAGGATTTCAGACCCTTTCCTATTCCTTTATGAGATTTTGGAGCTGTGGCTTCACAGACCTGTGCTGCTGCTGTCGCATGCCACCCCTGGTGCTTGTGCCTCCCATGCACCTGCACACTGCAGTGGGCAGCACGGCAGGGCTGTCTGTGTACCGAGGAGGGGACTGGTTGGGACAGGGTAGTGGTGACACAAGTTTGGGCCCCCAGCCCTGCACCTTTGAGGCCTGGAAGGAGCAGGCAATGTTGGGAGCAGGCAGTGTCTGGAGCAGACGGTGTCACCGCCATGGGCACAGGGCGGATGCAGCACGTGTGTGCCATGGCCCAGGAGCTGCAGGGCAACCAGGCTTCCCTACATGTCCTGGGGGAAGGGAGGGTCCCAGTCACTCGAAACAGAAACAAGAAATATTTTGGAGACGGCCAGCAAAGAACTTGGGCGTTTCCCTCTCCTCTGCTGTTCTTTTTTTTGGTTGTTTTTTTCTTTTGTTAATTTTATTTTCTTTTTTCTCTCCTCCTCCTCCCTGTTTTCTCACAGCCAGGTTTATGCTTGCCTGGGCAACCCCGATCCCAGGTGCGGGGCGGCAACATCGCTTCCCCAGGATGGCCCCAGCCACAAGCAGAAGGGGTCCAGGAGCAGTGACACAATCCTGGGCCAGGGGAGGGCCAAAGTGAGGTGACCCTGGAGCCACAGCCAGGGCCCTTTGTGCAAGTGCAGTGTAACCTGGGCCTTAATCACAAAATCATGTGCTATTATTTCCATCAGGCCCACAGTTAAAAAAAATAATATTAAACAACTGTCCTTCCTGGCTCCCCTTGTTTTTTTCTGAGCCGGCTCAAGCTGCAATTACTCAAAGGCTCATTCTTTAGCCAAATTCAGGAGGGATTTGTCATAGATGGCAAAAGGCATGTTCCTGACAAAAAATTGTGATTTATTTTAAAGCAGGACACTGCTCAGAGGGTGTTTTTTTAAAAGGAAAAGTCATCAAGTTTTTTTTTAAATGTGGATAAAACAGAAACCCTGCCAGCCTTGTTCTCAGAAACAGCTAAGTGGTTTTGACTGAAATAATAAATAAAAAAAACAACAAAAAACCCTAAACAAACCAACCCCAAAAAGAACCCAATAAAACAGCTGAAGCAGATGTGAGCTAGAAGATGTTGGCTTCAAATCTGGCAAAATCAAAAGCAACCAAAGCCAAACCTTGTGATGGGATGTGTCAAGTGACTATTGTAATAAAGAGGCAAGGCTACTAGCAGTGTCTTCTGTGTGCACCCATTAACATGCTAATCTCAACATTAGTCTTTCCCAGGTAGCCAGAGATTATAATTGCTGAGCTTTACAACGAAGTGTTAAGCATCCTGGCGAAACAGTTTGACTGAACAAGAATTATTTGCCATCACTTGAACAGTATAAGCATGAAAGAAGGAGAACATTTGGTTAGCGTGTTTGCACGAGCAGAGCTTAGAGAAATTAGGTCAGGCAGAACAGAAAAAAACCTTCAGAAACAGCAAAAAGTAGTTGTTTATGAAACAGTCTCTCATAGGAAGTAAAGGATGCCCCATTGCTTAAATTGTGCACACCCAGACTGGGTAATGCACTGGAAAATGTAGTGTAGGCAAAAATCTTGCAGGAACTAGGCTGGGTTAGAATGTGAGAACAAGCACTGGATGAGCTAGTAAGATTTTCCCATCTTTAATTTCTATGATTTTATAAAAAAAAATATAATTGTATTTTTCATTGCTTGAAATTCCTTCAACAAGTTACAGAATCTCTGAGTGGGGCAGAAGATGGGGCTGGAGAGAGAGAGGTAGGTGTGTTACCTGGATGACAAAAAAATAATAATAAAAAAGAAGCCTGCAGCCTTGCAGAGGCTGTGAAACTAGAAAGACTGGCTGGAGAGAACAGGAGGAAACACAGCTCGGAGGGGCTGCTCCCACCAGGCTGATGTATGGGCAGGTGAACTACACTGAGGACACAGAGGGTGAGCATTAGGGGTTAGGTCAATAGTAAAGAGGGTGGCTTTGAGAGAGCCATGACCCTACTTAAGCATGCTGCGGTTACTCATGGTCAGTTTTCAGCACTGGGCAAGAAGTGGGAAGGCTCATCTCTAGCTCTCTGCATGACTCTCCCCTGCTATTTTTTACCAGAGGATTTTTGAGTTAGCAGAACATTTTATTAGGGGCTTCTCTTCCACCTTCCTTCCTTTTAAAGCAAGAGTTTTCTGTTTTGCTTTGGTTTGAAATCAGCTTTCAGAGGGTTGGATTAAAACAGAGATTGCAGAGCTGGTCTTTTACTCCTTCATTAATCCAGTGCTTGACACAACAAACATCCTTAATTACTCCCATCAGCCCTCACACACAGCTCTACCAATGCACCACAATCCTGACCTTGAGAATCCCTAGCAATTTAGCTTGTGACTGGGTGCAGCCACAGGTCAGCCGCTCCCCTTTCGTGAGGCTCAAAGCAGGACACATGTCTGTGCCTTTTACCAATCCTGGTAAGTCTGTCTGTGTTGTAACCCTAAGGATGCCCTAGGACTCTGCTAATGGATATCTTAAGTCCAACTTGTATTAAGCACTCCTCAATCAGCCCTAGGAAAGTCCATTTGTCCTACTCTACCACATGTTTTCCTATTCCAGCCTTGGAACATCTCCTGGTTTGGGCTAATATGGCAGTTCAGGATAACATCTCCCTGTGCAATCATCATGCTCTGGATTTGGGATGACAGTGATGTTTGAAGTGCAATACTGCTAAGATACTCAGCAAAACCATTCTGGAATTTACTGGTGTTTCTTTCCACCCACAGTCTGTTACAGACCTTAAAAGTGTGCTTCACAGCTTTGCTGGAGCAGATCTGCTGTTCCACTCTTCAGAGACTAAAATGCATTTAATAATTATTAAATGAAAACCAAACTCTAGAGTAATTGAACTTGCCCACAATTCTTTATAGCCACTTTTACAGCTGGTTTAACTCCTACGCTGAAGATCTAAGACTGTTCTTTTAAAAGCTCAAATGTGGCCTTCAAGAGGCTTTGAGATCCTCTAGGACAGAAAAGCTACTGAAGTCCTTTTATTGTTGCTAAAGAAAAAGCTGTAGATCACAGATCAAATCTGCTAAGGCATGAGGTGTCCTAGACAGCACCAATTGCTGTCTTGGGGATGTGTGCTGGAGAGTGGAAGCAGGGATGCCAGAGGAGCCATGCCTCCAATCTGTCCTTCTTTACTGTATTTCCTAATGGGAAGATTCCTGTACTATTCCTTCTCCACCTCCCACTCCCAGGCTTTCCAGGCTAAGGCCCTGACTCAGACACCCAGCCCACTAGCACATAACCTAAATGTACATCCAGGGAAAGAGAATTGCCGTCTGCAGGATCTCAGCCAGATTATTCCATCACTGCTTGGAAAATGGCCACGGTTTGGAATATGTATGTCCACCCGCAAAAAGCTTCCCTCTCTTTTTCTGATCCCCCAAAGTCCCTCTTGACTACTAGGTTATGTGTAGGTGCTGAGACTTCCCACAGAAGAGAGCAGCCAGGAGTACAGGGAGTGCCTCTTCCATCTTCTATCCTTGAGACAGAGATATTTAATCGAGTGCTTTCCACAGAGCTTAGGGATCCCACCAGTGATGATGGAGAATGTCTCTTTCCAATCATTAGGTGGTTCTCACAGAGACTTTCCCTGTAGTGATCACATCCTCCAGGGATACAGGTGCACCTGTTGGACACTGCAGATACCTGCTGTAACCCCGTGCACAGCATTCACCTTCAGGCTCACTCCTGCTCACAATAAGGCCATGGTTTCTCTTACATCTCTGACTTTTTAGGTTGACATCCAAGCTGGAATGAAAGATTTCATATGACAAGGAACTTAGTGTCCCTAAACTGTCCTACTGGCTAACTAGCCTCACAGTTCAGAGTGCACACCCTATTTCTAGGTGGCCTTCAACTGCCAGCAACTGAAGTGACTTTTGTATTAGTCAGCTAACCAGCTCAGGCCATGTCAGCTCAAGCTCTGACATGCAATTTCCTGCATTGTTAAACTGTTAGCATGCTCCATGGCAAGTGTTGGCTTGTGGCAGCTAGTACTTTTCTAACAACAGCAGTGATGAGTCTGATACCAAAGGTGAGGGCATTGTTCCCAACAGGTTATTTGGGCAAGGCTACCTTCTTCACGGGAGAAGAAATTTTATTCGGAGGGATGCTGCACCACTTGTCCTCAGGTTCAGAGAACTGGCCCTGTATCGCTTTATTTACTAGCATAGGTGTAACCTAGATTTCGATGAGACCTTTATTGCCAGCGTTGTTTACTACTAGAAATATCTCTCCCAAGTGAAGTATTTGTAGATTGTGATTAAGTAAATTCTTAACTTTCTCTTATATAAACTACATTTGAACTCTTCCCAGTTTTCAGCATTCTCTGAGAAATACAAACAGAAAAACAGAAGACAGTACTCCAGTATGATCTCACCTTGTACTCCAGGTCCTTGCCAGCTTCCTGTCCCCTTATGAGCATAGCACAAGTCCTCCTGTCCTCACCTGCGTACCTCATTTCCAGGGTCAGGCATCCTACAGGTGTAGGCCAACTGGACAATACAACTGGTCCCTGACATGAGTTCTCAGGGGACCAAGAGTATAAAGGGTGCCAAGTTACACTTCTGCTGCTCAGCTGGGACACAGAGATTAGTGGGACTAAAAAAATGAAAATGTCACACTTGCTATTTGACTTATACATCTAGGAGTGATGTCTTTCCTAAACTGTTGGGGGTTTTAGCCTAAAGATTATTTACTGTGATGCCCATATCCTCTATAGTGGCTCTGTGTTTCAGGCTCTCTGTCTCCAATCTCCCTGGTGCATCCCACATACACATTTTGCTCCAAGAACATAGCCATGGCATTTTGTTGTTGAAATGCACTCAAGAGATCCATCTCTGCCTGTGCAATTTGAACTGATCTTGCTGTTGTTGCCCTCCCTGCTATTATTTGTATGACATGCAAATATGCCAGCAATTACATTTGCCTGAGTTCTGTACCATCAGGCTGAAACTTGGAACCTCACTAGATACACTTGTAGATAACAGGCTTCCCCCTCTGGCAGGTACTTTCTGAAGTCTAAACATTGATAAGCTTTAAAGCCATGCAACAGAGGTGGTGTTGATGCCTCTAACCCTGCCATCCACAAAAAGGTTTCTGTATCACAGCCCACAGACTCCTACATGCCACGGTCTTGATCATTATGTCATAATGCAAAAATAACTGTACTACAAATGAAAGGATGGTTTTGTATGTAAGGCATTGCTCTTCAACACGGTTCTGAGCTCAACTGTACAGGTCTACAGGACTGCCACTCAGCCACTCTACCTCTTGTCTCCATCAGCACAGCAAGGGTTGGTCATTTCTGTCTGCAGAGATGTCAGTAACACCAAACCAAGGAGCCACTGCAGGGCTTGGTGATAGAAGTTAGGTGAGCACGTAGACAGCGTCACCCTGTCACTGTGCCCACACTCATGACTTGGGGATACACTGATGCAAGCACTGCACTGTTGCAAAACAAATACAATTTCAGGCTCACCAGCCCCTCTGGTGTGACACAGCTGTCACAGTGCCTCAGGACAATTGTCACCACTTTGCTAGGCAACCATCACAACATGGTAATGGCCTGTCAAGGCAAGAAGGTCACAAGGTCAAATCTTCAGCAGCAATCTCCAAGACTTCTTTTGTAGAGCTCCTTGGCTGGGTAGCTGAGGAAATTGATTTTCTTCAGCGAGCAGTATTTGCATGGGTAATTAAAAAGGAAAAAAGGAAAACAAAAACCTCAGCCTGCTTTGCAAGCATAAGTGCAGGTTGCAACTATGAAGCTGAATTTTCTAGACATCAGAATAAGTTTTTCTCCAAATCTGACCCTTTTCTGTCCTCCCCAGACAAATACTGCACTCTCTGAGTCAACAGCAAAGGCGTGAAATCCAGCCCCCTTGGAAAACACCATACCTGCCACACTGGGAGCTTGTTCTCAGCACAAAGCCTTCCCCTTGAAAAATGACTGGTAACCTCTACTAGGGCACTGCTGCTTAGAGGGACAAGACTGCCTTCAGCAGAGAGCTAGGTGGCATTAACTGCTGAGCACTAGATAAAGCTGAGAAAGCAGGAGACTTATTGTGCTAACCCTTATCTCCAGAAACACCTTTGACATGCAGAATGTTTGTTCACTGTGATTACCTGGGCGGAGAGGTTATTGTTGCTTGAATTATTTACTTTTAAAACCACAGTTATTTGCCTCCACCCTTCTCATGCACCCCAGCACTAACACACCTTAGCATAACTGGAGAATGCCAGGAAGGACTGTAAAGAGTGCTAGAAGGATGGCTCTTCAGGGATATATCTAGCAAGAGACAGAGATGTCCATTGGGGCCAGTCATCAGCATGAGAGAGCAAAAAAGTGTCACCTGCCTCTGCTGTTAGGGCTACTGGGCAGAGGAGTCCAGAGGAACTGAGAGCACAAGTGAAGTAAGACCAAGCCTGGTAGAAAGGCATCTATTCCTTCCCTTTCCCTGCCCCTGCCAGATCAGAGGCTGAGGTCCACTTCAACTAATTGAATCAATACAGCTTTGTGGATGTCATGCACAGTATGATGCACTCCCATCTTCACTGGTGAGAAGTAGATCTGTCTCTCACCTCCTAACGTTCTGCCTGTCTCAGACACTCTTGCACCACTCCTAACAGTTGCCTGAACGGAACAAACAGCAGAATGGAATGGAAAGGATACCCTGGTGACTCTGCCACCATCACTGCACTGACAAGAAACACCTTTGAGTGTAGAAGTGAGATGGAAAATCAGCACTGGATTACTGTTTAGAAGGAGCCTGTGTTCCCTGAGGACACTGGCAACACTCGCATTGGTTTTTTATGGTGCAGGGTTACACCCATAATCTTCACCCCAGCCAAAGCAAGTTTATTTCCTGGCCTGCAGTGTGTTCTCCTGCATTCAGTCCAGTTTTGGAGACCAGAACTGATAGGCTAGGCTTCCATTACTGGATTTCCCTTGGGAAGCTATTCCACACACCAACAAGTCAGTTGCTAGCAAAGATTTCCTGATATTCAACTGAAAATTTCCTTTCACTCAAAGTCTTTCCATTACTCCAGCTATTTTCTTTTGGATCTTCTCCCTTAAGCAGCATATTCCACTTGCCTCCACCTTCCAAGACAAAGTTTCATCACCGTGTGTGTGAGCCCAGCTTTTCAGAAGAACTGCCGGTCCCAGCCCTGCCCTGCCCTGCCCGGGTTCACACCCCTGTCAAAAGGAAGCATACCACCTGCAATGCTGGGAGCAAGTGCCAGATTTTCAGAACTGATAAGAAAACACAATTCAAGAGCAGTCTGTGGGAGCAGCATCTGTGACCATCTCCAGCTGCCCACAGCAGGCAAAGAGCCTATAATCCTGGTGTGTCAGGGCTAGCTGCCTCCTGAGACAGGTCTCACTGCTCCTGATGACAGCCATGTGGGCACCAACAACAAAGTAACCAAGGTGGGAAGGTCAGCATCACATGTCTAGAAATATTCCCCAAAGTATACAAACTGTAGAGCACATGAAAAGAATATGGCTTCCCTCCAGGCCAACCTTTGTACTCTGAAACAGGGACCCACAGCTCTCCTATGGCCACACTAGTGATCACTATTGCATTTCAGCATCACATTTACCTCTGAGGACAGTAGTGGCTCGTTATATTTCTGACCAGCACCTACCAAGTACATTGGGGCCACAGATTCTCAGCATTGCCATAGAGCAGATAACAGTAACAGTCATTAGTAATATGGTTTGGTTTGCTTCCCCAAACTGTTAGAATAAGTTGCCAGTAAGAGTATTGAGCATTGTGCTTGTCTTTCATACCAGTGCAATTTTAATCTCAGCATTACGAAGGTATTCCTTTGGGTATGTGAAGCCTTAAGGAAACTTTAGCTCTAGGCACAAGCAGCCATATTCCCCAATATACATGTCTGTTCCATATGTTCTGATTGTACCACACAAAGAACAATTCTAGCTTGATAAAAAAACCCAACTAAACAAAAAAAAGTCATTTACTCCCAGAGCTACTAACCTCTTGCTCCCTCAGCAGTCTTCTCAGGGAAATAATCACAACGTGTGAGTCAAACTTGGGTAGAATGTAGGCTGAATATAGCCCAGATATGTGCAGACCATTATATTACATTACATTATATGGAGCAGCCTAGAAAGCTAAATTGAGTCTGACAAGTGCCTATGAAACGTGTCATGGTTTAAATCACTCTTGCTCAGTGGTTTATTACTATCCTCTCAACTAAGATGCATGAGCTGAACAGTGCCTGTAGTAGTATGAAGTGAAACAAGACAGCATAAATCACATCCTGCACTAGTTAACTTTTAATAAGGTGAATGGATGCCTTTAACCTCTCAGGGGCTGAGAACTAGAAAATTGTTACAGTTCTTTTATAATATATTCCTCCACCTCTCAAGTGTATGTATATACATATACATATACATATACATATACATACATCTATTCTTCTCAGAAGAAGGCTCCCTTTTACTTCAAGAGTAAAAATTCAACAACCAACCATGAACAGTTCCCAAATTATACTAACATGGAATAATATAGCCTCTCTAGTCTGCTCAGATTTGCAATACAAGAAGGAACATCGAGGAAGGTGTTTCCAGGCAAACAGGCATAGAATATGAGTGCAACAGTACCTTGGTGTGACACCAAAAGTTAAGGTAATTGGATGCATTTGGGTCCCAGAGACCCAATACAGTGTGAAACACCCCAGGCTGTTGTGCAGCCAGACCAGTGAGCTCCCCCAGGAAAGGGATGTGTTATGGACTGCAGGGAGCTGCTGACAGTTATCAGAACATAAAACCAGACAGAATCCCATTGGGAAACAAACAGGACACCCACCCCCCCTTTAGGTTTTGAGGTTTTTTTTTAGGGAAAAGACACACCTGCTTCCTCTGTGTCAGGTCTTAAATACTAGATCAGCGTCTCAATGACCTTCGTCCTATTAGTCATGACAGGGGCATTTACAACAATGATGAGTGTGGTTGCTAGCATTGTAAAGCACTCTGTAACGCAGTCATAGATGAAAACATATACAGGCTAAGCAAACACAGAGATAACAAGTAAGTCTCTGTTCCAAGGTCTTTAACATAGAATTACAAATTACCCACCTTGCTGGCAAGCAAGGGTCAGATTACAACAATTTACTCTAAATGGGCAGGGAGTATGCAAGAAACCTCAAGTTTCATTCTTCAGTGGTGGAAAAGGCACTAGGAGACTGAGTGAACTGCTCTACAGACAAAAATGCAGCCCACAGGCCACCAGATGGACCATTTGGACAAAATTAGTTGTGGATGTTGGAACCTACACAATGCTTCAGACAGCTTCATTTAACTGTTGCTGGGTATGTCTAACACCTCAGAAGCATAAAGTCCCCTTTTTTAATTGCTTTCAAAGTAGGTATTTGGAGACCTCAAAACTAGGAAGCCCTAAACCCAAATAACAACTGCCCTATGAGGAAGAAAGTCTGTAAACTTGAAGTCTGGCACTTGCAAAAGGACGCAGGGGTCACAGGCTTCTTTACAGACTCCCCTCACAAAGACCCTTTCTGCCATGCCTGCACAGAGTATTTAGACAGAATGTTACATGGGTTGGATTCCAAAGCAAGGAATGTCAAAAGAGATCTTCCAGCTGTGAATGGCCTCCAGATGTGGACTTTTCTTCTCCAGGCCTGGGGGAGGGGATGAGAACGCCTTGTGCTTGTCTCATAAAATTAAGTGGAAAAACATTGTCTACTGAGAAGGGTGGGCATTTGAAATGGAAAGGGACAAATAAACCAAAACATAGTTTTGTTTGCAGAAAGTATACTCTCCAGCTCCCAGAGCTGTGACAGGATCTTACATTGTGAAACACCCCCAGCGAGGCTGTGGCCAGGACCGCTTGCTGGTTGGAGCTGCTAAGCCACAACCAACGTGTTTCTTTTACCAGCACTCCATGGTCCTGGACTTGTAGCTAGTTATCTTTCCTCTGCAAAGATTGCCCGTGGACAGTTTATACCTCCTTCCAGCTTATTCATGCAAAATTATTCTCCTTAATTGAAATTCAGCCCCAAGCAATGAATCTGTGCAAGCTGGAAAGATCAGCATCCCTGGGGACAAATTTTACTCTCAGTTATTTCTGCAAATGTTCTACTCATGGTTGCACATACACAGAATCCAAATTTCATTGCTGATATGAAACTTAGCATTTCCTGCTTGAACAGGTGTAACTGTTTGGATCAGACAGTCAGAGCATATTTACTGCTCGCCCAGCAAGGGAAGACTATGTCTCTCTTCTATCTCCTAAATGTCTAAGAACATCTACTGCTCTGGCAAAGCTAATAGGGAAAACAATGCTTTTCTCCTTTTAAAAAAATGATCACAATCTTTGTTTCCTTTCACTCAAAAGTCCCTGTTTCTGGTTTATGGCATGGCCTAGCACACCAGTGCAAAGAACATTAGGAATGTCCATAAGAGATGTCAGCTCTCCATCTGGAAGTTTGCAGTCTTCTCCAGCTCATTGGTTCACTTTCCACTTCTTACCAGCTGTCACATAATAATTCAGAAATGACTGTAGCAAAAACCCAACCAAACAAGTTTTACTAAAAATTTAAGACAACCTGTACTAGCCCAGATAGAAGAACCAGTATCTCTTCTCTAGCAGTCAGCAGGTACTAAGGAAAGAAATAAAAGAAACAGAGGAAACATAAACGACATCCCAGTATACCTGCTCACCTTCCATCAGCCTGCTGTTTAGGACACTTCTGATGCAAAGGTAGCATCTGCACTGCTGCATTCAACAGCCACAAAAGGAAATTCTGTATAGGTATGCCCAACCTATTCATGCACTGGCTTCCACCAACAGCCTGTGGCAATGAATTCCATTATTCCTTGATACCTACATGGAAAAGTCCATAGCTTGTTTGTTTTAAATCTGTTGCCTAGCCATTTTATCAGGTGCCATTAGTTTTTGTGATATGGGACTGCATGAACGCTCGTTCTCTGTTGACATTCTCCATACCATTAGTGATTCCCTTTCACGCATCTCTTTTCCAAGATTAGCAATCTGTGCTTGCCCAGAGACTATCTTGTACTTCTGATCATTGTTGATGTCTTCTCTGTTCTTACTAGTGTTTCTCTATGCTCTTCAAAGGAGTATCCAGAAGCACTCACAACTTTCAAACTTTCATCAGACTGTGAAGTACACAGAGACGTAATCATGTTCTTTGTTTCTTCTGTACTCATTCCTAGCATTTCTGTTTGGCTTTTTGACCTCTCAGAGCCTTGAGAGAGTGCTTTCAGCAGGCTGTCTGCAATGAATCCAGTATCTCTTTCTCTTCTGGCAACAGCTGACAGAGCCATTCAGTGTATCTATATAGCCAGGCTGTTTTCTTTCTCATGGAATTCCCTTGCATTCACTGCCATTGAATTTCATCTGCCAGAGAATGCCCAGCCACTCAGTGCCAGAAGATTTACTTCAACCCTTTGCAGTCAGCTTTCCATTGCCTCTCTGGAATAACTGTGGGCCACAAGTGAACAGCTAACTTGCTGTTCACGTTCCTCTCCAGATTCAACACAACAAGTGTGTTGAATAGCACCTAGTGTTAGCACAGAGTCCTGTGAGGTCCTTCTGATGAGCTCTTTGTCGAGACTGACCATTTGAAGTACTCAAGTTGACGCTTGTTTTCTTACTTGTGATCCCATTTGGCAGAGCTCTCCACAGCCGGGGCTCACCTTTGAGAGTGGTCCAGCGCACAGGACTGCCTGGCACCAGCTTTTTGCAGATGCAGTGTGCTCAGCCAGCAGGTATGTGAGCACACTCTCTGTGATAACTAGACCTAATTGCTTTAATGGCTTGGACCTTAAATCTAGCAAATCCAGGGATGGAAGAAACTGGACACAGATGCTTGCTGGTTTCTGTGTTACTGAGTTCCAGGGAATATAAGGGCTGCCTAGGAAACACAGAAGTACTGCATGGGAAAGGTTGGGGCTCTTCACGTCAGTGGAGGATAGGATGCCGATCTGCACCACTCCACTGCAACTCTTCCTCTCCTTTCACTTGGATCATTCCTGATACATGTCTTCCCTTTCTCTATGGGGCTAGGGATGGCAGGCAAGGTTGCCTTGGGTAACTGTCCACCAGCTGTGAATAAGCCTGAACACAGAGGGATCCTCCTTGAGCCATCTATCAAGAGTGAGATGGATCAGAAAAAAGATCAGTGGGCCAAGTGCGGGTACAGCACAGCCCCTTCTCTGCCAAACCACAGGCTCTCTGAGACAGGATACCATCCTGATACCCTCTTCTGATACAATCCAGCTCCTCCACATCCAGCCTCTCAGGTTCCCCCAACTGGGATTCTGACCCATAAAATACATCTTCTGCTCCTGACTTTGTAGCTGTAAATAACCTCATGGTCACGTGGGCCATGGTTTCAGGTGCCACACTGTCTCCAAGGTAAGAGGGGCCACCTTAGGGGAAAGCAAATAAGAAAGTATCCCAGGCATGAAAATGCTTCTGAGGTTCTTGAGACAGGAATTTCTCACACCCATCCCCTCCCCTCTATTCCTCCCCACTGCTTGGTGCAGCTGAAACCCAGCAGCAGTGACAGCAGTCAAGTTTAGTCACTCCACCACCTGGGTATCGATTACACCTGCAGGTGGAAACCAAGCGATCAAAAACAAGATGTCAGCTTTGCCAGAGGATTCTCCTCGACTCCCAGTTTGGGCTCAGTACCAGTCCCCACCCTGTTGCATTTCAGTATCCCAGCTCTTCCCATGATAGTCTGGCAGATGTTTATTCAGGCAGAGGCATTTCACTTCACATGTCTTCAGCCTTCATGGAAGGCAGAGAAATTCCAGAGCTGCTTTCCTGAGCAGCATTGAGCAACCCAACACCACTGACAGCCAGGACAGGCAGAAAACAACAGCTTCTTTGTGTTTGGGTCAACCCATTCCGTTACTTGCTTCTGCCTACTGACATTTCCCTAGATGGCAAAAGGATTTTTAAATCACACTGACAAGTTGGCCTTTCTTGTATTAAGAACTCAGCTTTACAAATAGCACATGATACCCAGCAAGACACCAGCTGAGCATCAGCCTGCCTTTAGAGACTGCTCTCCTAGGAGGAGAAACCCCCGCAGAGCTCCTGTGACTCAGTGCATCTCAGCTTGGTGACTCTCTCCAGGCATTTTGGGAGGGACACGGTGCATACCCAGTGACCCACACTGGTGAGCAGCATCCACTGCTGCTGGGACAGACTCAGCTGCTGGCACACAGAGTGGCACAACCAGCAGTTGCTGCTTGTGTGAGTGTTGTGTGGGATCCATCTCCAGCAAAGAAAAAGGCAGGGAATTAATGTCTCCAACACACCCACATATCCTCTCCCCCAGGAGAGGGAGAAATCACTTATTTTGGTAGCTGTGACATGCAGAGGTCTCCATTAACTTCCAGAACTCGATCATGCCTACACTTTGGCCCATGGCATGGATGTTACCTCTACATTGAGCCATGAAGGTGACAGCACTGGACTGGAACAAGCAGATGGGAGGCAGCACGAGGAACCTCAATAAGCAGCAATGCAGCTCACAAGCTTTCACTGCTTGATAGAGCTGATCTGCCCAGCCACACCACTGCTTCTTGAGTCACATGGAGCCCAACTTTGCCATGAAACTTGGGGGGTTCAAAGGAGATCAGTACCTCCCTTCCCCTCCACCCTGACCACTTTTCTTACAGAGAAGCTACCAGATGGAGCTGCTGGTGATGCCTGGTGGGAATAGCTGCTCTGCAAGTGGTCCATGAGGCGGAAGGGCCTCTTTCCCCATCACATGTAGAAAACATAACCAGCTTAGAGATCATAAGAGTTGTAACTCTAGTACCACATAGGAGTTCCTAATACATGACTAACTGCCTCTTTAGCCATAATAATAGAAACAGGATGTCAGAGTGGCCTATCACCCTGCCTGCACGTTGCTCACCCCGACACACACGCAGTTGCACTGTGAAGAGGATCAGACCCTGCACTCAGAAGGCTTTTGTCTTGTTCTTCTGGAAATGATGAAGATGATGATGCCCCTTACTCCTCTGTGTTTCATCTTGACCTATTAAACTCATCCTAGAATCACAGAATGTGCGGAGTTGGAAGGGACCCATCAGGATCATCAATTCCAGCTCCTGTCACTGTGTTGGGCATTGTTCAAACACTTCTTGATCTCAGGCAGGTTTGGTGCTGTGACCACTGCCCTGGGGAGCCTGTTCCAGTGCTCCACCATCCTCTGGGTGAAAAACCTTTCCCTGATATCTAACCTAAACCTCCCCTGATTCAGCTTCCTGCTGCTTACCCAAGTCCTGTCATAAGAGTGAAGAGATCAATACCTGCCTCTTCTCTTCCCCTCATGAGGAAGCTATAGACCACAATGAGGTCTCCCCTCAGCCTCCTCCAAGCTGAACAAACCAAGTGACCTCAGCTGCTCCTCATAAGGCATCCCCTCCAGACCCTTCACCATCCTCGTGGCCCTCCTTTGGATGCTCTCTAGCAGTCTGATGTGTTATTGGGAGGAGGTGTTGACTCCCTCGAGGGCAGGCAGGCCCTGCAGAGAGACCTCGATACATTAGAGAGATGGGCAATTACCAACCACATGAAGTTTAACAAGGGCAAGTGCCTGGTTCTGGGACAGGGCAACCCTGGTGGTACGTACAGACTAGGGAAGGAGTGGCTGGAGAGTAGTGTGGTGGAGAGGGACCTGGTGGTCCTGGTTGATGGCAAACTGAATACAAGCCAACAGTGTGCCCTGGCAGCCAGAAAGGCCATCTGTGTCCTGGGATGCATTAGGCATGGCATTGCCAGCCGGCTGAGGGAGGTGCACTGTGTGTCCTCACCTTGAGCACAAAGCTATTGTTGCTGGTTAATCACCCTGTGCCTCATTTTGCTCAGTTTCACCTCTTGTCCAATTTGGAAGAGTATTATAAAGTAAACCCGTGCTCTTGCATATCACAGGAAGGGTAGCATTTGTTCTCAGCAAGGCAGTATGTACAGCTTTGGGGCTACCCTTAAGCTTCAGGTTCAAAAATCTCATCAAATAACCATAACCTCTGACATATTTTTTCAGTTCACCTCCAAGAGTCCTTACTCTTCATTTGGGACCACTCTTTACCAGTCCACCATGTTCTTTGTTTCATTTAACTCATTCTCATCATGTATCTCACAAGGATGGAAGTTCCCAGACACACCTATCAAATTCAAGCAATCATTTTTGTGCCATTGAGAAATTTTGCTGATTTTTGTTCCATACTCACAAAGCACCACCCCTTACAAGCACACTTGAAGTGAAAAAGCTCAGGCTTTTAATTCTTTGTGCTATCTAATCATCCTCAGAGACAGGCAATGTGGTGAGTGCTCCCTTTCTCCTGATCCTTGTCTAGCTCATGTCTTCCCCTACGCTCCCAGCATGAAGCTGCAAAGGGACATGGTGCTTCTGACTTTGACTAGTATGAAGGTACCACAGACAGCCAGACAATTTCTCAGACCCACAGTGCTTCTGAAACTACACTAGAGCAATCCCTTGCCATAGGATTTGAAGCAAATCCTCTCAGCAACGAGACCTTCAGCTTTTGCTGTGATTACCACTGATAGTGCCTCTCAGAGGGTGAAATATGGCTCTGAGGTTTATGGATGCGAGAGGGGCATTGGCATCTGTAGATCTCTAAATGACATTGGCTGGCTTGTCCCCCCACTAAGCATTGTACCATGTTGCAAGCTCTTCTCCAGCTCTGTCTGCTGTCCCTATTAAGTTGCTTCCAGATTCATTTCTCTTGCAAGTTCCAAAAGCTCCCGCCCTCTGAATAGCTAACTTTGGGTTTATTTTCCCCCAGATAATAGGTTTGCATTTTTCCAGTTTGAATCTTGTGTTATTATTTCCTGCCCATATCCTGCCTCAAACACATGGGAGCCGCGAAAGTGGTGACTGTACATTACAAAAGGAGAAGGAATGGAGTCATGAAGATTTTTGTGTTTGCATAAGGCACAGAAAAGGAGCCTGTGTGTATGAGGGGAAGCAAAGCACAATTCATGTTCCCTCTCAAAAGACCAGTGGACAGCTGACCAGAAGCAGGGGAGCAGGTAGCAAGGAAGGAGGGCGAGCTTAGTTCAATGCTCAGTCTGCTGAATTGAGAGGTTTTCCCCCTCACAAATTCCTTACTACAAGTTTATTTGCACTGGTCACACTGCTTCAATACCTGATTCAAAATCAGAAAGACTGCCGTGAAGTTGATGCCAGTTGTTCCAGATCTGTGCTGATGCAAATAAATTCAGAAACTGGCCCATAGTGTGACACATGTAGTTGTTTCCTCTTTTGGAAGGGAAACAAGCCAGTCACAAGATTCATTTCCCTCTTTGTCAGGGAAGGAAAAGGCAAACCTAGAGATCGTCCCCTCCCTTCTGCCATGCAACAGCAACAAGAGGGAGAGGACTTCCCAGCCTCCTGCCAGCCCTCTGCACTTTGTTCAGGGACTTGGATCTGAGAGGCGCTTTCCTTATTGGCTGCATCACCCATGGTGTCCTGCCTTCTCTGCCCTGCCCCGACCTTGTCAATGCCCAGCCTGTCTTTCCATCTCAGCTACACTTCCTCATATTCCTTCTCCTCACTCCTCATGATGCACTGAGCTCGGTGCTTTTCCCCTTCCACCAACCTTTCCCCCTCACTTGGAGACCAGTACAAGTAACACTGCCCTCCCTAGTAAGCCTTCCCTGGGCTTCTCTTTCAGTTTAGCTGGGTAAGTGATCTGCCTGCTTGCTTTGTTCATACACCATGTCCCTTGCAGTCTCTGCCATTTATCTTCCTAGGCTAGCACTCTCCCTTCCTGCATACATGTAGAGCCTGTGACACTACAGTGTTACTTAAATAAATGCATCCTAAGATTAATAAAAGCAAGCAATTTAGAGAGTGATAAGCAAGTACAGTTAGTCTTCATTTACCTTTCAACCCTTATCCCTAGCTTCAGAGGGAGTTCCTACAACTTTCTCAGGACACCAACATCTGCTCCAAGAAGAAAGTCCAGCAAACCTTGAGTAGAGCTAACGCATGCAAATAGCTCATGGGAACAGCAGGCAAATAGAAAGATGTCCCATTATCAAACCTCAACCACAGCATAAATGACACTTGCCCTTGTCTTGGCTTCTTAGCCAAGGTTGGTTCCTACAGCCAATGACATAGTTGCAGTCCAGGACGCAGGACGATCATGCAGCTAATTCCCTTTGTCAGCACTGAATGAAAGGAGAACAATAGGGCACTGTCAACTCATGCCATTTCATGGTGCTTGCACGATATTTTTTTTTCTCCACTAACATGGCGAAACCTGTTGGTGAATGTTGGTGAAGCAACACCTGCACTGTACTGCACAATACAACAGCCATAGAAGGCAGAGGTAGAAATGAGCCAGGAACAGGAGAAAGCAATAAAGAAAACCTTGGTTGTCAGAATGGATGAGAGAGACCTTCATGTGCAGGTTCAGAATACCACTAGTCACTACCTCTTTGATATGGAATGAGAGAGGTTCTTGGGAAAAGTGACAGCTCAGGCGGGTCTGCCAATGCAGAGGTACCATTTGCTCATTTAAAGCAAATGTCTTCAACTGGGCTGTTTTCAATGGAAAAAAGGAAGAGATTGAGGTAGAGGTTGAAGTAAGGGAAAATGAGATGGGTGATGCAGTTCCCCCACTCCCATAAAAGCAGGGGAAGACTGCCTCATTTCAGATGGCTCTCACCACACCTTCTTTTGCTTCAGAGAATGGAAGAAAATTATGTTTTCCCAGGTTCAGGTCTCTATTCCCAGCACCAGCCAGCTCATGCTGTCTCCTCCAGATGTTCAGAACCTGATCCTCAACCTGAGGACCACATTCAGCCCACCCAACAGGCACTTCTGGGCTAACTGACCCCCTGAGAACCAGTCCAAACCCCTCAGACAGTTAGAAATGGATTGCTATTTAGCCAGTCTGGCAGAATCTCCAAATCTGTTCAAGAGACTACAGTGTGAATGTCAGTACCCCAAGACAGTATAACATGTGAGTCCACTCACTGCACAGAGGAATCATAATCCATCTTCATCTCCCTGAAGTGTATGGTTCTTTTCACATGGTAGGACAAAACTAAGGTCTAATCACTATGTAAATTGTGATAGGAATGGTCTCCTTGTTTCATGCCCATATTAATTTTTTATTTTTGTTAATAAACAAGGAAAGTTTTGGGGCTTCCCAGATGCAGTAGGTGGGATGAGGGGAAAGCATTTTGACATAGACTCCACTCATAATGCTGAAATCCTGGAGGGAAGTAGTGCTGTTCTTGCCTGATAAAGCTTTGTGACGAACCATTCCTACACAAATACTATAACCTAAGGCATTTTCAACTCTCTATCACTCACTTTCCAAAGGTCAGTCTGGTAGTCCTTAGTGATTTTGGAAAAATCAGGTGTAGATGTTTCTGTAGGTTTTGTTCTTCATGCTATTTACCAGAGTACTTGGGCCAGAGATTATCCCTGCCACAAAAAACCCCAAACCCAATACCAAATCAAAAATCAGACTGTGCACAGAAAGAGTTACATTTTTTTCAGTGTTGGCTGCAATCCATTCCTTTCTCATACCACTGAGCTTGTAAAGTCAGCTTCCATAAGTACTGGAAGCCTAGTGGTCCTTGAGGGGACAGGAACATGACAAGACACATTAGAGAAATGACCAAAACCATAAAGGTGTGACTTCCAATATCTGCTTCCTCAGAACTGAGTGAAGCTATAAATAAGGGAACCATCGCCCTTTCCTCTCCAGTGGATGAATGCTCTCATCTGAAGCCCTGCAGGGTCATGCGTGACAAATACAGTTTATCATATGGCTCTGAGATGTATCATCTGTCTCTGCAAATTACTGTATCACATGGATAACCTCGGGATACACACAAACACATCAGTTACACCACTACAGAGCAGTACGAAACTTGTTGGTCCCTGTTTTTTTAAACCCACACATTATCTCAGGCTCAACCCCGCCTTCTCCATGTCATGACAAGCAGAGAAGTAGCAAACACCACGGAGTACATCACTTCCACTTGTCTTGCAAGGGGCCAGTAGGAGGTTGCACAGAGTAAATAACACATATAAGAGTGAGAAAAGGGTTTAAGTGTCTTTAGGTGGAAAGACATGCTATTTAGACTGGGATGGGGATGGACACTTAATATGCAATGTGTGTTTACAGATAGTTATCCAGAAAAGCATGTATAAATAGTATATGTTGTGTTCCTGTTGAATTTGTACATGAAAACATCCCAGAGAGCACGGGAATTCAGCTATAGATGTTTCCCAAGCATAGATTCTGGCATTTGAAGAAACAGCAGAGACACCATGGCCTATTTCCCCTGGCATCCCCTGCTCTAGAAACCATCTTCTGGATGCTTCCATCTGTGCCTGACCATGCCTACCCCACCTCTAACTCCACATCTCATCTCCCACTCCTTATCATCCATTCCTCCTTTGATCTGGGCTTGCAAAATCTTAATCTTTGTCTTATCTAATGTCACTGTGGATGCTCATCTTGTTACACCAAGGGCTACTGTTCACACACAGTACAGTGATGTCTGCAAATGCATGGGGCATGGCAAGACAAGCACACATACAGCAGCTGCAAGCTGCTCATTTGGGAAGAGTTTCAGCAAAGGCATGGCATGCATGGGAAAGCTTCACCCTCTCGTTGCCTGTGAAATGTCAAACCAGATTCGCACAGCTTAAATTCTCATGGCTTTGACCTGACCACCTCCTATCAGTTGGCTATAGCCATTCAGAATAGCCTGTGAAATGAGTGGTGCTTAGGTCAAGGGACACCATATATTATGGTGTGGGGATCTTAGGCAATTCAACTGTAGTGTGTCAAACTGGCAGCACACTGTAGAATTCTGATCCCATGATGACACTTTTCATGTCATGGGTTTTCTATTGCAGCCTGCCTTGTGAAAACCACACACCCTAGAGGGAGAAGTTGCCAGAGGCACACAGAAAGACCAGCCTCTTCTCTAGATGGGTGGATAGAGGTGGTTCTCCACCGCACACATAAAGGCTTACCGAGCTAATGCTTCAGCCACAGACAAACAGCTACAGAAGACATGACAAATGAACTTGATAAAGTTGAGACAAATTATCAGCTTGAAATGTTCTCCTACCTTCACCTACTAGTAAGGACTTCTCTCGCTTCTACCCTGTCTCCCTGTCCAGATGCAAG
The DNA here is from genome assembly GCA_013398125.1 of Aegotheles bennettii. Lineage (NCBI taxonomy): Eukaryota > Metazoa > Chordata > Aves > Caprimulgiformes > Aegothelidae > Aegotheles > Aegotheles bennettii. The sequence goes on from VZRW01005077.1 coordinate 144,446, forward strand.
GTGGAAATATCCCAAAGAGCTACCAGCTTACTCAGTGGAAACTGAGCTCTCCCCTGACCTCATCGTACCCTGACATAAGGAGAACACCCTCACTTGCCCACATACAGCATTGCTCCCAAAGAGGCGCAGTGATCCACACCTTTGTTCACTGGACACTCTCTGTTTCCTCCTCTCATACCTTGCTTGACAAGTATAGCAACGGGGATGAAGCCAATTGCTGGCAGGGTACCAGTGCTCCTCCAGGGCCACACTCACAGCCTACATGGCCTGTCCGGTTACTTTTCTTTACTCTGCTGGCTGGGCACCAACATTTCCAGATGAAGAGCTAAGAAGCAACACTCCTGTGGGCAAGCTGGCGCTGATGCAGCAGAACCCCACTGCCTCCCTGAAAAGTGTTTGATGTTGGCCATTGCCCGACACGGCCTCCCAGGCTAGAGAACAATTTGTACAAAATGAGTTTGCTCTCTCTGAACATATAATGCTTAGCCAGTCATGGGTCACTTCATACCCAACTTCTTAGGGGACTCCACCACTGTTGTTGCTCCACGTGAGTGTGTTTTAAATGCAGGTGTTCTGGCTGGTAGGTCTCAGATAAGCAATTCTGTGAGTGTGCAGGCAGCTGTCCTCTGGCAGGTGGGCAGTCACTTGTGAGCAGGTCTGGGGCAGAGGATGCTCCACCACAGCTGAACTCTGGTCCACAGGGTCTGCTTTGGAACCATGCGCTCCAGTACTTCTTGAGGAGCAAAGCATCCCTCACTCCAATACACTCTGCTGGTGGAACAGGGAAGGGCAAATGAACAGTGCAGCTCAATGCAAATACCATATCCTTCTGCAGGGTTAGCAAATAACATTTTCCTTTCCCTGGATATTGTATTCATACATATCATCAAGAAGCATGTTCTAACCCATAGTTATTAAACACAGTTAGGCTTATTCTGTCCTTGGGGGACAAAAATCTGTATTTTAAATCAGTGGCAAAATTCCCATGAGCCTGTGTGGGCACGATATCTTGGCCCACCATACGTGTAATCTTTGCTGCTGTTTTATCCATAGCTCTGTTTTTAAGCAGGTTGCTTTAGTCTAAAATTAGACCAGACACATATCAATAACAGCAGAAAGAAAGAATAATCTGAAAAATAGCAAGGTCATTTAATCAGTGTAGACTTCAAAGAGCACCAGCTTTGTCTTTCAAATAAAGGCAATCCAGTGTCCTTCTCATTAAAGTGGGAAAGGCCTTTGCCAGGTATTTTATCAGTATCTGCTTATCTCTTTCTGGGCCTCTGTGAAGGCAGGCTTGATTCCTTGCAGTAGCAGATCACCAACTATATCACAATATGGATCACATTTTAATACAGATGCTTTCTGACAAACTTCTTCCCCCTTTACCCACATTTCAAGCACATCTCCACCCAATCTTGCCTGTAGCATCCACGAGACAACTATACCAGTCAATTCCCTGCAAAAGATCTATTTTTAGAAGTCTTTAAGATGACAAGAAATGCTGACCTCAGAAAACTGTGAATCACAAATTCCTTATTTTGTCTTCCTTGCCTGCTCTCTCTCTGTGGAAGCAAACCACCACCATCTGGTCATCTTGCTTCAGAGTCACCACCAGGCCAGAGCTGCATTTTGAGCATCTCTGCTCTTTGCTATATTCCCAAAAGCCTTGTCCATGCCAACCTCACAGGCCCGATTTGCATTCCCCTGTGCTGTCAACCTCAGCGACGTCTCTCTGTGCAAAATGGGGAGGGGATGCTGTGATTCACCCAGCCTCCTCATGCCCCCTGCCAACCGGCTCTTTGTTTGTTTGATTGTGTTGCTGAAATCCTGTTGCCACATTTGTAACTATACATTTTTTTTATGACAACCAGAAGTTCAGTTTTATAAACAGATGCTGTTGTGGGACTCTATTACTCAGCTGGATCAGCGTCAGTCGTTTTTCCAGGCTGCGGTCTCTGTACTGCACACTGAGTCAGACGCAGCCCTGCACGGATTTCTTTGAATCGCTGGTTTCCTCCCAGCGACTCTTGACTCCCTGCCAACAAAGCAGGGCGTAGCTCATTACTTCCCCCCCCNGCCTCCCTTTAAAGGCAGACTGATTCATAGTAACTCCTTTAAAACAGAGTGGAAAGACACCACCCTCCCGCACCACCGCAGGAAACTCAAACCAACACCAGGTCACTCCCCTTCGCTATAGCTCTGTGCTCCAGGACATCAGCGCTGCAGCGCAGCACGCTCCGGCTCCCACAGGTGCCAGGACCGGCCCGAGCCCAGACGGTAAGAGCTGCTCTCGAAAATCCTCAGCAACTTTTCTTCCTCACTGGCGGCTGCTTCCCTCGCACAGAAGCTCCAGCCTGCTTTTCTCCTCCGCTCTGCCACTTCTCTTCAACTTAGCATACCAGCTGGCTACGGGTCGCACCCTAACCTTTCAGCTTTTGCTTTGAAATCCAGCTGCGTTACGGGGCAAAGCAACACTGCAAGGAGCCCCAGTCCTGCACTCTGGCAGCAGCAATGTTATTTTCACCTCCAGGGCATGTGCAGCCAGAGCGCAGGCACAGAGCACCCAACTGGGCCAGCCCGGGCGTAGGACCTGCCCTGCGCTTTTGGAGCTGCATTGTTTACAAACGTGGGAAAACGCCTGCTTGAAATTAGGGCTGCTGGTTCAGCGTTTCTGGCTCTCACCCGCATCTTTCTGCTTGTCTCTTTCCCCTCCATCAGTAGTTTGCCAAGCTTTAATTTAAAACAACAATGAACATTCCAAGTGAAGTCTGAGAGGCCCCAAAGATGCAGGGTTTGGAGTACAATGGGGAGGAGCTCTCTTTTCTGTTGGGGTTGGAGTCCCGGCTCCTGAGGCTGAAGCCAAGCCCCAGTTCTTAAGCAAAGCCATGCAATGGGTAGAAATGCATGCTACGCTTTCCTTGGCAGCACAGACCCTGGAGTGGGGAGCACTGCGAGGCAAACTGAGCGAAGAGCACCACGGGCTGCATGGTGGGGTGTGGTGAGGGGAGGTGCTGATGGGATGTGTAGGATTGCAGACACTGCCAATTTTCCATATTCACCTGCCTTTTTCCATGCAATCCCCTCTCCTTCCCTCCCCTTCTTCACCAGCTCTCTCACTTCATCTGTGTGCTATGGTTTGTACCCTGCGGTCAAACCCCTGAACTATTTTTGAGGTCTGAGAAAGGGAGTGCAGCAAAGCCAATTTGTTGGCACCAGGCTTTGGTTCCTGTTGCAGGAACCCAGCCCGCCCCTACACAGTTTAATGGGCCTGAGACTAAACCAGTATTTAGTCAGGAATGGCTGGGACTCAGACTGGTGCTGTGGACAGTCACTATATGAATGGCCAAAAAGCTGAGTTGACCTTAACCTTGTGGCAGGAGGATGGATTTTGTGAATTTCTAGGTCCCCTCTGGCCCTATAGCTGAGTCTTGCAGGGGTACCTCTTGCTTGAGACGCAGGCATGTTTCAGTGGTAGGGAAGCTGACCGAGGCAGTGAGTGTTTCCAGGGCAGTCAGCAATCTGCCTGGGTAGAAAGCATTTTTGAAAGTTGTCATTTATCATGATTAACAATGAAATTGGTTTGCAAAATAAAAAATGTTGTGGCCACAGAGAAACTTAGCTCAAAAGCTTTTAATTCCTCAAGGTACCTCTGAGAGCAGCTTTGCCCAGAAACTGCCCACTTGACATTTCTGGACAGAGTGGGTTCTTTTCTGAGCAAACACACAAGAAGGAGCTGGGCATGAACAATGTGAATACTTGGAGCCCATCAGCTCTTGTTCCTATGATAACAGGGATTTAAGTCAGCTGAATGCCTCCACCCAGCCCACCTCACACAGCTGCCAAACGGGACTGCGTGCACTGAGAGAGTGCAGGCTTAAAGGAAGCTTATTTCTCTTTGCTCCCTTGGGTATGAGAATAGGAAAAGGACAGAAATTGAGGTATCTTACTGTCACTAACATTGCAGTGCCTGGAAGTGCACCCTGGCATGCAGCTCCTTCGTGTGAGGCACTGCACACCCACCTAAGGAGTTCCTCTGAAAAGCCTCCCGCAGAACATCCCCCCACACCCCCTCCCAGCTATGACTAACCATTCAAACACGTGGCACAGTCTGAGCCATTCATCCAGGCCAGCCCTTGTGTGAGAGCTGGGCATCTCCACCAGGCACGTGCCATCCCAGGGTAGACATCTGAGAGAGATGGAGTCAAGCCACACCCAGGGACACATTAATGGAGGAGGGACTTGGGGTCTGGTGGAGAAACACCCAATTTCGGAGTGGGTGCCTCAGAGCTGCAGGGTTGCTAGTGCTCCCCAGTACCCTGCTGAGGACAGAGAGCCCTGGCCTTGTAAAACCGGCCCTGCTGGCCGGGTCAGTGGTCTTTGAATTTTGCAGTGCGCGAGCAATGCAAGTGCATGCAGGAATTACTGTTTGGTGGCCTGGGGTGGAGCAGAGGTTGTGTTTTGAAACAGTTGTGGGAGATCTGCTGATAATAGCTAGTGGTTTTTTGGTTAAAGACCCACCCCGGGAGCCCTGTTTATAATGAAACGGGGGAAGAATTGCTGCAAGCACCAATCCTTCTCTCTGTTCATCACCCTCCCAGCTTCAAGGCTGGCACATGGCACTCAGCCTGCACTTGCTTGTGTTACCTCAGAGCAAAAGCGGCAGGGGTGGTAGGGTACAGCCTGCTTCCTTAGCCCTGCCTGCTCCCATGGGGCTTCACAGGCGCTATCAACCTCATGCAGCATCCACGACACCCCTTCCATGGCACATTGCCACTTGCTCACATCCCACCCNTTGGCTGCTGGATGGGTGCTCTCTTCAACTGAGTGATACATCTGATGGTGAAGAGGGGTTTGCCCTCAGATACTCAAGTGCCCCACAAGGCAAGAAATAGCACTACTAGATGCTTTTGCTCTCAATGGGTTCCTGTGCCTGTACCCTTCAACAGGGAGGTGACAGCACTGTCACCCAACACAACACAGAGCAGGGTGCAGGGTGTGGCACTCCTAATTTTTTTTTTCTTCCTCCTGTTCTGCAAAAAAAGTAATGAAAAACGACTAAAAGATGAGATTTATTTGCACTTCCTTCAAGTCAGGGAGAAGTAAGAAACTCAGAGGTGCTCTTTTACACCTCCAAAAGGGAGGGCAAGGAAAGGGATTTTCTGTATCCCCATCTGAAGATGGATGCTTAATACTTCATGGGTCTTTTCTGCTGAGGCAAAGCAGCATGCACAGAAAAGGAGGCTTTTCTCCATGGCCTTGCTCTTTTGACAGCCCCTGCCAGGACTGATAACTAACTGGTAGCTACAGTGCTGTAATACTGGCCCTGAATAAACATGCTGAATATGTGACTATACAGATCCTCTGCCAGAGCCCATCCACACCCAGTCAGCCCACCGGATGACACAGGGTCCAGCAGCAGTTCCCCATATCAACTGCCCAGAAGGAAATCTAGAGTGCCTCCTTTCTTAAACTGCTTTCTGCTGTTACACTTCAGGGAGGGCAGCAAAGCAGCACATCTGGGCTCTGTAATCTGGAGCCTGATTTCTTCAAACTCTGCTGGGAGAGTTTTGGAAAGTACCTCCTCAGTTAGAATAGCTGGACAATGAATAAAGGAAACCCTGGCCAAATTTGCAGCTCCATGCACTCTCCTCCTTCCTGAGAGGGGGCAGAGAGTACAGGGCAGAGAGTACAGGGAAGCTGCTCTCTTGAGTAAGACCAAATGCAGCCCATGCCTTGTCATGGTAGGGAGGGACAGGCTGGCACAACTCAGCTCCAGAACCCATGTTCCACAAGGGAGTGACCGGTTCACCAAACTCATAATTAAGATCTATCCCCTTTCCCATATGAAAACCAGTCTGTACCTCAGGCGTGGGGAGACACCCATGGGGAGAGCCCAAGGACAGGTCCTAGGCTAGGTCATCCCCAGCCATGCAGAGAAATGCAATGAACTATGAGCATTGGAGTGCTGACGGCAGGTGAGCAGTGACTCATGCTGAAAGATTAGCTCTTGTGATGTGGGGCCACCTGGCAATACATTTGGATTAGAGGAAATCCAGGGCGAGGGCCTTTGTTGTCCTTTTGCCCTCACAGGACAGAGTCTGCTGAAGGAGGGGAGTTGTGGAAGCAGCTGTCACGACTGGGTCCAGCGTCCACATTCTTCTCATTCCTGAGAGAAGTCTCCCCTGTGGGTTCCAGTAAGCCTCTGGAGAGGACCATGAGAGCCATCGGAGCAAGAGGGGAGAGGTGCAAAATGCTCAGAGCTGGAGCAGGCTGGTCAGGGGGTTGCTGAAGACCAGCTCAAGGAACGTGAATCATTGCCGAAGGAAAGCTGACCTCTGGCACAGCCTCTGGTGATTCCATGTCAGGCAGCTGAGCCAACCTGGCTGCAGCCAGTCCAGTGTGGTGTGCCTGAACAAGAGGAGTTCCTGATGCCTCATGGAAAGCCATTTCCACATGTAACATGAGCTAGAGTGACCCTTGTACTGTTCTGCCAGCCTGTACTAATCCCAGGAGTTAGGAAACCCTCTCACAGCCAGATGTGGCATTTTACCCTGCAACCACCTTTACCCCACCCTGCACATAGCACCAAGCAACACCAGGCCGCACAGAATCCTCTCACTTCTGCTTTATACTCATGCTCTTGCTCCCTGCAGTCCATTACTCGTGCACTATGGGTTGAAAGAAGGAGCTGTCACACAATTTTGCAATTTAATCCTGCACAATCTTTTCCAGGCTGGCTTGCAGGAACACGGACACCCTGGAGGCAGACTGAACCAAAAGCTCAGGCTGTTTAGATGCCTAAGTCACACTGACCTCAGTTTCTCATAGGCTGTACTGGCATGTTCAGAGGTTTAGCAGTCTTGAGAGAGAGGGATGCTATCTGATAAGGAGCTACTTCTTTTTCAGAGTTACCCTCCCTTGAAAAAAAAAAAAAAGGAGGATCTTTACAAAACTGTCTATGTAAATCAGAGAACTTAAGTTTTAATTTAAAAATGCAGGCAAAAGCATAGCTGATGTGGGCTCCATGGACCTTCCACCTCTATCTAAAGGCTGTTGCAAGGAGGAGAAGCAGGGACTCCCACCAGAAATGACCTGTGCACTTTTGCTCACACTACACTGTAACTTGAACTTGCCTATCAGAGCTGTCAGATGGTTTCTCCCACGTGGGCACTGTCAAAGTTGTACAGATATGTGCACCCATGAGGAAGCCATGCATGAGCACGCACACAGACAGACACACACGGCTCAGCTCTGCTCACAGGGAAACCACAGATGCACGCTCTCATTCATAGAGGGAGTCACGCAGAGCTGCAGATGCACACCACTACACACAGCATATCATTTCTCAGACCGTCAGTCCTCCCACAAACATTTCTCACATATCTCAGCATCTTGTCTGAACCAGCAACTCCTATGTCTAATTAACCCACCCAGGGACCATCCAAGGCGCTGAGGGGTGAGGGTGCTCCCCATTGTACCACCAAAGGTGCGGAGGGACACTTCTGCATTAGCTCTTAGGTCCCCTTCCCTATGCCACCCTCTTAACTTGCTGCCCATCAGTCCCAGCCCTTCCTTGGCATGCCTAGTGTGAGGAGTGACAGTGTTTTCCTCCAGCAGCAGCTGCTGGCTGCCTGCCAGGCCCCAGGCAGCTGTCCCTTCCCCTTCCTACTACCAAGCGAGCTTTGGAGTTTCTCTTGATGTTGTCACATGGCTGAGTGCTCCAGGGTGGTTTCTTCTGGAGAAAATGCCAATTTCTCAGTGTCTGCCCTAGGAGCTCTGATATTTCCCCACTCTCAGATGAATCACAGGCATGAGAGCTGGAAAACCCTTACATGTCATCTTTTGTGACTCCCTCTTGCATCTCTCAGTAAATGGAGGTTCGTTACCAAGGGAGGATTCGTGAGGGCTTTGTCCGGTCCCACAAGAGAGGATTCACATGCTGGGGCTTTACCACTCCCCTGGGAAAGCAATTCCTCCTGATCACTTGGGGAGACCATACCACCAAGAAACACTTCCCAAGAACCACACAAAATCTTCCATTTACTTAAGTTTATTTTCAGTTGTAGCCTCTCAGGCTGCTCTATGCTTTCCTTTTGTTAGACATCCATCTGCTACTTTTATAGCCTTGCTGTACCCCATGTGGTCATCACGGCCACCACCCATGCATGCACAAAACCTTCTTACTGCCATAAACCAAGGGCTCCAAAGGTCTCAGTGTGCCCACGCACACCACCTGACCAACCCTTTTCTCACACATGTGAAAATTTTTCTCCAGAGGCACCAGCCTACTCATCCACATGTCTATAAAAAGCATCTGACTTGTAAATTGAGTCAGGCTTGTCTGTCAAAACCACGTTGTCAACAGCAATGCTGGTGTACAGTAGTTTATGAAAGTCTGGAGTCAGCAAGCACTCTGGACTCAGCTGGATCTGAAGCAAGAAACAGAGCAAAGGGTGAAAGCAAGAAGATCCTTCCCTGTGGATGTTTAAAGTTGTCATGAGCTTTCTGTTAACAATGTGATGGGTTCAGAGTCACCATGCCAGCAGAATATTACAGAGATCTTCACATCTTTGTATCCTGCCAAATGATCCTGGGCACAATGAGGACTCATGCTCATATCTCACACAATGACAAGGTGTGCAGTTGTAGCAGGGCTAAGGTGCAATCAGGGCCTTAGCTGAGTCAAAAGGCAGATCTACAAATTCTGCAGAAGGATTTACCCCACCCCGAGTTTTCCCTTACTGGTAGTATCACGCCAGCATTGTTATTTGTAGGTTTGTTTTGCAGTGAGGAATGCACCAGTGACAGAGGTGGAGTTTGTGACAATATCTATAAGTTTTATATCAATATCAGGTAGTTTTTATTTTCTGTCCTGTCCATTCCAATTTTCCCCTTCCTTTCCAAGTGGCCTTGGCCCTGATTTGAACCACCAGTATTGCTGCCATCTCAATCAGTGGCCAAGTTCATGTGCTTCCGCCAAATATTGGACCTCCTACTCCCACCATCAGAGGCAGTGTACTGGGTGAGACAGACCACTGGTCTGACTTACTACTGTATTCCTTATATTATGTGGTGGAAGCCAGGGAAGAGAGAATTTCATTCATCTCAGTTGCTTTCATTCTATGGAGATTTTTGTTGACATTCTAGGCAAAAGCATTTGCTTTTTCCCTGAAATGCCATCTTTCCCTTGTTGGGAAATTGAATTTATTAAATGCAATGTATCAGCTAAAAAAAAAGTCTTAGAGGAATCAGAGGTCACTACAGTGCTCACCAGTGGTGTGATTAAGATGTCCTCTGCTCCCCACACACTATAGGCTGCTATAGGCAATTGGCTGAGTTCTCTTCAGCCAGCATCTCTCACAGTACACCTCACCAACTCACCCTGGGAGAGGCAAGCCTGAGCAGGAAGCTCAGTTCAGAGAGGTGAATGGGAATGTAAGTCAGATGAGCTACATCCCTTAGGAACACTTCAGATTTGAAATATTTCAGATTTAGTTGAGAGTGCTCTGATTTTTCACCCCAAACAACTCGATCATTCCTGCAGAAACATCCTGTACTTTCGCTCTACTCCTTTCACTGCAGTGCACTTTATGCCAGAAGAAAAGGACCACTACCTAATCTGGCTTAACCTCTTGAGTAACCTATTCCCTGTATTTGAGGAATTATACCATTGGCCTTTGTCATATCTTCAAGTGGCACTTTGCATTCCATCCTGATGCTTTTTTAAGGAGCAAACCAAAGGCAAGGGCTCACTTCTTCAGATTGCCCTCCAGATAGAAGGATCCAAAACACTTAAGTAGATAGAGGGGTGATATGGGTGGCTACAGTTTGCCTACATGAGAAGACTTTGTCTTAGTTTTTAATGGATAGTGTTTGCCTACTTGAACTTGAATTAGGATGTAGCAGAGGTATTTGTTGTTCCCCAGTATGTGTACTTCTGCATGGTCAGAGAAATAGCCTCTGCACAGATAAGAGTCTGTCATGCATATCTGTAGGCTTTTCTGTGCTGAAGGCTGCTATGGTGATTATTATTCATGGTTACTGTTGGTGTGGCCTGTTATTCCTTCTCATACATCATCCCAGAAAAAGGAAACTCAAGTCTGTTGCCATCAGTGCATGATCTTCTCTTGACTCATGCAGGCTGTCAGAAGGTGCACCACCTTCACTCCTTCTTCACTACCAGCCTGTCTTACCTCGGTAGTCATTCTACTCTCAAATCTCAGCTCTGTTTTTCTTGGCTTAGCTGGGGTATCTCCTCTGGAAGATGTACCAGGAGGCTCAGTGCAGGACTCACAACCTGGGTGATTGACCAGTTCTTGATAAGCAGTCATCCTAAAACTGACAGAGTGTCCTGAACACTTGCAGAGTTAAATAATTGTGGTTTTGAGAGCTTTGGGGTGAGTCAGTGGAAAAAACTGGCAGCTCTAGGAAGGCTAAGACTGACTCATAGCCCAAGAAGAGCCCAAGGAGCTCCAAATCTAGCTGCCGTTTAGGTAGAGGAATGGAAGAAGGAAAGGCATTTGCATGCAGTTGTGTGCTATTGCTCCAGCAATGTGACCCCGCCCTGTAGCGGAGAAACATGTCTCACACTTAAGTCACCACTTAAGTCCTGTCAGTCACCAGCGTTCTGCCAGCTTCTCTGCCTAATGGGAGGAAAAGTCCTTGCCATACCATCAGAGACAAAGATGACTCTATTTCAATGCCATTCGCTCACTTTCTGCTCCTTTGGGCTTGTTCTCTAGTGTTTTATTTGAAAGGCAGAGAGAGATGAAGGAAGTGGAAAGGGAATGAATAGAGAGGGAGGCTTGTGCTTTAACTCACAAAGAATCAAAACTAAGCTATGAGCAGGTATCCCCAGGGGAGTTTGCATTTGATAATGTGTGTATTCAGGGAGAGGTTCTGACGTTCTCAGGAAGTAGGTGCACTGAAAGCACCTGAACTAACAGTGCGCTCAAGCAGTGTGAGATGGGGCATACAAAACAGGGAATAAAGGATTTGGGTTTTTTCTTAGCGCATTGGCCAAAGTTCTGGGTGTGGGTTTTTTGTTTTGTTTTGTTTTGTTTTTTACATTGAAAAGTAACATTTGTTACTCATTTTCATTTCTGAATGCAAACAGAAGATGTGTTTGAAAGGACTGTTCTAGTCCTTTAGGGTGTCATGAAAGTAGGTTTTTAGTCTTTCAAGTACAAGGCTGTTTTTGAAGGTCCTCAAAAATAATCAGCAAAAACCCCTGCTAAATTAGTTTTTAAAGAGACCATGGAAAAATACATCCATTTAAGAAGGAAGTTTAGCTACTGTTCAGAAAAGGCAAATTTCAGAGTAGGCAAATTTGCCACAGTTTGGTGTATGCATACCAATACACTACGGTGGCAAGAGCACTTGTTACAGTTTGTGTAAGAACCAAGATAATCAGAAAAAAGGATGACAAATAGTCAAAGCAATGGAAAGATTTGACTTGGAGGCTCTACTCAAGGCACCTGCTGCAGATATATAACTTAGTCATAGCAACAGCAGCAGTTTCTCAGTTTCCATATCAATGGCTGTGCAGCATTTTGAAACCCTCCTTTCTTTTGCAGTGAATGGAAAGACGGGGTCTAACGCTCAGGTCGGGTGTGTTCACTGCATATAGTATTGAGAACCTGGATTTTAGCAACGCTGAACTCATAAATGACTGTCACTATAGTCAGAGAGGAACTCCTAAGAAAGCTGTACTTTCTCCAAGGTCATCACTAAGACGGGTACTGTGACAAGAGAGGGCCCAGTGATCAGGCCATCCATACATCCATGCTCGCAAGAGCATGAGGAGTTTTCTAGGACACACCAAAGCAGAAAAGCAAGCCCAGCCCATGTTCAGCAAGCCAGGGCTAAACAACTCCAGAGAGTTCTCCCAGATGAACGAAACCTCACAGTGGACAAGTTTTTGCTGAGGACATAGGACCAGTCACAAAACCTAATCTGTCCTTCTAAGCAGTGGCCTCATTTGGGTGGGAGGAGTGACTTAACAGAGATGGTTCCTTGAAATTCTGAACTCAAGGAATTTCTCCTGGTCATCAGCTAATGCTCAACTGGACAAAGAGCCAGTGACGGAGAAGCCTGCCTGCCCGCTGTGGTTTGGAAAACCGTATCCAAAGCAGTGCAACGAATAGCTGCAGCACTTTACAGGAATACACTTCCACACATGGTCACAATGAAATACAGGAGTAGAGAAGGTGGAGTCATTGAGTAAAAAAAACCCCACATTCATGGGACTTTACAAAGCCTTTTGTTACAATTTGTGTGAAAGACATAATGAAGTATAATTGTGTTGTTCCATGACAATGTTACCACACCCTGTACAAATGGCGACAGCATCAAACCTTATCTGAGTCACCTGGACCAAAATAACTTGACAGCCAACATTAATCATATGCTTGATACTGCTCTTCAGTACTCTAGCAATACCAAGAGAAAGAGCAACACAGCTCTGTGAAACTTCCTAGGAAGCAGTCTTTCACTGTTCACAGAGCGGACCAAGTAAACTCTTCTGCCTGATTTCTGAGACTATACTGCACGACTACCAAGAAATGCCTGGAAGGAGGGCAAATATGCTCATTTTGTGTGAACTGTCTGCAATGGGTAGGGGTAGCCCCCAGTCCATTCTTCACATCTCCTAAATACCTGATGCACCCAAGAACACACAGTCCTCCACTTCAAACCACTTCTCCATCTCTCAGAGCAGCTGGAGGAAGCTATGCCACTAGAGTGAAAGAGAGAACAGGGAGAGAAAATCTTTCCTGACCTCTGTGAATCCTGTGGGCAAAAACTCCTCTTCCTGGAGTGTAGGCCTGGAGTACGTCATTTTTACTGTACATAACCACACACCAATTTAAGCAACCTGTGTATATACTCAGGCTATTTTTAAAATGCCCCCAAGCTTACTACCTCTGCTCTGTACCTCCTCCCAAACTGGTTCCTTTACCTCCAGGCTTTCTTTTAACCTCTTGAGCAACTCCCTTGCAGATTTTTACAAAGGTTTTAGTGACAGGTTTTTTTTGTGAATGCATGCTTTCAGAATGGATTTAAGATCAACCCGTTTTCTTGCATGCTTTCAGAATGGATTTAAGATCAACCTGTTTTCTTGCATGTAAATACAGATGCTATTCTTTGATTCAGCCCTTCCCTTCACCTCCTCCCTCTGTTCTTGTTCTCCTTCAGAGCTCTCTGTGTTGGTGACACCACTTGGAAGGGACCCAAGATGTTGGTGCTACTGGCTGGTATCTTTGTGGTTCACATCGCCACTGTCATCATGCTCTTCGTCTCCACCATTTCCAATGTAAGTAGAGACCACCTCAGATGAGCCACAGCTGTCACCTTCTGAAGCTGTAGCTTACCCTTTATATGGCTGAAAGGGGGACAGGCAGGCGTGTGCACAGGTCTATAGGTGAGGGAGATGGGTGTTGGTCTCTTCTCCCAAGTAATGAGCAATAGAACAAGAAGAAATAGACCAATTTGTGCCAGGGGAGGTTTAGATTGGATATTAGAAAAATTTCTTCACCAAAAGGGTTATCAGGCACTGGAACAGGCTGCTTGGGAAAGTGGCTGACTCACCATCCCTGTGGGTATTTAAAAGTCATGTAGATGTGGTGGTGCTTAGGGACATGATTTAGTGGTGGACTTGGCAGTGCTGGGTTTAATGGTTGGACTTGATGATCTTAAAGGTCTTTTCCAATCAAATCAATTCTATGATTCTATGACAACCGCTCATGGCTATGAGTAAATATGAAGCCGTGATGGGCATGCTCAGGGAGCAAACAGGCAGCCGGGGTGGTACAGGAGGCATCCTCTGTCTGCAGCCCCCCTGCTCCCAAATCCCAGAACCAGCACCTCGACGCTCTCCCTCCAAGAGAGTGCAATGAGGAGCGGAGGAGATCCGCACACGGCAGCTCTGAAGCGGTATTTATCATCCCACCCGGCCCCCAGGCTGTCGCACAGCTGGGTGCTCCCGCACGCCAGTCTCTGGGGTGCGGCCACAAGCCCGGCTCCCAGTGCAGCCCCCGGTGGCCACCGCGGGTGCAGGGGGGCACACCCGGACCCCAGCGCCGCGGAAACCGGGGCGAGGGCGACCCCTGGCGGCTCGGCGGGGGCGGAGTGCCCGGGGTCTCCCCGCGCCCCCCGCAGCAGACTTCAGGGACCCTCCGCAGCCGCCTGGGCGGCTTGCTCGCCTCACCGTGCCCTCCTGCCTCTTCGGCTGGCACGGGGAGAGAGGATGATCGGAGCCACTTCGGTTTCTTTAACTTGATCCGGTAGTCTATTCAACAGGCAAACCTGGAGCATTCCCTTTTTGGGAGACCTGCATCAACATCAGCTTCAGAATTAGTTTGTATCATAACCATGATTCGCTCTTCAGAACTAGCTCAGTAACTCAGGACCAACTTCCCTATGTAGCCACAATTAAGACGGAAGATGGCTGATTTACTGATCAGTAGCACAAGTGTTTGGTGTGTTTCAAGGTAAATAATGCAAAGTTTAGCTGCCTTCGTATCACATAGCTGTGGCACTTAGGGACTTGGTTTAGTGGGATTCGGAAGTGTTAGCTTTACAGTTGGACTCAATGATCTTAAAGGTCTTCTCCAACCTAAATGATTTTGTGATTTCCACCTCATCATGGGAACAGACTTCGCCGGTGTTTTGCCTGCAGCAAATGCAGAGCTTGGGAAGCCTGCGTCATCTCTCAACCACTCTGGCTGTTGCCCACGCATGCTGACTTTTTCAGCTGTTTGTCTAGTGGCACTCAGGCTACTGTTGCTCCCCGTACAGTTTAGTCTGACAACTGGCCAGAAGAGCAAGGCAGCCCCCTTGCTCTTCTGGCCAGTTGACAGGACTTTTTCGTCCCATTTCAGGTTTGGATGGTGGGTTATTCCAGCTTTGGAACGGCCTCATCAGGACTCTGGCTACTGTGCAACAATACCTGTATGCAGCTGCCAGTCAGCAGTGATGATGAGGGTAAGTTACCTCTGCATTTTCATGGTGGTGATGAATTGCAGGACATTTGTGTGCAATACCAAATCTGAATCCTGATCTTCCCAAATCTATTCCCTGTCTGTTCACAGCTTCCCTCAAAGCCACGCAAGCCTTTATGATCCTCTCCATCATTTTCTCTGTCATCGCGCTTGTCATGTTCATTGTCCAACTGTTCACTTTGGAGAAAGGCAAACGTTTCTACATCACTGGAGCCATCATGCTGGTTTGCTGTAAGTATGCACACCTTGCCATGGCCCTGCAGTCCCCTGAGCCCCACTGCCTCTGCAAGCACAAGTAGCTGCACATGCCTGCCTCATATGGCCATCAGGGGAGGTTGTCAGCCAGCTAGAAGTTTCAAGTGGCCCATTTTTTTATAAAACAGAGCACTGAGGAATTGGAAAGTTGATTTGTCTTTTTTTTTTTTTTACTGTATATAGTTAAAATATTTCCAGATTTTCATTAGAAAACCCCAGCGTTTTACAAAATACCTTTGAAAGACAATAAAAACGATTCAAGTATTTTGGGCGCCAGGAGAATAAACAGTCGGAGAGCTACTACTCATGGGATTCAACATGTAGCACCAAACTGTCTGTGGATCTTATTACTGATTTCCTCCGAACAAAAGTTTATTCCCCATGGCACCCAGTAATCAAGACCTGAGTGTCTTATGTCATCATGTCTGCAAGAGAAATCCTCCATAAATAAGCCTAACGGGCAGCAGCCCCTCTCTCGTATGGTACAAGACGTGCATTACGATCTCAGGGGACAATGGCACTTCAGAAGTCCTGCAGCAATGCTGATTTCTGTGTGTTTTCCAACTCTCTTCCTTTCCCCCTTTCTTCCCACAGGGATGTGCATTCTGATTGGAGTCTCCATTTACACAGCTCGGTTCACAGGCAATATACCCAGGTCCACAAATACTCACCACGGCTACTGCTTCATATTGGCTTGGATCTGCTTCTGCTTTAGTTTCATCATTGGCATCCTCTACCTTGTTCTTAGGAAAAAATAAGGTTGATGGGAGTCCAGGGGAGAGGGTTGGCTACTGGGAATGGGGAAGAATTGCTCTGCTGAGAGAACTGTTGAGCCAATAGAAAAAGATGGAAATGGCCACCATCATCACCATTGCCACCACCACAGAAAAATCACTAACAAAGCTAGAATCCTAAGAAACTCCTTCACCAAAGAGAAGGAGAAACAGCTCTAACTGATCTAGCACTCCTGGGACTGCTGCACCAGAAATCTGCAGGTGACCCAGACAGCTGTTCTCCTTTTCTGCAAAGTTATGTCATACCTTCACAAAGCTTCAAGCTCAGCAGTGATGATTGAAGAGCACCACAAATACACGGGCTACATCTTTTTCCCTTCCTAGAGCTCTTCTCACTTATCTTTCGGTGTGCCTTGTGGGTTGGGCAGTGAGGCTTATGACTCCTTTTTTTGTCCATTGAAACAAATGGGATGGGCCTTTTGTTACATTTATATATATATATATATATGCACATATGTGAAAGTTAAAGACATTAAACTGAGAAGCAGCCCAGTAGAAATCAGATTAAATTAATATTTTAAATATCTACAGAAATAAGGCAGCATTTCTTTTACTGCTCTGTTTACTATTTGACATTCCCATGGTTGAATCAGATTCAGGTAGGAAGGGCAAATATACAGGTGTGGATGATGGAAGGAGAGAGAGAGAAAGTGTGAGGGTGAAGATACACACAGGTTCCTAATTACAGAGCATGCAGTTGCAGGGAGGGAATCATTTGGGTGTGTCTACACTAAAATTTTCTGTTAAGCTCCAGAACATGGTAACAGCACCTCAACATCACAGATACTTACTGAGACAAGTTCTTATCTGTAGGCTGGATTTTTTTCCCGCACTGTCACTCAGGACATGGTATTGAGAGCCCCACCTTGTGACACAGCTCATCCCAAAGGCAGATGATAGTGGTTAGCAGAGGAAATACATTCCCTAAGGAGAGATTTGGAGAAATGAGGCAGGGCTTGTAAGTTCTGCTCCTTGCTGCACAACCTTAGGCCAGTCACTTAACCTGGTGCTTTTTCATCTGCCAAATTCTTCCATAAAACTATACCTACCTCCCAGGGTTGCTGAGAGATTTCAAGTCCACTCTGTAATACAAGATCCCCATGTGAAAGGCTAGCACAAGGAAAGTAAGACATTGGTACTGCTGCAACCCACAAATTTCTGTCAGTTTGAAGAATCTCAGTCACAAGTGGCATGTATAACGGACAAGAGGTCAAAACTTCATCCACAACTAAAAGGCAGAGAGTACAAAAAACAATGCAGGTGCAGGTTGTGCATGGATGCTATTTACCTTTCTCTCTCCTTCTCTCTTTCTCTCTCTCTCTGTTACATTTTCTTCTTATGTAGGCTTTATCAGTTTGGTGGATATATTCTAGTACTGTATGTTGCTGTTTCATTAACAAAGGTTATTTCTTACATAGTCATTGTAAATATTTTGAAATGCATATTTTTAACTTTGAGGGTATAAAAATAAAATCTGATTCCCTTTATTATAAAGAGTTTTGCTTTGGTGGTTTTTTTGTTAGCATTTCAG
Organism: Aegotheles bennettii; assembly: GCA_013398125.1. NCBI lineage: Eukaryota > Metazoa > Chordata > Aves > Caprimulgiformes > Aegothelidae > Aegotheles > Aegotheles bennettii. Next base: position 162,025 of record VZRW01005077.1, read on the forward strand.
ATGCTAGTTAAGAGAAGCATTTACTGTTCCCACTGAAACAGTGTTCGCTCCTTTAAGCTGATGCAGACCTACCATGCTGTCTTGCTTGTCAGTATATGAGATTACCCATTTTGGAGGGAAGGAAGAAGCAGAACATCTCTTAGAGCTCATGTTTCAGGCCCTCTGCAAGCTGGAGCAGATAGTGTGAGCAGTGGTAACACTCAGTCCTGAAGTCAGGCTTTGCTTCACCCAGGAGAGCTAGAAATGTACTTTCACACTCTAGGCAGACTCTCATCTATGTGGAAGCTGGTGCCTAAGATGCTGAAAGTTTTATTATGTTTCAGACCAACCCATGGCACAAGTGAGTCCCAAAGCAAAATCACTGAGGTGTTTGCCTGGGCCACTTCATTTGGTATAGCTGTTGCTTCCTTAGATTTGTCTGGCCAAACACATCAGCAGCTCTAGAGCTTGAGAAAAGAGTCCAAAGCCCAGGACACAGGCAGACCTCAGCAAACTTGGGACACAATCCTGTGAGCTATGAGGTGAGGTAAAGCCTTGTGGATATCATCTGGGTAGAAAATTTTTCTTTATAAATTAATCCACCTCAGGGAAAATTAAGAAACATGCTAATTGGGGGCAGAACTGTGATACAAATCTTTATGAGCTGAAGTTCTGTGAGAGAAGGACCTCATACACAGCAGGGTGTGGGAAGGCTCCTGGTGTGTGCTGCATGGACACTTGTCTTGGTCTCAGGAGGTCGCAGGAGTCATCTTGTCCTCATCCTCCTGGCACCCCTAAAAGTAAAGGGTAACCAAAGACCAGTCAGGCACTGGGGGTGAAGCTTCTCTGGCTACAAGCTAATACTGGCAATTGAGAGGTGAGCTAACAGTTGAGGTGAGAATACTGGGGAATGCTAGCCAGGGAGCTTTGCAGGAACAGTCCTGCTGCCTGACTGGTATCTGTGCCCTTTTTCCAGCACAGCACAGATCACACGTAACAATATGATACCTTACAGGCTAATAAAACAATCCCAACTTTGTTGAGATGCCCAGGACAGGTCACACGCAATGTTCTCGATTTTTGAACAACAGCTCTCCAACAACCTTTGCCTCACCACAAACTGTTGTCATTGGCATCTCAGCAAGGATATGAAGGCTACTGGACACTCTGAGTAGCTTGGTTTGCCTAAAAAATCACTTGGGCTTTCAAAGGATCAGTGCCCTAATCTACAGTTGGGAAAAATCACTGGGTCCTCTGGCATATGACAATCCTGGTTAATGAAGTCCCTGAAGTATATCCCATCCCAAATGAGACAGGCTTTGCTCCATACCTGGCAGCTCCCACCACCATCTTCTTTGTCTCATTACATTAGGGGCTGACGGGCAGGGGATTACACTGGGCACTGGCAGAACAGAACACACCAACAGAAAAGCAGATGCCAATAAAGAGGAATCAATTACAAAACAGAAGGAAGCAGAAAAGGATAGGAGCAAATGGCACTATTGGTCGTGTTGTGTGACAGGTGTTTGCTCAGAGATCATCTTCCACGCAGAATGAAGGGACACTGACCCAGCACCACACTGACTGTGAGACACAAAGTTGTGGAACTCCTGTAAGATCCATTATGGGGATTTCAGGGATCAGGTTTTAAAAGGGCTAAGACCAAACCTGAGCCCAGCTACTTCAGGGACAAATGACAGCAGAGTCTTTGTACTGGTTGAGAAGCCTTTGGAAGAGGAGAAGCAGAGAAACAAAACAATTCCCATGTCTGAGACTCTACTGCAAAGGAAGGATTCCCCCTCCCTGGTTCTTTTTCTGCAGGTCACAGTGCAAGGAGGAAAGAATTTTCCATAGTCAAACAACAGACTAACTCAAGGCATTTGACTACAGTAAATCAGCCAGACCAGGTAAATGGTCCATGTGCTAGTGCTGACTAAAACCACACCAGGAGCTAGCTGAGGCCAGGCTGCCAGACCCAACTTTTCTGAGAGCTCTTAAGAAATGAAGATAAAGAGAAGTTCTTCAAAAAGGCAGTGTTCAGTATAAGGAGGCATGGCCAGCACAGACCATTTTATTAGCCATACTCGGAAGGAAGAGGTAAAAGCTATTTCCATACTCACTACAATGTAAGAAGAGCAAAGAGCTGCAGGAAGAGCTAAAAATGAGAGACAGCCAAGGAGGCAAGTGCAAGAGACACTTTTGATCTGATCAGAGAGTCAGGCTATGCAGGCTGGGAAGAAGTAGTCCAATAACTGCTTACATTAATGAGTTTGAAATTATCTGTACGTGTTCAGGGGAGTGTTGCAAAAGCCTCTGCAGTCAGCGCAGGGGAGAGTCCTGCTCTGTGAATGGCAGAAGCTAAAAATGGCGAAGCAAAGTAACTGACCCCTGGGCTGATCAAGGGGTGATGACAGCACTGCAAACACAAAGGCAGCAGCACCATTACAGAACGCAGCTGCCTGCCAGCACACCCAGAACAGGAGAATGGCTTGATTTGCTTGTAGCAAAGAGAGTGGAGAAAAAATAAACCACCACCACCACCAAAAAAAACGGGCAGGCAAGGAATGGGGAGATTATAGGAGACATAAAAGATGATGCTAGGAGTGGTGTAAAAGCTTATAGGTCACTTCCAGCACTGAAGTAAATCTCCACTGCTGGCATCCAGGGTGCAGTTAGTCCAAGAATCATTTAACAAAGGAAAGTAAACCAAAATCAGCATGGAATATTACTCCACTCAAAACATATCCAGCCCAGGGGCCAGCCCAGAAATGTATGCTGTGGTTGTATCAGTCGTCTTTAGAAGGCTACCTAATCTTGTGATTATTTACATTTGCAGCTCTGCCTGCTCAGATAATAAGAGCAGTCAGGATACCAGTTGATTGCTGGAGGAACTGGGGAAGAATTTTAATCCCCAGCCCTCTGTTCCCACATTGCGCAGTTGGTAAGGTACATCACTGAAGGCAGCTCAGCTCTCCCAACATTGTCAGAGCCATGGTATTGGATTAGATACACCAGTGATCTGATGCATGATGACAAATCTCATGTTGCACAATTCACACAAAGTATGTGGGTATCTGGTATAAATATACACCTTGTCATCTGTTACACTGCTTAGGAAACTTGATTGCCTTTCTGCTCAACCCAGCGTGGAAGGCTGTAGCTAGCAGCCTTCCTCCTTTCCACTCCCTCTTAAACTTCTCATGTGGACCAGGCTAGCCAGGGACCAGAGAGGTGAATCCATAGGTTGAGTGGCCTCCAGCCAACATATTCCCAGAGGCAAGCACAGGAAACATGCTCCTCAGCAGAGATTTACAATAACCCAAGATGCTTAATCTGGTCTCTTAGGTTAATGCCAGTGTCAGGATTTGGACAACAGAGCCAGATCTATCTGCGGTGAGATCTAGGGGAAGAGGCAATGCTGTGGAGCTCTGCACTGTGAGTATGGTCACTCTCATACAGATGACCTGGAGAGAATAACGCAGTCAGAGGTGCTAGAGGAAGGGATGTTGAGCATGGCTCTGCCTCTCTCCACCTTCCAGATAAATCTATGGGTGGACAGAAGCCTGGCTTTTGGGGTTCACAGATAGATGTGACTTTTTTTTTCCTGAGTTTTGTGGGGTATCGTAGACCAATTCTTTCTCTGGGAGCAGCTCCCAGAATAACCCATTTCATTCACATGCTCACTGTAGAGCTTTTGGGGCCTTGCTCTGATGAAGAGATGGAGCTGAGAGGGCTGAGCTATAATTCAGTTAGTAAAACCACTTCCTAGGTCTTTGGGAGGGTAGGGGGATGTGTGGCTCTGAGAGACTGCATCAGTATCAACTGAATCCAGCAGCATTTTGTTATCAATGCCCAGAAGCCATACATAAAAGCCATGAGTAAACACAACAGGACAGCTTAGCCAAGCAAGGAAAAGGTGGTGCTGTAGGCATGGCCTGGGGGTGGAGGATGCAGAGATGAGAAGTGGGAAACAGGCAAAGAGGTTTCCACATGCTCCTCAAGTCACTGCAGCTATGGCAGGTCTCCCCCATGCTCCTGGGCAACACAGGGGTCCCTGGGAACTGCTGATAACCTGCAAGTCCTTCTGATGTCCATAAAAGCTGAGACTGCTCAGTATTTTGGGGGCATGGTTAGAAGCTCCACGGATTGGTTCCAAAGTGCTCACCGTTTTTGTTTACAGACTCAGGGAGGTAAAAGATAGCCTCAGCACACCTTGAATATATTTTTAGGGGGTTCTGTTTCTAAATGGCATTCTGAAGCAGGAGTCGCTCCATGTGCATCACAGAGAGGATGACCAACCATGCAGCACAGCAAGCAGCTTTGTGGCAAAGAAAGCAGAAGCCTTGTACTTTGTATTCTGGCTCTGGAAAGGGCTTCATGGCTCTGCAAGAGAGCCAGGGTGTGGGGATAGGGAGGCAGAGATGAGAGGCAGGAGTGAAATCCTCAGGACCATCTGAGAAGCAAGGACCATGGGCACTACTTAGCCAAGAGGGTGGACTGGCAGTGCATCAACAGGTGTCATACAAGAATGGAGTAGCAGAAAGAAATGGGGGATGAGATGTGTTGACAGGAGGAAGATAGAGATGAACAGGAAGAACAATACCACAGAAGACTATTATGACCCTGATGGCTTGGGGGAGGACAAGCAGTTCAGTGGGGAGGTGTATGGACACCTGAGACCCACTGTAGTCGTCTACCAAGCAGACAGACCCTGATCAGGCAGTAGGCTGGCTTCCCCAAGGCAGTGTCAGAGACATATGAGCACAATCTTGCCAAAGACTGGGGCAAACCATTGTAAACTGTCCAGCACCAAGGACCTGCATGTGCCCTTTCAACCCCATGATGGCTGAAGACCCGGGTGCCCTGAATTGTCACTAGAGGTCAGTGCAAGCCCAGCAAATGCCTCTGCTGAATGTATCTTACGATTTGAGGTATGGGCATCCCCAGCCAGGGACAGTGCTGCTTTATCACAGTATAATTCAGAAATAGGAGCATGCCCCAGCATCGCTTGATAGCCCTCAGGTAGGCTCCCCACTTCCCTGTGGCATGTCACATTGAAGATGGAAGAGGCATGTCAGGTGCACCTTGTCTCAGATAAGAGGCAACATTGTGGGAGTATTTATCACCAGTAAGAAATCTACAGGGCAAATGGAAATGGAAGAAGAAACCATATGGGGGAATGAGCAAAAACTTTCTAGCTGTCAGGCCTGAACAGATGACCATGGCTCAATTCCCTTAGGACACTGAAAGCTATTTTGGAGTCAAGGAGATAGGTAGGTTTGTCCCTCACTCTTGTAGTCAAGGCCACCCCCTCTGTTCTGTACCATCAGAGAAACTGAGGCAGAGCAATTGCATTGAGCTGGGGCAAGCAGGCTGGAAGCAGAGAATGGCGAGGATGCTGGGGTGGCCTGAAGATGAAAACAGCACAGTCCTTTAGGACCTTCACAGTTCCTACTTCAGAGGAGAACCCTTTCCAGCTAACTTCCCTTCACTCCCAGTGGATCTTAACAAAACAGGGGCTTTTCTCAGTTTCCCAAAGTGCAAGCCCTAGGTTCCTAAAGACTGATTGTAGCAGGCCAGTAGCTAAATCTGTATTAAGGTAACCAGCTTTCAGGGATGTGGTTTTAATACTGATGAGTTGCCAGTGAAATCTGTGGAAGCTGCAGAGGCTCAGCAAGGTCCATCAAATTAAGTATCTCATTTCAAATACCCAAGCTAGAAAAACTGAACACAGACACCTAGTAGAAATCTTGAAACCCCACAGCAGGGAGACAGAGATCAGAAAAGTCATTGCTTTTTTTGCCATGTGCCTATCAGAAGATTTGCAATGACCTTGCTGCAAGAAAGGCGAAGTTTGTATTTGCAGTGCAGTAAATCTAGTGGTCCCTGCTGTATAATTGCATGTCCATAGAGGCTTTACAGCTCTCTTGCTGGGGAAAAGGCAATCATGGGGTGGAATTGTGGTAGAGCCCAAACAACAGGAGATCAATGAAGCTGAGCAGAGATGGCAAGTTTTTCCACTCAAATTTGGAGGATTCTGCAAATTATAAAGCATTTGTTTGATCTAGTGTCTTGGTTTAGCGATCAGGGCGAGCCACAACCCAGAAAACAGAATTGCTCTCTCCCTCCACCATCCCAGGGAAAGATAAAAGGGGAATAAGGAAGAGAGACATAAAGGTTGGAAGTTAAAACTAGAACAGGTTTAATAGAACAGGGAGGGGATAGTAACACGTGGGATAAGGAACAAATATACAAATATATACATATCCCGATCTCAATCACAGAATCCCAGAATCCCAGAATCCTACGGGTTGGAAGGCACCTTGAAATGGTGGCTGATATAAGGGTCTGAAAGACCCTTGCGGCAGAGCTGACTCAGGAAAAGTGTCCAAGGTTTTTCCCAGCACTGGATGGATTTGGATCCTGCAGAGCAGGTGGCGAGCTGATAACAAAGAGCAGGATCCTCTCTCCAAGACCTCCAAGCACAGTGACACAGCAAGGAAGAAGGGAGCAGGAAGGGGTGGATTTCCTGTCCTCCTGGCTTTTATAGAGTATGACAGGAAATGCGAGGGAACGCTGACCCCTCTCTGTTCTTCCCCATGGATCCCTCCAGGTCCTAATCACTCTCTCTGTATGTCCTCAATACCATAAAATTAGCCTATGCCCCCTCAAACCATAACATCCAGTCATCAAAGCTGTAGCAGAAGTGAGAGACATCCAGAAAAAGGCTTTGGGGAGTTCTGGGAGTTTCTGTTGTGTTCTGGACAAGTGCCTCCTTCTGCCCCCTCAGCCTAACCTCTTGGACATTGGAGAGGAGACCTCCCTTTCTCTCCAGTTGTTTGCACCCTTGGCATACAGCTCCCTCAGCTGTCACCTCCCTGTAGGAGTGGGAAATCAGATGGGACATGTCAGGCTCTTTCTGTGATGCACTGCACTTGGGACAAGGGAAAAGTTGTGGACTTAGCGGAAAGTTCACCGGAGATCTGGTGGGCAGAGATCTCAGAGGGCAAGGAGGGGATACCCTGCTCCCCAGACAGGATAGTGGATCTGCTGGTTAGGCCATGCTTGCTGCATGCCAGCACAGGTAAAGCTGGAGATCTGCTCACCCCTCACCATCTCCCCAGCTGCTGTCCTGGGCAGCTGCTGGCTTCACTATGAGCGGCAGCAAGTGGTGAAAGGAGACAGGCCTCCAAAGAGGAATTGTCCATATGACTTTCACAATGTGAATAGCAAACAGTGGCATTCAAGTCAGGATTCACAAACCCTCAAGCAGGTATCAGTCCTGAAGAATCAAGCACAGTCACATCCAGATCCCATGTGCTTCAGAGCAGAACCAGTGCAGCACTGCACTGCACTGACCTGCAGTGCCGACGGAGATGTTACGGCACGCTGGCCCTTATGAACATTCACATTCAATAACTATGGCTTTGACACATACTAAACACCTACACTGAAATTCTCCTATGCTGGGTCTCTGTCCCATTTTATTTTTCCACTCTTAGGGAAAAAAACAGATTTTTGCACTATCTGCTTCTAAGGCAAAGCTTAATGAAAAGCAGATGCTTTCTACCATGACTTTTTCCTTTCATCCTTCCCTAGATGACTTCTACCCTCTCCCTACTGCGGAGATGGAAGCAAAATTTGACAGAGCAGCCAGCTGGGAGTCATGCAGGAGCCCTTTATTGCCCAGGGGAAAATCAATGCCACTTAGGCCAACTCATGTGCTAGAGATAAAAGCACTACTTGCTCAGAGAAGCCACAATCAGGAAAGTTACTCCATTCCTAACTTTCTGACCATTCTAGCTGTGTTGCACATGTCTCCAAATATCAGTCAAATTTTTGTGCCATAATAGAGAGAGATCTAGATGCAATTCAAGTGGAAAACACTGTATAGCCACCATGTGTCACGTGCGGTGGAGCTAAGAGAACAAATCCACGTCCCTGTGTTGTAACCTTACTCTTTCCCCCAGAATCACTGATATTAATGGGATCTAAGCAAAATGGACCTCTTCTTTCATCAGGGTGCTCTCTCTGCGAGAAGGTGCAATGGATGGGAAGCCACAGACCCAGAGCTCTTGCTTCTCATCTCTTTCCCTGTTTGGAATTGCTCTGTTTATAACAGCATCCATCATATGAATGGATTCATCTCAACTTTCATAGTTTCACATAACCTATTTCACAAAGGTTGAGACCATGGCTGCAAAGTCACCTCCAGCAGGTCTGGGTTGACAGATTTCTAGTATGAGAGAGACATAATACTATCTTTACCTTCTGAGTCTACCAAAGCCTTATGTCTGACTGTTCCTTATAAGTAAAACAAGGCTACTATCTGCATTCCCACCTCCAAGACAGCCAGATTAACAGACACAGTGTAGACACCACTTGTCATTATTTAACCAAAAGCACTCTTCTCCTGATCCACACCAGCCCTTCCAGGGGTGGGCTGGCTGACACATGCCATGTCATTCGCCTGCCACACTGCTTCCTTGAGGACTGCCTTCCTCTTGCTTCCCAGTGCTACCACCTTCCAGAGCTTCTACAGGTATTCGAAGGACAAATGCCTCAGCTTCAATTATCAAAGCCATCAGCAATTACCTGCATCACGATTGCCACTCTATCACATGTGCAATGTTAGTTCCCACCAGTGTTGAAAGCTTTCAGCAGCCCTTGCCTTTTCAAAGGGCACTGCAGAGAGCCATTTGTACTTTAAATAGATATTAAAATTAAGCCACCTGCACACTTTCCAATTCCTGAACTGTAGAGCAAAGTGATGGATAATGGAAGTGTACCAACACATCAACAGTTTCCACTAGCAACTGCTGCAGAATAACATGATACCAACTTCAAATATGGACAGGAAATGGCTTTTGATATCAAATTAAGTTTCAAGCCCTCAAGAGTGTCTAAAAATAAGCATTTTATTCCTACCCGCTCTTGATTTGATACCAAATGGACTGTAGAGAAGGACCAAACTCTAGAAACAGAAATAATAACAGAAGTACAGTTTTAATTAACTGATCCTATATTCTTCTCCTTTCTACTGGACTCGCTGCCTCATTCAGCACACAGAAGTGCTCCACAGATGAGGCTATCTTCTTTATTCATTCTATGGTCATATTTATCTGCATGCCAGCAGCACACTGCACAGTATACAGAACTCTGCTTCCCTCCTGGCTTTTCATTTTGCCTTTTTACTATCACCACTGAGCAGTGCCCACCAAACTCGAAAGGACTTTTGTCTTCCAGTCACCCTTACAAAACCAAACCATTATCACAGGCATTTTAGAGACAGGGGAATTGATTCTTAGGCAGATCACAGCTAAAAATCTTCAATGCTGACCATTAATTTTGACCATCGCAGTGGCTTGCTGCCTCAACATATAAAAAGAAACAGATCGTGGTCACTACTGAAAAGTTGAGTGCATGTGATTTGCTCAACATCACATTCAGAGTCCATGGTAAAGGCAAGAGAGAGAGAGAGGGTTTCTACAGCACATTGTAAGGTTCTCAATACAGCTAGCTGTATTCATCTTGCCTGCACACAGAGCTAGAAGGAAGGTTGCACACATCTCCTTAAGCCACCAGTCACCTGAGGTCAGGATTCCTGATCTGGGAAACACCAGGAAACTTCCAACCAACATGAACCCTCTGGATGGGAAACACAAGAACAGAAAGATAAATGTCAAAAGGATCAATTAATCTTAGGTACCACTACCAAGACACCAATAGCCCATGTACAGAAATCTCCCTGTACTCCAAGCAAAACTCCAATGGGTTTCAAGCTGTAGTAGTGATTTCTACAAAGCAAACCCCAAAGACTCCCATCAGCCCCTTCCCTCCCCTGCAATAAGTCATGTCTGCATAGATCTGCTTTTAAACAATTGAGCACAAGCTCTGTCTTGGCTGAGAACCAAGTGTTGCACATTTGCATCCCAACTTTATGCCTTCTTGCACACTGAGCCCATCCAGATGGCAGGCTGTATTCGAGGCTTAATGATCTGGTTCCCCTCCCCCCAGTATGGGCACAGTAAATCACTTGCAAATCTTCCCGATGGTCTTTTAGAGGAAAGACAGTGTGTTTTAAAATACCAAGTCCTCAGGAAAATTATGGTCTGCAACACTGGAGGATTCAACTGGATGGCTTAAAATGCTTGCAAGCAAGCTTTCCCTGCCAGCCCACCCTTCCCAAGTCCCCATGCCTGGGACTCTCTCCTTCACCAGGCAAAGATTTTGCCAGACTTGGCTTGCTCAGTCCACTCTCAGTCATTGCAGTTCCCTGCCCCCTGCAAGGAAGGCTCTTTTAGTAGAGACGCAGATCAAAACTTCTGGAAAAATCTTAAGAAGAAAAGCTAGAGTTTGGTCTGTTTGAAGTTTGGGCACTGCTTACCACAAAGGCTGCTGGAGCCCTGGCTTCCAGGGCAGAATTTTACACATCTAAGTCATGACCAGGAGATATTTATGTGCATGACTTGAGACCCAGCTGCATCTTCTGCCCACAGAGCACTATGCAGAATAGAGAGATGTGTTCACAGGACCAGACCTCAAACACTGGAGAGAGATCTTAAGTGATCTGAAGTGGCACACACAAACTTAGTCTCAGTAGATAGCTATAGTGATCTGACTGCCCCCCACAACATCACACACAAAGCTGTGGCAGAGGCAGGCACTGCCTCTGAACTGCCCTGACAGAACTTAACACCCCTAACATGAAGATCTCTCTGTGTTCAGCCTGGAGACCTCCATCTCATTCTCTTCAAAGTTTCCAATTGCTGTAGTGACTTAGGTAAAGTCTTTGTTCTCTGTAGTCCTTATTACTACAAAGCTCTGACCACTCCCAAAAGCCGCTCCAACTGTGCCTGCTCAGTGTCCTGTGTTCTTGTATTTAAAATAAAACCATGTGCCCCTGCACGTAAAGATCGGGATGAATGGTTTGGGATGCCAAAGCAATTAATTCAGTTTCACACCAAACTTAATTGTGACATTTCCTGAGTACTCAATTTTGTTCCTCAAATTAATTCTTTTTATCATCAAAAGACTGTTTTCCAGTGTGTGCAGTATACTTATAAGAAATTCCCTCCTGTGGAGTTCACTGTGTTTCTGTCACTTAAGCTGAATCTGACAACTTAAGTTATTTGTATGCCTTGAGCTAACCATCTGCATAGGAGTAAGCATCAGCTATAGCTGCTGTTATATATGTTATATGGAATATGTAATATACTACACAAAATATAAATATATTCACACGTGCATCCAAACAAAATGTCAATGCTATTTCTCAAAGAATATGGGAACAAGGGCCAGGGGCCAGCAAAATAATTTTCGTGTTTTAAGTGACAGACAATGGAAGTGATCCAGTCTTGCATCTCATAAGTACTGGCAGATTGGCCAGGATTTGGATACTAACAAAAGAGATTTCAGTACCTGGGCCTGGTTTCAATTAATGAGCATGTGTCCATATGGCTCTGTGTGTGTATGTGTTTATACTGAGTGTTCTCTCCTGTTAATGGGTCTTGCGTTAAGTACAAGTGTGCGTGAGTGTGCCTGTGAAGACATGTTCAGAGCTAGTTCAAAAATGCCCAGCAGCACAGGCCAAATTTACAATTGACACCCAGGATAAAAGGTCTTGTATATTAGCTGGGGCAAGAATCAAAAATATTTTATTTTAAACAGAAAACCTCTCTTCCCTGGTAGGAAATCAGATCCACATAACAGCAGTGAAAGCACAAAACCCAAGCCATTGACCATGCGGGATCTGCCACTGGTTGGGGCAGGGTAGCAACAGTTGGTGGTGGGACAAAGCCCACACAGGGAGACAGAAGGACAAAATGCCATCAAACCTGCTCCTGGCAGACACACCAGCCAGGCTGCCCTGCTCTGCCTTCAGTGCAAGGAGGCAGAGACTGCCAGTGCTTACTGCTCAAGGGGCTGGTACTGGTCTCCTCTTGCAGTGGCAGGTTCTCACAGTGGCAGCCTGCTGTTCTGCTGCTCTGGGCAGCCTGCCTCCCTAGGAAACGTCCTGCTCTGCCCATGCCTGCAGCGGCCAACCTGTGTGCATGTCAGACCACGCACCTGCCTGAGATTTGTCATCAAACAACATGGGTGTGTGTCTTGTCCACAGCAATTGCTTCTCCTTTAGCTTTATTTTAAAAAACAATGTAGTTGTCAGCTCAGTAGTTGTCAGATGGGTAGATGGTGTAATAGGCAAATGAGACAGAACACTTTATACATGATAAGAAATTCAGACCCAGCAGTTTTTAAACAATTTGTGCATCCTTAAACTTAATTTAATTCTTTATCTGTCTGTCCCGTCCCCCCCCCCTCAGTTTCTTAAGTTATAATTGGTTCTGAAAATGATAGGCTAATCAAAATTAAGGTGTACTAATGAGGTTGATGATGACCATACAGAACCACAGACTCTGGTAAGATGCTTACCTGCTATTTCAGGGTTATGTTGCCTTTCCATCTCTCTGTTTTTTCCCTCAAGATGCACTGGCTTTGCATTGTTCTGACTAGTGCTTAATTTAAGCTGGCAAACTTTCATCTCTGTTGATAGCAGTACCTAAATGCTTTAAGTGACCCTTCAAGCTCTTCTCTCATTTTATTCCCAACAGTCACACAGACAGGACTCAGGACCTGACAGTTCTGGCATATCTGTGGATCCTAAGGAGCAATACAGCAGCCTGATACCACCAGCACAAGACTGAAATCTATTTGGGAAGGAGGGGGTTAGAACAAAATATGCCACAGGATCAGGGTGAGTCCAGGGATAGCTCGACTGCTCGGAAACAAATCTGGGCCCAGAGAGCGTAACAGCTCTGGGACTATGTGTAAGATGTTCGCCCTTGTCCTGCCAGACCCCTGGTAGCAGTGCAGCCATTACCTAGCCCAGATTTAATCCTAACTCTATCTGCAACAGAGTTAACCAGTTTCTGTAGTAGCACTATGCATAAGCCATTTACTCCTGCCAATGCCAGCCCTTCTCTATCCTGGGGAGCATGCTGGATGCAGCAACAATATGAGCACTTCAGCTCATACTGCCACTCAAAACCATAACCTTAATTGCTGCTCACCCCTCACCTGCTGCACACTGAACCTTTTTGGACCTTTAACAACTGGAGACATTCTCCATCTTCTATACTGAACAGTTATTTTGGTGCCTTCCTCCAATGCAGAGATAATCTCCTGTGGCAATTAGCAATGACAGCCACAAAGTAATCCACAACCCACCCATTACTCTTTACAGAAGCACTTCTAGTCTCTGAGGGCCTCAGAAACACTCTTTGCACCTTGTGTTAATTTTCCTGCCCAACTCTGTGCTCACTCTGATTCCCCACAGGATCAAATATACCCTGAAATATTATTTTCCCCTGTGAGGTAGGGAAGTTTAATTCGGCGTGCTCAAACACAGCTTTAAGGGCTTTCATAAATCAGGGTCTAGATTGTGCAGTGCAGTGACAGAGCTAAGTATGAACATAAGTCCTTCAGAAAACCAGTACCTGAGAACAGATCTACTTTGCCACAACACAATCCCCAGCAGCACCTCTGAGGCCAAACCCCAGCACCACAAACCTTGACTGGACCGAAGAGCCCACTCTGAGGACTCCCAGATGGAAGCAATGAGAAGTAAGGGATCACAGAATCACAGAATCCTGGGGGTTGGAAGGGACCGCGAAAGATCATCTAGTCCAACCCCCTGCCAGAGCAGGGTCACCTAGAATACATCACACAGGAACGCATCCAGGCGGGTTTTGAATGTCTCCAGCGAAGGAGACTCCACAACCTCTCTGGGCAGCCTGTTTCAGTGCTCTGTCACTCTCACAGTGAAAAAGTTTATCCTGATATTCACATGGAACCTCCTGTGCTCCAGTTTGCAACCATTGCCCCTTGTCCTATCATTGGTCATTACTGTAAAAAGCTTTGCTCCATCATCCTGACCCTCACCCTTTACATATTTGTAAACATGGATGAGGTCACACCTTATCAGATAAGCTGATAAAGTATAGGTTTGGTGATCAGGTAGTGAGGTGGATCAAGAACTGGTT